>ML682028.1:19904857-19977479 GCA_007922195.1 Podocnemis expansa | reverse complement strand
TGTTACTGGGGGGGTGGGGCTGGGGGTGTCACTGAGGGCCAGGGGCACTTGGCCCCTGGGGTATCTGGGGTGTCACTGCAGGGGCAGCTGCCTCCAGGGCCGTTGGGGGTCATCGCCGTGGGGAGGTGGAAGCTGGGCCTCAGCGGGTGTCAGCCGCGGCTTGTGGCGGGCTGGCAGAGTAAGCCAAGGAAGCCTGGCAGGCGAGGCTGCTTCCCGTGTCCTGCTCTGTTTTTTCCTGCTTGGGTCCAGCCTGTCAGGGCCTCAGAGCAGGGGCTGTCTTTCCCCCGGGCTGTCCTTTTGCTGCTTTGCAGATGAACACCCCCATGGGCTGGGTCGGAGAGAGGCGAAGCCCTGTGGCCCCTACCCTGTGGCAGCTCTTGCATGACTGGAGTGGAGGCTACATAGACATGAAGGCCAGAACTGGGGAAGGGAGGGATCTAAAATTGGGTTTGCAAAGAGCCAGTCTCATAAACTACTTATCTGGGCAAACCAGCATCACTGAAGTCAGCAGGGCTCCATGGTTATGTCCACACTGGGGGGGGGGGGGCATTTTAAATTGACTTAACAAGGTGGATTTTAAGTCAACTTAAAGTCAACCTCGTTAACTTGACCGAGGAGTGTGTCTACACTAATAGACATACCACAGACTTGGGACTTGACCCTGCCCCAGCCTGGGGCGTGACCTGCCGGGGCCCCATTCGGGCCCCAGGGGCTCGGAGCAGGCTCCTGCCACCAGTGGCAAGCGGCGCAGAGCCGGAACTGGCCCGAAGTCACTTGCCGCAAGCAGCTCTTGGGCTGATCCAGCCCTGAGCCGCTTGCCGCTGCTGGTAACTGAGCAGCTTGGTCAGTTTTACAGGCCACTCCTGGGAAGAACTGGGGTGCCTAGCGCCCCAGGAGCCACCTCCCAGCCCTGGCTCCCTGCAGCAAGGGGCTGGGGGCTGGATTGGGCCCCTGAGCCTGATTGGGACCCAGGGCGGGGCAGGGGGCAGAGACCAGGCCCCTTCCTGCCCTCGAAAGTCAATTTAATGCTTAAGTCGACTTTCAGGGCAGGAGTTATTAAGCTGATTGAAGGAAATGCTCAAGTCAACTTAATAAATTCTGAATGGGGCCATGGAGTACCTTCGATGCACTTACGGCAGGATAAGTCAGCCTGAGGGTCCGGTGTAGACATACCCCATGTGAGCCCAAGGGTCTGTCCCACGTGAAATAACGTGCAAATTAGAGCCTCTGTCATCATTTAGCCCTGGATCAGTTTAAGCACAATCAATATTCTTTACAATGGTATTTGTTCGGGGCCAACATTTTGCGAGTGTTGTGGTGTTTTAGAATTTGGGTTAGCAGTTTGAATAAAATGATCTGATAACAATTATAGTTTTGTTATCTGATTAATAATCTTCCTTTATAGTTTGAAAATTGAAATGTTTTGATGTTCCAATTCAAGCCCTTTCCAGATCTTATGTGAAGGTTGTCAAGAGATGGAGAGGAGAACTGGGACTGTGGATAGTCTTTGCTTGCATTAGTGCATTACTGCTCCAGTCTATGCTGCTTATGTCTACATTGCAAATCAGATACCTACATCTGGCCACTTTCTGACTCATAGGGTTTGGGTCAAGACACTGTTTAATTGCTATGTAAAAGTTCAGGCTCTGGCACTCTGGGACCCCCCTTCTTGCAGGATCCTAGACCCCTGCTTTAGCCCAAGCCAGAAGGTCCACATTGCAGTTAAACAGCTTGCCTAAGGCTTAAGTCCATGAAAAAACAACAAGGAGTTGTGTGGAACTTCAAGACTAACAGATTTATTTTTTGCATGAGCTTTCAGATTTATTATTTTAAGTCCATGAGCCTGAGTTACCTGGTATGGACCAGCTATGGGTTTCTAACGGCAGTGTAAACAGGCACAGCAAGACTCCTGTCTTGCAAAAAAAAAAAAAAAAAAATTAAGCAACCCCCCCCCCCCCAAACCACCTTATGCATGCCTTCACACCCATGAGTAGTCTTACTGAAGACAAATGGAACTACTGAGATGCATAAAATTGAGAGAAAGAGAGTGAGAGTGTGTGTGAGAGAGAGGGACAGACAGAGTTTCTATGGGATCAGTGGCTGAGAACCTATGTGCTTTTTTTCTAGTTGTCTAGTCATAGACACCCCTAGTGATTGTGATTCAGCAATTGCTTTGGCAAATTATTCCACTGATTAACTGATCATGCTATTGGAAAAATACTTACTACTTTCTATCTTGAATTTTTCATGGTATTACTTCTTTATTCTACTCTTAACTTTATTCTACTTGAAATAAGTAGCTTCCCCTTTTGAAAAGTTATTTGCATCGAAGCCTTGTCTATACGAGAAAAATTTCCACTGTCACCAGCAATGGGTGCAGTTGAACCAGTGCAGAATGGAGTACAGCTGCTAGTGTGGAGATGGACAAACCATTTTTGACATGCTTTCAGCAGCTGTGGTTAAAACCCAAACTTTGCAACACTACAAACTTCAAAATGAAGCAAACAATGACACGGAAGCTGAAGTCATTAATTTTCAGTGCCTGTGCTGAGAAAAATGCAAAGAAAAATTAAATAAAGAGCAAAAACAATCATCTTTAATTCTTTACCTCTAACATTCTTTGTTAAACCTCCTATCTTAGTAACGTAACTAAATAAGTGTACTTGTTACAACATAAGATTCTTAAGTTGGCAGTGTCCACTTGCAGTTGCTTCCCTTTGAAGATTCGCACTTAATCCTCCAGATGACTTCTTGGCAGGAACGCGTTGCATGTAGTTTGAGCTTCTAAGAAATATAATTGGGTTGGTGTATTTGGGACAGAGGCAGTGTGCCAACTCACAGTCATCACTTATGTGGCTGCATTGTGATGACTTGATGTAGCTATCTACCTAAGCTTCCCATTTCCTATTCGGTATTATTTTCTCCTAAATGAACTTGATTTTTTTCCCCTATATTTAAAACCGTTTGGAACAGGGATAATCTTTCCATATGTGTTTGTACAGCACCAAGCATAATCAGGCACAGATCCTTATTGAAGTTTCCGTGTGCTACAGTAATAAAAATAATACATTTCCTGGGGCTTTTGCATATTTCTCTGATCTTTCTGCTTCTATGCTGTCTCTGTCGTGTTAGTGAATTTGATCCATGGACTATTCTCTTGTCCTTTCTTATCACTGGTAAAGATATTGAGCAATACAGAACTCAACATTGACCCCTTTGGAGCTCTTCTTCATTCCATTTCTTGGTTTCATGTTGTACCATTTAATTGCTCTCTGCTTGCTTTCTATCAGTCAGCTTTGTATCTGTTCTGCAGTACTTTTTTCCGAATTGCATCGTTCTGATGTCGCTATGAGGCTTTCAAATGGGATTGCATTTAAAGCTTTCACAAGATCTAGATATATTTGTCCTCTGCATTTCTTTAGCCCACCTGACACACAAATGTGTTAAAGGATGTTTTTTAATATCTAAGGCAGAGTATAATCTTTATGCAGTCATAGTGCCTAATTACTCATTAAGGTGCACCCTTCTTGGGGTGTATAGGTTGAGTCACTTATTTTTATTTGCATCAATATATTAGAGCATTGAAATTAACCAAACATTTTGCTAATTCCTTAGTGCTTCCTTTTTGCACAAAATAGGCTCCTGAGCAGGAGCTGTCTGATCACATTGGTGCAGGACAACGAAATGTGGCGACATCACGGTAAGGCCATCATCCTGCAAACTGCCAGAGAGAAACCATGTAATAACAGCACACTTCTCTCTTGAGCTTCACTTTTAAAATATTCTCTCCAGTGCCCTTAGTTATTAGGCATCCCTTCTTTTTGACTTAGACCTTCACCATGCATCTGATTATATGTGTCCAGTCTCAGTCTGATGTCTTAATTGTAAGACGATCCACTGAAAGCTGACATCTTTAAATACTGAAGAGATCTGGATTTGCTACCGATTTCTTTTGTGACTTTGAGAAATCATTTATACTCGCTTTGTACTTCAGTTCCCATCTGTAAATTACAACTGTAATAGTGCTGTACTTCACAGAGGAGTTGTGAGGATGAACTCATACTGTGTTTGTGAAGTGCTCAGATACAACAGCGGTGAGCACTCTAGAAGAGTTTATAAAAATTAAAAGCTACGCTGGTCCGGATGGTAGCACAGTGGTTTATAGAAAGCTAGAATGACTTTTCTGTCTTGTTGGTATGTTTTTTCTGCAGATGGGCTGGGGTGATTTGGGAGTGTTTGGAGAGCCCTCTAAAGAAACCCCTAACTTAGACCAGATGGCTTCAGAAGGGATCCTTTTCCCAAATTTCTACGCTGCTAACCCTCTCTGTTCTCCATGTAAGTAAACTTCAGTTTTAAACTACTATATAAAATTGCCACCTTCTCAGAAGATTGGGCTGTATGCCAGCATTTTACATGGACTGGAAACCAAACCAATGATTACTTTTAAGGCAGTGTTGGGATTTGGTTCTTTGACCTTGCATTTTGCTTCCTTTTTATTTTTATTATTTTATTTTATTTTATTTTTGTGAGGAAAAATTACAGTCTTCTGTTCATACAAAACAGTGTTTTGTTCATCAAAATGCTTCATTTAAATGGCATTTTTATTGGGTTTTAGTCTTCAGGCCTCAGCAGCTGAGTTATTTCATCTCTTCCCTCTTGAGCAATCAGATACAACTATCTAAATCTTTGTTGGACAAATCCAACAGGAGGGAAGCAGACAGTGGGCTTGATTCTGTCCCGTAGGCAGAACTTCCTTTGACTTTGGGACTTCTATGCGCAGAGCAAGTGCAGGTTCCAGCCCATTGTTTTCATTGTTAGCCACTAAGATACTTAGAGAGAGGAAAAGAGACAAAAGCATATTGAGTCCCAATTTTCCATCTTTGTCACTCTTGGTGGTTCTTCATCTGATTGCCAGCTGACAGCTGAAAAATGAAGAATAGAGGACTTTCTAGGGCCTCTATTCAAGAATTCATTTAACGAAACGTTTGTCCCTCCCTGTTCAGGAAAACACGAAAACACCTGCTGAAGTTCCTTTGACTTCAGTGGGATTTAAGCAGATGTTTGACTTTAAGCATCTGCTGAGGTGCTTTCCTGAATCAGAGCCTTGATCTGTATCATGCTGAAGCTGGACACCTTGCCTTTTTTCACTGGAAGAGTAGATAAGTGGTTTTGCCAAGGCAAGATAATGAAATTAAATGTAGTGAACAACTCGTTTATCTGAGATGGATTAAAATGTATCTTCCCACACACTCATCCAAAAATATTCTTCAAAGCAGTGGTTCTCAATCGTTGTGGCGTGACACAAACGTGTAGTGTGGCATGCAGCTGAGAGTGTCGATATAACTTCCCCTCACCAAAAGAAAACCCCTTGCGGAAGCCTCACTGGCAGGGGGATTCTACTGGTGGTGGGGTTCAGTGCTGCTTTTTTTTTCTTTTCTTTCCATGTCACTGAAAGCCCTTGCAGCAACAGTTTTTTGACGGCAGGAGCCTGTTGGGTTGAGCCATGGCCAAAACTCCTTATGGCGGCTTTTTTCTCAGAAGCGGGCTTTGAGCCACCGCTGAAACTTGCATCGGCACTGGATATTTTCAGCAGCAAGGGGCTCCTCTCCTGTGTTGGGCATGGTTGGACTCACTGCCAACCATGTCCCTGTACAAAAAAGTTTGAGAGCCCCAAGTTTAAAGTTATTTGGACAGGGCAACTGATATATCACTTTTCTGGAGGTGAGCATATTTCAGTGTTGGTAAATTACTTTTGGCACACAAGGGCTAGATTCTCCAGTCTCATTGGAAATGGAATGACTGCATTGATATCAGCAGAGTCACTTTGGATTTATGGTAGTGTGTCTGATATCACAATCTGGCTAAGTAAACAACCTACAGCAGAAATTCCCTATGAGCTCCAGCCATCATGCTATCATCAGCCAAAACATGACCCTCTAAAGCAGATAATCTGTATGAAGAAAATAAGACGCTCTGGTCATGTTTTCTTTGTTTTGAATATTTTATCTGCAGCACGGGCAGCACTGTTGACGGGACGTCTCCCCATCAGGAATGGATTCTACACCACAAATGCACATGCCAGAAATGGTGCGAACAACACTGCTGCTTCTCCTAGAAATACCCTTTCTTCATTTCTTCTTTGCCTTTTCACTTGGAAGCAAGCATGGCTGAGTATTGGTATTTGGGTGTTTGCTTCCCTGAGGTGGGGGGTTTGCTAGATCAGCTTGGTTCCAGCACCTGGTGGGCTAGAGAATATGAATCCTAAGCTACAGTATTGCTGAACCATTGAGCTAACTTCAGTTTTTGCCCCAATGCAAGTAAGCTTCTAGGAATGAGTGTTTATAAGTTTCATGCCCTGCTTCTAACTTCACTGATGAGTTAAAAAACATGTTCTTGTTTTATATAGCATACACGCCACAGGAAATAGTAGGGGGAATCCCAGATTCTGAGCTACTACTTCCAAAATTGCTGAAGAAGGCAGGATATGTCAATAAGATCATTGGCAAATGGTAAACTTGTTTTGAGAATTTTTGTGTGTGTATATGTTAGTTATGTGGAGAGACCCAGAGAATCAGAGTCTGAAAAAATTCTTTTAAAGTGCAAATGTCTGTCTCTTCAAATCTGGGCAGGATCTTTCCACCCGCTGTGATTAACTCCAGAATAAAGTGTAACAGTTGTGAATATATACTAAGCCCCCCCCCCCCCAGCCCTATATGCTTTTATCCAACACCATATTGTGCTTATTTTCATCAGTATTGCAAAGGTGTTCTGTTGAAGTATGTCCCTGCCCTCTACAATATTTTTGTCTTTAGCCTCTGCTGTATATCATTGATCCTCTGCAGATATATCTGACTCCTAAACAGTGGAAGCTTTTTTTTTTTTTTTTTTTTGAGTTGCAGAATGTTAGGATAGAAATGAAGATACAGTCACATAAAAGCAAACATGCTGATATTAGACAGTTACAGAGAAGAGTGATGACCTCATCTGGTAGAGCAAAGGGTAAATAGATAGACTGTGAAAGAATATTGACCGAAGGTCTGAGTGAACTACATCCCAAGAATTTAAAAGGATGAACGGCTTGAGCCTGTTCTCATTGAAGTCAGTGACAAAAAACTCCAATGACTTTTATGGGTGTAGGACCATATCTTAGCAAAGGAAACATCAGAACTCGTGAACCTAATCTTCAGTAAATCATTGCAATCTGGGGAGGTACCTGGCAACTGAATGCCAGTGTGGTTCCTGTTCAGGGCAGGATGGAAAAGTCGAGTACTCAAACAAAATACACTAGGCTTCTTTGGTGGGATTATTATTGTACTAATTAAAGTGAACCCAGCAGGCACAGAGTGTTTCAATTTCAGTAAAGATCTTGTGTGATGGGGCTGAGTCTCACTGGGTTTCCAGGTCTCCATGCTGGTAATTAACAATAGGACTATGTAATAAATCAATGCATAAATAATAAACTTCAGAACTGTATAGATACCAATTCAACACGATATGATTAACAAACAGAGCAATTGTTAATAATGTGACCTTTAAGTGGCGAGCAGTGTCATGGTGGTCAGCTATTTGATCTATATTATTTAACAGTCTAGAGTAAGGTACATATTATTAAATTTTTCTGTATCAAAGAAAATGGAAGGGAAGTAAACTAACTTTATACAGTGAATTATTTATTTGCACAAATCCAGACAACAAAGTGGCCAGGAAAAATTGGATCAGTGGGCTGACTGCAATGAGATGCATTCAGTGCTAATAAATGTAAATTCATACAGCTGGGGAAAGGAACTGAGCAGCACAAATACAGATTGGTTCCAGACAGTTATCTGAAAAGCAGAGAGTCTGGAAAACCTTCTGGTGTTAATAAAAAGCAAAGTAAATATGAACTCACAGTGCAGTGTCGTTGTGATGCTAAGAAATGCTGTACTGAATAGGAGCCACGATCCACCTACTACAGTAATGGTCTGTGACAATTGCCATCATCAGCTGCTTCTGAGAAAGGTATCAGAAACTGCAGCTGGCAGATGTCAGATAGTCTGACCCTGTTAAAGTTTTGTCGTAACCCCTGTTTGTTAGCATTTTGTTTAAACCTAAAACATGAAGTTTTCTCTCTTCTTCCTCTTTTTTAAGTATTTGCTATTATAACTCTGAATATTATCTGCAGTGCTGTCATCATGTTGGTCCCCGTGTATTCAAGAGACAAGCTGAGATTCTTCATAAAGGCTAGGGGCATGGAAAAACTTCTGTTGGGTCAAGTGACAAGCTTTCAAGCTTACTTGGAGCTCTTCTTTGGGTCTAAGAGAGGCAATCTGCATGTCACCGCTAAATACAAGGGGGAACAGATGAGGAGTTAACAAATGTTTTAAGAGCCTGTGTGGTTAATATCTCCACAGTCAAAGGACAAAGGAATGTTTGTTTTATAGTGAGCCAGAAATCAAGCATCTTTATTAAGCCCATGACTTTTGGTGTCTACAGAGCTATGAATTTCAGCTCCCAGGCTTGTTTTTGGAGATGCTGTGGCTGGTTTCCTTTGAGGGCTAATACTTAGTGGCCAGATATGGAGAGAGTGTTTTTTGAGAAGTGCGTGCCCAGCTTGTTCATGGGCCACCTCGAGGAAGAATTTCTGGACAAGTGCACCATGACACCAATGATATATCTGAGATGGGCTGATGATATTTTCATACTCTGAACTGACAGTGTAAGCTCACTGAAAGATTACCACCAGCACTTCAGCAACAGGCACTTACTTGTTCATCATACTTTCTCTAGAACACTCCCAGTCCAGCATCATATTCCTGGGCACCACGATCAGTTTCAACAGTGAAGCCCTACAGACGACTATATACACAAAACTCAGATCACTACACCTGCACAGATCCACCAACTTGCCTAAACACGCCAAGACATCTGTTGTCTACAGCAGATACCACAGAACGTACTGCAAGGAGAAAGTTGAGGATAGACACCTCAGCTTACTTAAAACAGCCTTTACCACACAAGGGTGCTCCACTAGAGAAGTAGATCACATCATGGAATGGGCCACCTGAATACTCCTAAAGGCGCTGCTTTAGTACAGCAAAAATAAAACCCTTCTTATTCCACCCCCTGAGGTATCACCTTTCACTCCACACTGGAACCTACACAGGGTGTTGTTAAACAATTAAACCCACCTTTGTTAGGGACCATATCCTGAAAGAAATCTTTCCCAAATTCCCTCTTTGGGGCTTCAAACAAGCCCCAAACTTCACCAAACTCATTATCATTAACTAGCTCCACACAGACCAGGACACACGAACTCAAAAGTGCTCTCAGACCCTGTCAGAACAACAGGTCCAAAGCCAGCAGGTACAGTTGTCCTGCTACAATGTTCAACACCCCTCAACAACACACCTTCCAAGATCCTTGGATCCTATACATGCTAGTCAGACCATGTGGTGTACCTCATCCAGTGCACTAAGGCCCCAATAACAACTACATGGGTGAAACCTGATAATCAGTATGTGCTCAAATAAACTTGCACTGGAAAACAGTAAAAGAAAAAAGCCATCCTATCATCCACAGGCAAACAAAATGACTACTCTTTACATGACCTTTCTGTTGTTGACCTCAAAGGAAACCTGTGCACCTCCGAAAGGTGAGCTGGGACCTTTAAATTCATAACTCTGCCAGATACCAAAAAAAAGAACACTGAATTTATTGCTCATTACATCGACCTGCAACTCACAAACCCTCTCTTCTCCTTGAACTGTTAATTTCCCACTTCACCTTGGATGGCCTCTTGTAACATGTGTTAACTCCTTGTCTGTTTCATCTCCTATTTAGCTGTGACACTCTAAGCACCTTTCCCAGAGCTGAAGAAGAGATCTATATAAGCTTGAAAGCTTGTCACTTTTACCAGCAGAAGTTGGTCTCATCTGTTTCAGAGTATTATGTTATCTTTATAAATCTCCTGGTCCTCTTCAAATCTTGCCAAATTCTTGACCTCAGCAGCATCATGTGGCACCATTCTACACTCATATTCTGTGTTGTGTGGTAAATGATTTCCTTTGTTCAGTTTTGAATTTGGTGCTTTTGAGTTTCATTGACTTCCCACATTCTTGTGTTATGAGAGAAGAACAGGCGCTGGTAATCTACTTTCTCTATCCCGTTAATTATTTTGTATATGCTTTTCTCACATTCCTTTTCATTTGCCTCCTTTGTAAAGATATTATCCCACTTTTTAAAAATCTCTCTGCATATCAGTTTTCCATGCCCCTTGTTATTGTGAGGGTAGCCAGTGGTGTGGTGTTGTGGTTGTGTGTGTGCCCATATACATGCAGGATTCCATGTGGGAGATTTTAGTTCTAGGTTACATGGCCAGTGTGTGATCAAGCCAGTAATGGTTAAGCTAAATTAGTCTCTAATGTAATTCCACTGATCTCATCCCGTTTACAACAGGGCTTAATTTAGTGCAGTAAGTATGTTTTTGGCCCACTAATTTTAGATTCTGTAAGAGGAAGGCAACAAAAACTATCCATGGATTAAAGACAAAGACTTGTGAGGAGAGACTGAAGTGGTAAATGCATATTCAGCTTAAAAGAATCTCCCACTGAGATGGTCAGAAAATAACGGTTCTGTAAATACTTTCCCAAGCAAATGAAGTGGGTTATTCACTGTCCCAGATGATGTGGGATGGAAAAGAATGGTAACCTGAAGCTAAGGAAGGAAAGTTCAAATTGCATATCTGGGACAAAGCTGTTAAGATTAACAGGAGTTGTTAGGGATGGGGTGCATGAGTGTGCTTATATATGTAAATTCTAATTATATAAGTTAATCCTATGTATGTTAATTCCAGTGGTCACTTACACTAAAGCCATTTACCCCAGCCTGGCAATGCAAAGGCCTTAAAGTCGATATAACTGTAAATTACACACTTTGTAGCCCCTTTATGTCGCTTACTAGAATAAAGGAGCCTTGGTTTACATTAGACTCAAGCGTTAAGTTCATTATTTGTGTTTTTGCTGCACGTTACCCAAGCACCATCAGTGCACATAATTAAGATGTTTCGAGAGAAGAGAAGTTAGACATTGACTGAATGGAGATACTGTAATGAGGGCAGGGATTTCTATAATCTCTTTTGAATGTGGATGGTTCTTTAATAATTTCTTCGGCTATCTGGAATATTGTAACTAATTGTTGAAGTCATTGAAAGATTTTGATAAGATCACTGTTTACTCCTTTGCAATGGACTTCTGAACCATTTGTAGCTTTTGTTCCTAGGCATTTGGGTCACAGACCCCAATTCCATCCTTTGAAGCATGGATTTCATGAATGGTTTGGATCCCCTAACTGCCATTTCGGACCTTATGATAACAAAGCCACCCCAAATATCCCTGTTTATAGGGACTCAGAAATGATTGGCAGGTAATTCAGCTGTTTGCTCCACAACTCATTTGGCTTGTTTTCTTTGCTTTTCCTGTAGTCTTATTTAGCTGTCCTATGGAAGGACAAGTGTTCAAACAGCAAGCTGTCTTCAGTTAGGAAAGGCAGGGAAATAAAGGGGCTTTTTCTGGATCAGGTGCAGCAGTAATGCTGTGGTTTGGTTAGGTGGGCAATGTTTTCCAAAAACTTTACCCCATGCCAAGAGTTATTGTATCATTGGAGGCATCAGGAAGGGGCTGGTTCAAGTATCATCCGCACCACACAACCTGGGGTTTTTGGCACGTGCTGCAGGACTGCCACATCTGTTGACAATCTTAGAATGCTGAAGTGGGAAAGGCATCTGCTGAAGGTGATGTATTTTCTTTCCCTCCCCACCCAGTTCTGTTTGTGCAGGACTTTTGTCTTCAGACCAGAGATGGATGAAACTGAGCAGTGTAAAACCCAGATGACTGTAGTAATCTTAAGTCATACTGAGGAAGATTTCTTATAGGAGAGAGTGCAGGAGGATTGTGATGTTTGTGGGAGGATGGTTTGGAGTAGGAGGATTTTTGCTGCTTAGCAAGGAAATCAAGGTGGGACGCATTATTGGAGGAGGAATCATAGAATCATGGGGTTGGAAGGGACCCCACAAGGTCATCTAGTCCAACCCCGTGCCAAAAAAAGCAGGACCACTCCCGTTAGATCATCCCAGTCAGTGTTTTGTCCAGCTGGGACTTGAACACCTCCAGAGATGGAGATTCCACCACCTCCCTAGGCAACTTATTCCAATGTTTCACCACTCACCTAGTAAGGAAGTTTTTCCTAATATCCAGCCTGGACCGCCCCAGCTGTAACTTGAAGCCATTGCTTCTCGTTCTGCCCTCTGTTACTACCGAGAACAGTCGAGCTCCCTCCTCCTTGGAGCAACCCTTCAAGTAGTTGAAGGTTGCTATCAAATCCCCCCTCAGTCTTCTCTTCTGCAGGCTAAATAAGCCTAGTTCCTTCAGTCTTTCTTCATAGGGCTTGTGCTCCAGCCCTTTGATCATTTTGGTTGCCCTCCTCTGGACTCTCTCTAATTTGTCCATGTCCTTTTTGTAGTGGGGAGCCCAAAACTGGACACAGTATTCCAGATGTGGCCTCACTAGTGCAGAATAGAGGGGAATGATCACATCCCTTGATCTGCTGGTAACACTTCTTCTGATGCAGCCCAGTATGCCATTGGAAGTTGATTTTGAAAGAGGAACTCGGCAGCAAGAGGGGTTCAGACAACACCTGCCAGATCTTCCCATCTCCTTTCATTCCACCTGGCGTTCCTGCTCATTGAAGGAGATGCATGGTCCAGTGGTTAAAGCACAGAACTAGGAAACAGATTCCTGAGTCTGAAGCTTGGCTTTCATATTGTGTCTCCATTTTCCCATCTGCAAAATGGGAACATTAATACTGACCTACTTTTATAGGGTTGTTAATATTTTTAAAGCACCTTGAAAATTATAAACACTGTATTGGTGCTAAGTTTTAGTCTGAACTCCTAAACTCTTCGCTGCTGGGATCCTGGCATCCTCATCCTGTGCTCAAAAGATTAATGTAAAGCCCAGTGGCTTCAATGACAGCCTTTTATCTGTCATCTTGTATTTTTTAATGATTAAATGCTCTGGTGCTCAGTGCAGTTTGAAAGGCTTCAAATGCTGCAGCACTTAAGGAAGGTACATAGGAGAGCCCAAAATCCCTTTATATGCCACAAGGAGTCTGGTGGCACTTTTAAAGACTAACATTTATTTATTGCATGAGCTTTTGAGAGAGAAAATCCCACTTTGTCAGATGCTTGAAGAATGAAAGTTCATGCGATAAATAAATTTGTTAGTTTTTAAAAGTGCCACCAGATTCCTTGTTTGTTTTGCTGGATTAGACCAACATAGTTACACCCTGGGACTTTATATGCCACAGAGTTCACATATTCAGACAGTAGGCATAATATCAGACATTTTTTGTAAGAGATACAGCTAACTTCCAAGCTGAATATTGAGCGCTGGGTATTGTGGCAGGCTAGAGAGCCAGGAACAAGCTGCAGTTTGCCAAAACATGTTTATGTGCATTATACAGGCCATTGCTGCTCTAAACCATCTCTCAGAACTGCTCATCCTGCTGAGCCTTAAAGATTTCTTGGGATGATTTTAGCCCATTGCCTCTTTTAGAAGCAGATTTCATTCCCTAACTGAAGGCATTTTATTTCTTCCCTCCCTTGATAGATTGACTTCATGACATCCCATCTAGCCTCTGACCTTGCAGTCTTCATCTTCCTAGTCCATTCAGGTTGTTTGTTTAATACTGCATCCTGGAAACATTTCCAGGGCAATGATATAAATGTCACAAAGTGCTTAACTTCCACTTTCAGTGTCATGTAAGAGCCTGAGTCTCTCTGAAAATCAGTGGGACTCTAGATGTTTTTGGAAATTTTACCTGCAGTTGAACAGCCCTGCATAAAGCGGAATAGTCAGTTAGATGGTGTTAAATGGGATATTGCTATTTAAACATTTTAAGATTGCATCTGATTTTTACACTCTGCTGTTGTGTTAAATGTTTGTCTTTAATTATTTTATCAGCTATTATGTCCACATCTGTTTCCAAGAGAAAACAATTGTGGGATATCATTATTACACAAATCTTGCACATCCTCATCTGCTTATTGAGTTGGTTTCACTGGTCTGTCCTGTCATAAAAGCATAATGAACTTCTTTTCAGTTTTTGAAGAGAATGGGCCAGTTACATAAGCTTTGAGCCTCTGCCCTTTTGTTGAGTAACAATAACCTCCTTATATAAGTAATGAGGAAGAACAGAGACCTTTTGTTCTGTGTTCCACATATACTGACCTCCCACCACCCAATTCTGTTTTATTTTAAGATATTACGAAGACTTCAAAATTGATCTGAAGACAGGGGAAGCAAATTTAACTCAGATCTACTTACAGGTATAATACATCTTAATATGGGTTTATAACCCCAGTCGTCTTTTTGCTACTTTTGGCTGAGAGCTTTTAGGTGGCAGAGGATGATCCTGTTACATTCATTTCTGTTGTTATTTACAGGAAGCTCTCAGTTTTATCAGCAGGCAACAAGCCAGTCAACAGCCATTCTTTCTCTACTGGGCTATTGATGCCACTCATGCTCCTGTTTATGCCTCCAAACATTTCTTGGGCACTAGCCAGAGAGGGCTGTAAGTCACCTTTTATTTGATTTATACTCCCTACTCTGTGTGTGTGTGTGTGTGTAAGTCAATACACACATTAGTTAGCATAGAATTTCCCTTAGGTTTTTTTCCCCCCAGAAAGGCTGTGCCTAGATCAGTCTTCAATATATCTGTTATAAGCCTAAATAAATACTGTGTGACACACATGTGGGTGAAATCTAAGCTCCCTGGGCTCCCAGGTGGGTAATAAAATGCTGTTCTGTGGAACAGGTGCTTTTGTTAATCTGTTAGCATGGTTTGATTGGCTCCTCATTTAAAAGCCTGTAAATCAGAACGTCAAAAAGATTCCGCATCATGGAAAATGCAGTTTACGGCAGGGGAAGGATAGCTCTATCAATATAGTGGACCTCGCTTTTGAGATCACAAATTCAAACTAGCATCTATAACAAAATTACTTTATTAGTTGCCGCTCATGGCAAAAGTGGCATCTGTTTATATTTGAAAACCACATGGCTTAATTTATCTCAATTGCTGGTTTCTGTCCAAGACTGACTCAGATCTCAGCAAACTGGGGAGTCTGAATATCCAAGAGAGGCTACTTTCTGCAGATAAAAGAGATATACATTACAAAGTGACAGTGGTAAACCTTTATTACAGTACCAAAGCATAGGTGAATTATTTCCCTCGCCAGGACAAATGGGAGTTCAGTATTCTAATGTGTTTTATTGGAGTGTTTTATGTTCTGTAAGGCTGCCTGGATTAAACTATGTCTTCTATTGTCCTCTATATTTGTAATCTCCTTTTTCTCAGGTACGGTGATGCAGTACGAGAAATCGATGACAGCATTGGGAAAATCCTAAAGCACCTTCAAAACCTGGGCATCAGTGAGAACACTTTTGTGTTTTTCACCTCTGATAACGGGGCTGCTCTTATTTCAGCTCCTAAACAAGGTACAGATCTATTGAATAGAGTTAGATCTGGGTGTGACATTCAGGTGTGTATCTAAGCCATCTCAGAGTTTGAAAACAAAGATATGAGGTTTTGATTTGGTTCCTTATCCAGATAAGAGAAACTTCAAAGTTCAAGAGTGTTCAGAACTAGAGATCTGCCTCTGTCTAGTCTATGCTTGTGTTAATTGCTCACCTCTGCACCTCCATAGATAGACAAGCACATGTGCATTCCACACTGTGCCCCAGTGCTGATGGATATATATTTTTAATTTTGTTCTTGGAGCAGTAAGTTAGCTGCATAATGACTGTATTTTTGCTCCCACCCTCTCTCAATCTGTTATTGGTACTGTTTGTGCTGGAGTGACATATACAGGGAGCTGCTAAACCCACTGTACTAATTAATTAGGAAGACAAATGAGAGGACCATTATCAAAATGCATATCCTACTTTTCTGGGTAATTATAAAAGATCCAGGAGTCCCAACGTGTTTGACTCTGTGTAAATAGATCAAGAAGAATTAACATTCTCTGGCTTCCACAGTTTTGGCTCTTTTTGTACAACTTGTTTATATGCTTGTATCATTGAGCAAATGGATTTTATTTCCCTAGTTTTTCCTGTTTGGTGGGCAGTTGGTCTTGTCATTATTAGACCACAAAATGGGAGGCTTTTGAGGTCTAATTTCAGCTGAGCCACTGAATTTGTGTGGCCCCTGACAAACCATATGACTTTCTTGGTTGTTCCTCAGTTAATTCAGCTATAAGGTTGAATAAAATGATGGGATCTTCCACGCAAATCAGCTGCTGTCTCTGAGCAGCACTTCCCTGGGGAAATAAAATGTAATTTCACTTTTGTCATCATCATTTTTATGTCCTATGAAACTTATATCTTAAAGGGACATTAGAAAATCACATTTCATTCTGAAAATATTCGTAGAATCATAGCAATTAGGGAGTGGAGGGGACCTCGGAGAGGTCATCTAACCCAACTGCCTGTGCAGAGGCAGGACCAAGTATGCCAGTTTGTACCTGTCAGGTGTTTGTCTAACTTTCTTTTTAAAAGCCTCCAATGACAGGGTTTCCAGAGCCTCCCTTGGAAACCTATTCCACTGTCAACTAATCTTGTAGTTAAAAAAAAAAAAATTGTCCTGATGTCTCACCTAAATCTGTCTTGCTGCAGATGAAGTTCATTATTTCTTGTCCTAGCTCCAGCAGACATGGAGAACAATTGATCATTGTCGTCTTTGTAACGGCCCATAACATATATGAAGACTTGTTAGGCCTCCTGTAGTCTTTTCCCAAGACTAAACATACCCAGTTTTTTTAACCTTTCTTCACAGGTCAGGTTTTCTAAATCTTTGATCACTTCTGTTGCTCTCTCTGGACAGTCTCCAGTTTGTCCAGGTCTTTCTAAAAGTGTGGCACCCAGAATTGGACACAGTACTCCAGCAGAGGCCTCACCCATGCCAAGTGGAAAGGGACATTTACTGCCCACATTTTAGACACAGTATTCTTGTTAATGCACATCAGGATGGTTCTGGCTTTTTTTGCCATTCTGTTACATTGTTGATTCATATTCAGTTTATGATCCAATTTTACCTACCTCAGTGACAAGAAACATTTAAGATTCTTATAAGTGAAAGAAGTTAGCAAAAAGAAATTGAAGAGAGGGGTGTTTACTTTGTGCCTTCAGTAGTGCTCCCTATCTAGTCTACTAATCAGTCAGTTTCTCCCCTTCTGAGAAGACTCTTACAAGCATCCACAGGAAGAACATCATAGTGTTTGTCAATTTTCTTTTTTCTAGGAGGTAGCAATGGTCCTTTTCTGTGTGGTAAACAAACCACCTTTGAAGGTGGGATGAGGGAGCCAGCTATTGCTTGGTGGCCAGGACACATACCTGCGGGAAAGGTAAGTATTTGACCTTAATAATTTTAGCCCCAGTCTGATGCCAAGTGAAGGAGTCTTGTTAGCTTCAGTGCACTTTGGTTCAGGGCTTTTAGCACTTTCTTGATGGAATCCCCATGTTAAAACCTGGAGTCTGATTCAGTAAAGAGTTGATTCAGACACAGACATACACCCACCCACCTTTTTGTCTTCCTGATCTGGTTACGCACACGCACACCGCCCAACCTTTTTGTCTTCCTGATCTGGTTACGCACACGCACACCGCCCAACCTTTTTGTCTTCCTGATCTGGTCTCTCGCTCTCGCTCTCGCACCCACCCACCCACCCAACCTTTTTGTCTTCCTGATCTGGTTACACACACACACACCAACCTTTTTGTCTTCCTGATCTGGTTAAGTCTTTCTCTTCTGTTGGACCATATCTCTGTATCCCCAGCATTTTTAGTGGATTATTGCTGGGATCAAACAGAATGCAAGGACGTTCCTGTTACTGTGTGTCCTGCTACCGTGGAGAAACATGCTTCCTGGACACGTTTCCTGTGTCCTGCAGCACCAAATGATTTAAACCTGGCACTCTTTGTTTTTTTGTGGTTTGGTAGCAGTTTCACTCAGGGAAGTCCATGTACCAGCACTTTGCTGTTTCATGCATGCACAGAGATTAAAATGATGTTCATTCTAAAATAATCTTCAGGTGGCAACCCCAGCATGTGCAGGAAATTGTCCCAGTACTCATTAAAGAAAGATCTAATCAGCTCTCCAGGTGGCAGGATTCCTATTAAATAATATGCATTCCCTCCCTTTGTAGATGTCTTTTATTCAGAAAGAAGTGATACTTCATTAACTCAACACTGGGCCTAAGATTGCCAAATATTTATAAAATATTTATTTTTCTAATTTACATTCCCATTCAGTGTTGTAAAGAAATCACATAAAAATCATTTATAGAGCATATTTAGAGGGCCATTGTCAGATCTCGTCTAAAATTTGGAGCACTAGGGTGGTCTTAGTTTGTCATCTTTAAAGGTTTCGTAAAACTAACAGGAATGTTTTTTGATTCTTTAACATTTGAAATGAAAACGGGTCGTGGGTTGTTTTATTTATTTTTTGTTTTGTTTTGTTTTGTTTGAATTTAACATTCCTGTGAAGTCTTTACAAGCCAAGTATAATGTGAACTAGTGCATGAGAACATGAAACTGAAACTAAATTTGCCCACCCTAAAGTGCTGAAAGTAAACCACCATCATAAATGGGGACAGGTACAGTAGAAATTAAAATAATAACTCTAAAGTGTACTCAGGAAGAAGGGCAAGAAAATTGGGTTGTTTAGCACTAACATAACAGCAGTAATCTTGCGCATGCAGTGAAGCAAGCTGTTTGTGATGGCGAGAAATGTTTGCCACAGGCTGGAGTTCTGTGTAGTAGTTGTGGTGAATTGTTTGCTATTTTAAGCACTGGCTGAAAGTTTAACCTACGTTTGTACAATCAACCATTTTTGTAAGGTTAACACATTGGTAGGAGTTCTGGAACCTGAGGGGGGGGACATGAGGCCCTGTCCCCTACTTTTCTTTTCCCTGAGGTCCTGCCCCTGGTCAGGATGGACCTCAAGCTCAGCCCTGGTAAGAGCTGTGCAGGCAGCCTGGGCCATGGTAGGGAACCCTGGCCCTTGTAGCTGCCTGGGGCAGAGGATGCCAGGGAGTGGGGACATGAGACAGGGGCTGCTCTCCAACATCCTAGCCACCCACCAGAGAAGATGGAGGGTCCAGGGCTCCCCACAGCAACCTAGGTTTCCTGGCCAGCTCTTATCACAGTGTAGTTCTGACCTCCAGCTTGACTGAGGGCGGAGCTGTGACGTGCCTGTGCCTAGGCTAGCCCATCTGAAAACGCTAAGGTCAGCAGGCTGCAAAAGGGGAACAGATTCTCCCAGAAGTTAAAGTGCCTGACCAATTATAGACAGCGATCTTGATTCCTCATGCTGGTTCTCAAGAAGCTACAAGAAATACACAGCCCCCTTCATTGCATTTCATATAGCATAGTCCCTCAGGAGTAAATTCGGGACCTACACCAGTTTCAGGCCTTTGTTCCACAGTGTCACTAGTAGAACAGTGGATCCAAAGGTAGGAGGCAGGAATGAGGACAGGATGGAGTTGGTGCAGCAACTGCATTCTATAGTTTGTCATGCGGCTTGTACATCTCTTGTCCCAAACACAGCCACATAGCACATGGCATTAAAAGCCTCAGAGTCCCCTGTTCATACGCTTGGTCCTACATGTTCTGATGACCATACACATGGATGTAGCCAGCCCTTGTGTTCTTTTACTGGATTTGTTGTACCTTTGATGGACCATTAAGCAGGCTTAGCACTGGGGCCATCCTGTCAGAAACACAGCACACGTTTGAAATCCAAATATGCCACACACATTCTTAGCTTACAATTCAAATGTAACATGTACATCAGACAGTATTACCTTAATTAGCACATTATAAACTTTCCAATGGTATCTGATGTGGCATAGTTTATAGGAATCATTGGATCCTGAATGGTCATCCATAATCCAGACATTGTTGCAGGGGCTTCTAGAGAAGGCGGAGGGACTGAGCCATGGACAAGAGCTGGGTCTCGTGGCAAGGTGGGGGGCCCCCCTCAGCCACCCCACTAGGAAGAGGCTGCCACTGCCCTCTACGGCTGTGCTTTGCAGCAGGGGAGCTAGTTTAGTGCAGCTCCTGTCTGCGCCACTCCATGCCAGTCTGAGGTTTGCAGTTTGGGGGGCAAATGGTCCTCTGCACCCAAACTATGCTATGTTCCAAAGTAGGTGAGCCAGCAGGTCCATGGCCCTCTGGTTCCAATGCCTCTGCACACTGACGCACACAAATGAGGTGCCATACTACCATGGGTGCACACACAAAGGCCCCACAGTGGCAAGCTGACCCCATTCAGAAAAGCCCTAGATGTATGATTAACTTTAAGCACATGCTAAAGTTTCATTAGGCAGCTCATGTGCTTAACTTACTACTTTATTTGGCCCCATTTCAGAAAAATGGCAAGCAAACAGGTACACAGACAGAGGTCTGATCCTGAGAATTGTTGTGCTCCCACAATTTCCATTGGGTTCAGGGACTTTCCAACAGTTTTTAAAATCTATGGCCCATAATGTGCCACTTTATTCTGTGTTGCGGGTGTGCTACCATGGTAATAGCTGTTTAAATAAATATGTAATAACAGATATTGATAGGTTTTTTCTGCTTGTATTCTTGCAATCGAGGCTCCTGCGGTCTGATACCCACAGCAGCACTGTCCAAAGGTGAGAGGAACAGCGTTGTTCAGGCTCTGTGTAGTGCAGCTCTGCCGTTACCTTCTAGCATTACCATAGTATATGTGGTTTTTATAATGTCATTATTTCTCCGCTGTTGCCTCTTCTAGACGTAATAAGTAGTGAGTTCCCTTCTATAGGTTTTTACCCTTTTCCTTATCCCACATTGTAGCTACAGATTTCATCTGTTTTACTGTACATCCAGCGTAGCTAGCCCATGTTCCACTTTAGTTTGAGTAGCTGCAGGAAATGGAGAAACTGCTCCAAAGTGTCTCATTATCACAGGGGATAGAGAAAGAAGGTGAAATCTTCTCTGTGGCTACAGAACTACTGCTGGGCAGTGGCAGAGCAAGCTTTTATCTTCCCAGTGTGACTGGGAGAGAGGAGTGAGAGGTTAGTCTTGTGTTAGTATCCATAGAGTCCTTGGATTCTCTAAACAGGTGGGAGCTTTGCCCATAGAAGTAGTACTGGTGGTTTTTTATATGAACAGTAGCCCATCGGGAATGGGAATGGTCCCACAAACTGTCTCCTAGAGATGATCAAATAACTATAACATGGTAATAGCTTTTTGTTACTGTTGACAAGTTCCAGAGGGGCAGCCGTGTTAGTCTAGTTCAGCAGAACAAACGAGGAGTCCTGCAACACTGAAAGACTAACCTGCTTGTTTGTTTATTGCATTATTTGTTACTCTTTCAGTGCCTCAGGACTCCTTGTTTCTTTTTGTTATTGTTGACCAATTCCATGTCTAAAGCTATAACCTGCTGTTGAAAGTCTCCCTATCCTGTTAGCTGCATCCTCCAGTCCTGCCAAGCTCCTGGAGTTGCTGGTAGTCATTTTCTGGAAGTCGTATCTCTTTGGTGGTGTCTACAATTTGGTCAATATGGAGTAATGCACACTGGAAGATATTGTCCCAACTGTCCAAACAAAATGATGAGTTCCAAATTATTTGTTATCACTCAAGAAAAGAACTTGGAGTCAATGTCTATAGTTTTCTGAAAATATCCACTCAATTTACCTGTGCAGGCAAAAAATCTAAGAGACTATTATGAACAGGTTATATAATTAATAAGATGGATGATGTTATAGTGCCAATATATATATATATCCATCCATGTTACCTCCACACCTTAAACACTGTATGCAGTTCTGCTCACTCCCTCCAAAAAGATGTTTGAATTGGCAAAAGTACTGAAAAGGGGCGCCAAAATGATTAGCAAAAAAAACCTAGGAGTCTTGTGGCACTTAAAGACTAACAGATTTATTTATTGCATGAACCTAAGACGCAAGACTCCTTGCTTTTTTTGCTTTACTAGACTAACACGGCTGCCCCTTTGGAACTTGCCAAAATGATTAGGGGTATGAAACATCTTCTGTATGTGGAGAGACTTAAAAGACTGTGACTTTTCATGTTGGGGGGAAAAAGATGACTGAGAGGGGTTATGACAGAGTTCTACAAAATCATGACAGGTGTGGAAAAAGTGAATAGGGAAATGTTATTTACCCCATCACAAAACATAAGAGTCAGGGGTCTCCCAATGAAATTAATAGGCAGCAGGCTTAAAACAAACAAAAGAAAGTACTACTTTACACAGTGCCCAGTCAATCTATGGAAATCATTGCCAGGGGATGTTGTGAAGGTCGTAACTATAACAGGGTTAAAAAAAAAGAATTAGATAAGTTTATGGAGGTGAGGACCGTCAATGGCTTTTACCCAAGATGGTCAGAGAAGCAGCCCCATGTTCTGAAGTGTCTCCAGCCTCTGGTTGCCAGAAGCTGGGAGTGGACAACAGAGAGTGGATCACTCGACGGTTGCCTGTTCTGCACGTTTCCTCTGAAGCACTTGGAATTGGCCACCGCCAAAAGACTGGATACTGGGCTACATGAACTATTGGTTTGAGCCAGTGTAGCCACTATATTCATATTCTGACTTGTAGCTTTTTATATTTAAGTGGAGTATTTCTTTCTTTCAAAGAAGAGGAATGTTTGAATAGAAATTACAAAGGAAATCAAATGGATGGTTCTAACAGGAACAACAGTAGAGCCATAGGTATCAATTTGGGGCTGGGTGAGGGTGATGTCCTGGAGGCTACTGCTGGAGTTGGCCCTAGAATTCAGCTTCTTTTGGCCCTAGATTTTAGTATGTTTATTCATAGCCAATCACCCTCTCTGCAGCTTCCTCCCTGACTCCATTTTCCAGGTGAATTCATAACAAGTCAAAATTTAAACATTCCCTGCATCATGTCTGCCTTCTGGAAGGATCCAGCTGAAAGAAATTCATATTCTGCTGGTATTTGAATCCTCCTCTCTTTCTGCATGCTCCCTCTCCTTCCCTCCCCGGTTCTGGCTCCCTGAAGGAGAAAAGAACATATCAACCCAAAGACAGCATTGCAACCTTTTCTTCACTATCTCCCATGGGGTGCAAATTGAAATTGAATTAGACAGGGATATCAGGTCTGCTCTCTGTGATAACTGTAAAAGGATTTTATTTAAAAACACCCTGACATTTGTTCACCCAGTTTCAAATATTTAGCTTTCCTCCTCTCCTTTCCTGGCGGGGGCGACTTTATTAATTGTCGCCTTTGATTCAGAGTTAAAGCTTGAAAGCGCTGATAACAGCAGTGGTGACTATTTCTTCGTGCAACGTGGCCCACAGCAAAAGGATTTCATTTTCTTAAAGGCGTTATGTGTTCACTGAGAGTTTATTTTAAAAAAAGGGAGGGGGAAAACCCTTCTTACGTGCCTAATACCAGCTGTTCCTCACTGATACGAGGAATATCTGATCTCACTGGGGTTTTATATATTATTTATTTTCTCCAGGCTGTTACTCTCTCCGGATTTTTATTTTTCTTTTCTTAAGAAAAAATGGAAAAGGCAACTAGAATAAGAGTGCTGTTGACAGGAGAAAATGGTAATTTAAAAAAAAATTCTCTGAAAATACTTCAAAGTTTATATAAATATTAACCTTTTTATTTTATTTTATTTTATTTTATTTTTTTTTCTCTTTGCGGTGCTGCAGTGCAAAGATAAATCCAAGTGGCTGCGGCACTGGTATTTAATTTCCTTAAGAAGTTTTCTCTGCTTCACGGAAGAATGTTGTCTGAGACCAGAAATGTAATTGGATGATTAAAGAGAGTCATCTACATCTGGTTATGTTTAATAAAGGCTGGTACAAGAAGTCAGCAGTGGCCCCGTATGATTGTCAGAATGCAGCATATAATTTAGATCATACTAGAGGCACACAGCTCAGCTTGGCTATTGCTTCTTGCTGTCCGTTAGCCAGAAGATTTAGGTGACAGAATTGAGTGGCGGCATGAAAAATAATTTTTTTTTTGGCATTGCCTTATAAACTGCAAATGGCCTAATTACAAAAAGTCTTACCTGCTAGCTATCCTGTTCATTCCTGATGCAGCAAGAGTAGGTGGAGAGCAGGCACATTAATAACTATATCATGTGCCGAATATCCCCTTTATTAACCTTTCAAATCCTTCCCATGGCATTTCTCCAGTCCTGCTGTGCCTCCGACATGCACAGTGTAAATAGCGGAGGGTGAGCACACAAGACGCTCGGCACCTTGTGGTGTGTGAAGTTGTCCAGTTTTGCCAGGAATGGATATTATCTCTTCTTTGAAGGTGGATAACATTGTTCTTGTTTAGTATCTGTGAACTCTTAGTCCATGTGTTGACCTTTACGAGCCACACACACAAGGCAAGATATAAAGGGATAGCTGTGCTAGTCTAGTTCAGCAAAACAAACAAGGAGTCCTGTGACACTTAAAGATTTAACAAATTTATTTATTGTATGAGCTTTCATGGGAGAAAATCCCACTTCACCAGGTGCTTAGATGAAGTGGGATTTTCTCCCATGAAAGCTCCTGCGATAAGTAAATTTGTTAATCTTTAAGGCAAGATATGTCTCCATTGCAGCTGGGAGTGAGTCTCTTAGCTCTGACAAACCGTCATGCTGTCTCACTGATGGAGATGGGTCTCAGATCCCAGGCTCTGGCCTCAGCAGAATATTTACAGTGCTGTTTTTAGCCCTGTGACATGAGCTTATGTGAGTTGTCTTGATCTCTCCAGTGCAGTTTTTTTTTTTTTTTTGGGAGGGGGGGAGTGTTATAGTGTAAGTGTCCCCAAAGGATGCAGAGTGGAGGCAGTGTAGAGTGCAAGGAACAATGGCAGCAATATGCTGGCATCCATCAGAATGCGGCCATTGGCTGACCCTGACCCCTCCACAAATCTCTGCACAAGAGAATATTTGTTAGTGTTCGAATCAGCAATAAAAATGCACATCTGTCATTCTCACACAGGAACGGGGAGCACACATAGCCATTAAGTATGTCCTGTGAGCCACCGTCCTGTAGCGTCTGACTGAGCTGTGGAGGTGGAAGGCAGTGGGAGGCTTACCTGAGTAAGGACTGCTGGATTTGGTGCAGAGTATGTGGGGCATTTTGTTTGGGTTTTGAGGGAGATGGTATGGGTCTCCCAGTACCAACGTATGTTACAAAACTAAAATGGCACATCCAGGTTCATTGTAAAATGGGGCTGTTACAGTTCCTTCTCCTGGGCTGTGTAGCAGAGAAAGTTGCATTCAACTTCCCTGCATTCTCTCCTCCAAATGAGGAGATGAGCCCTTTGAAGAATTCACATACATACCTGCCTCTCGTGTTCTTTCTGTGGAAGCTGTTTTAATATCTCAGGGTCTTTTTTTTAACTCCTTCCATCCCTTCCTGCCTGCAAAAATAGGCAGGTCTTAGCCGTTTGACTGCCTCAGTGCAGCAAAAGCTCAGAACTGAACTATGAGCCTAACCCCATACAATGCTCGCTTGCCAGCAATCTCACTAATTTCAGTCAGGTTACTACCAACTAAAGACTGTTTTCATGAAGAGGGGGTTTTAGGGTCAGGCCTCCTGATGTTTGGTGCTGGACAGAGAAGTGTCATTCATGTCCTATTTCAGTATTAAATGCAGTTGCCAGTGTTCTGTGATGTATTCAAATGGTTAAGAATGGGAATTGCTGTCATCCAGCACAGTGATGTTGCAATGTTCAGTGCTTTATCTGTCTCGCTAGGAGAGAGGTCTGCAACCTGTGGCTCACCAGCTCCAGAGCCACATGTGGCTCTTTGGCTTCCCACTTGTGGCTCCAGGCTGTGGCCCATCATCTTCCACCAGGGGACCCTGTGGATGGCCTGTACCAAGCTCCAGGCACCCCCCACCATTGGGGGACCTTACAGTGGGTCCATTGCTGGTTCAGGGCTCACCTTGCCACTGCGGAAGTGCGCTGACCCAGCTCCCAACTCCCCACATCAGGAGACTATACCCATTGTGGCCCTCAAAACACTTGGTTATTAAATGACTCTTTTATCTTTCGGGTTGCTGACCCCTGGACTAGGGGGTCAAGCACAGTGTGCAGCCTGTTGTTTTTGGAAGGAGGAAAATACTGTAATTTTGAGAAATATCTTTTAATTCCCCCTTCATCCACCAAATCCTTAGGTGTTCACTTTTTCAACCTGTTGGCCATCTAGCTGCACTTGGAGCAAGAGGTTTAGTGATCTAGCAAAAGCTTTGTTTCCCCTTAGCAGGACTGAAGAATCTAAGACAACTGAACTGATAGGTTTCAGAGTTCCTCTTCTCATAATTTGTTCCAGTATTTACATACACTCTTAGCATCACCTCACTGAATGGGGATCCGTTACTTCCTTGCTGGAGGAGTGATAGGTGAGGCAGGCATTGATGGTCATGATGTTATAATGGACGTATTGGTTTCCCCTGATAATAGTAGAACGTGCCAATCTGCTTTGGATGGCAAGGAAAGGAAATGGGTTTTCTCCACTGTATAAGTATGTTGCATTGCATCATTTGGCTCCTTGTTTCAGAGTTTGTGGTGTGACTGGGAAGGGTCCATTGTGTTGAGTCTGGTACTGATGCATAAGGCACTCACACACACTCTCACTTGAGTAGAGATATCTGTAGATAGCTTTCTGTAATGTCGGATAATTCCACATCCCAAGGCGGATAATAGTCTCCTAATGTAACACAGAAAGATAGAACGGGTGTGCATATCTGTTTGAGCAAAAAGGTCAGGAGGTGACCAGTGGAAACAAACACTGGGTGGGATGTGCTTGTTTTGAAAACAGGAGCAATTAAGACAGAAAGAATTATAAATATGCTACCAGTTAAAAACCTATAAAACCCCCACAGAGCCAAAAAAAAAAGATTTTTTCCCCTCCCTGATTTAAAAAACAAACAAAAACAAAAATCTCCAGATTCACCATTCTAGAATTGTTGAAATCTGTTTGTAGATGTGGTCATTGAGTCCTGAAGATCATTTCTCACCCACCTCTGTATTTACTGAGAGCTTACTCCATCAGCATAAGGCTCCAGAAGGGGCCAACTGATGAAATAAATCAAGGAGGATTTTGTATGGAATGTTGATTTTAATCTCAAAATGAGTAATAATTTTCCTGTGCAAATCAGGGGGCCATAGAGCTCCACCGACTGATGTTCTTGAGTATGAATGATTGGAGAGTGGGTGAAATAACGGGGAAGCTGTTTTTAGGTGTAACACCCACGTGGCTAGATTGAGTCTGCCTTTCAGGCAGCTCTGACCAGAGAAAAGGGTGTGCATGGGAACACAGCAAAGAGAGCCCCTTTGCCCCAGGGGCACCTGTTCCAAACCCCCAGAGTGACCACACACACACTGGGATAGTACAGGGATTATGGGAATGGGGAAGGTTTATTTACAGAGGTGCAAAGGGGAAACCACAGGGGAGATGGGGCAGCAGTAACACAGAGTAACAGCTAACACAGGGCACTGCAAGGCCCAACAATGCAGCAGGCTGGAGGCAGACGTGAGCTCTGCTTCTGCACCATGAGTTCAGGAGTCCCAGCACAGTTCCAGTCCAGTGTTCAGTCCAGCAACTCCTAGCCTTCGGCGCCAGCACTTTCCCAGCAAAAAAAAAATCCTCTAATGCCTCTTCTGCCGCTCTCTGCGAACCCAGAGCGACCCCCTCCCCACTTAACTAACTACAACCTCCCCTCTGAATCCAGGTGCTGTACTCACGGCCCCACAGCTCCAGATGGCTGGTCACTGGATGCTGCTCTGTCCTTGGGCGACTCTCCCCAGCAGTGTCCTTCTGTGGGTGCGGACCTGGCATCCTAGGTCAGGCCTCTGTCTCCCCTCACTTCAGGCAGGGCCTCCTCCTCTCTTCCTCCTTCCCAGCCTCTCCTCCAGCTCCAGCCCCCTCCTCAGCTCCATCACCTCTCCCACAGGGCAAAAATTTAAAGGAACCACGCTCCTTAAAACCCCAGGGGGGGTTACATAGGGAAAAAAGTTTCTCATAAAATAAAACAAGAAAGAAGGACAGACCTGATTGAGCCCTCTAGATGTTAATAGGGATTGCACATGACTCTGATGGGAACAAAATGAAGCCCTAAGTGATAAATTTGCAGAAAGGCTAAGAAAGAAATGAAGGAATAAGACAGAGAAGGCATTTATTTCATAACGGAGAGGCAGGCAGCCTTCTCCTTGAATTTGTATGAAAAGCCTTTGCAAATGCTCTTGGTTGTCTTGTCGATTTCAGGTGAGTCATCAGCTGGGCAATGTGATGGATCTCTTCACCACCAGCCTCTCCCTTGCGGGATTGCCGCCTCCAAGTGACAGACAGATTGATGGCATTGACCTTTTACCTGCCATACTGCAGGGGAAGGTAATCGACAGGTTAGTTACGTGAGAGGTGCCTCCTTCCTGCGTATGGGGAGGGGTGCAGAACTCAGCTGTTTATTTTAAAAATCCTCTTTGAAAATTTCTTTCTTTAGAAACTGGCATGATACGCTTTGTGACTCTGATGGGCAAGTTGGGATGAGCAGCAGAGGTTTATTTCCTGTGCTAATTCTGTGCTGCAGCTAGCGAGGTGGCATTTCCTGATACTCAGTATATTGTCGTGAAATGCATTCCACGGGCACATTCAAGAGTCAAAGGGTTAGCACAGATCCTTGGAACAATGTAAGATCACAGTGAGGATAAATCCCAGGAACATCAGTCTGGTTTGGGAAAGGAGGTTTAATTATTTACTACTATGTAGCAACCCAGAATGTCTGAGCCCTTCACAGAGGACAGCATGCAGTCAAAGGCCTTGATCCCAGGAAGGGTCTTCACAGAAACCCCACTTGCTCCTCAGGGTCTACTTGTGTGGATTCTTTCTCAGAATTGGGCCTGAATTTTAGACCTGACTTTAGAGCTGGGGAAATGAGCAGCAGGGTGTTGGGGATGGGCTGTGTGTTAAAATAAGACATGGTTAGGCAGTGAACATTCTTGACTTCTTGCCTCTAAAGTGTTTCCAGGAGTGATTTCAGTTAGGAGAGGAAAGCACCCCAACAAATCAAAGCAGAGAGCATGTTCTATGAATAGGGAAGAGAGTGGAAAGAAAGGCAGAGGGATGCTTGGAGGATTCATCTGTGTTCTCTTCTGTTTTGGCCTGGAACCTTTGTTCAGTAAAGCTATTTTTGTGCTCATCAGGGCAGAAAGCACCTGAGTAGCACTGCAGGTGATTCACCTGGCATCTAATTCAGGGTGCCTCTGTGAGTGCTATGAAATGCCTGCAATTAGCATGGCTCGATTTCTTTAAAGCTAAAGAGGATCTTTATTGACATCAGAGTATTCAGACTATGGAGGCTAACATCTTACACTGCTGCTAATGCTGCAAAAATTACACTTCTGGGCACAAGATGAACCAGGTCAGGTTTCCAAAGCCAAAACTCCATTCAAATTCTTTTAGGTTTTAACATCCTTTTTGGCTTAAAAAGCAGAAACAGTAGAGGTGATGTGGGGGTGGAAAAGACTGATTAGTTGATTGTTTTTCTAAAACAAAAGACCTTACACAGACACCCCCAACCCAAGAGAGTTACTGGAGGAATGAGTATTAAGGGTGAGGGAGAATGGAATGAGTCACTGCTTTTCTTGCACTACTGTGAATACTATGGGCCCAATTCTGCGTTCTTGCAACCTGCCCCCTCCCTAACCCCTCCCCAACTCCCTAGGAGTTTTTGGTGTATACAAAATGATCTGAAAGGAATGGGCCCTATATGCTAAGCTGGGTTTTTCCCTTTATTCACAAGCTCCTCATAAATACAAAGTGAAAAGGACTCATCGTTCATGCTCGGAATGATGGAGGCTGTAGTTCATACTCAAAAGAGAATGTCTCTAATGCCATTTCAGTGCTTTGTTTGGGGAGACTTTTCACCTTACCTTACTGTAAAGACACGATCTTCAAAGTGGCACCATAGGACAGGATAGTTCTTGCAAAATAGGAATTCTGAGTCCATACCAAAGCTACAGGCTCAGAAGTGATTGTGACTAGCTTTCTAACTTTGTGTCAGCAGCCTTTGGCTATCGGAAAGAGTTCAGTCAGATGTCCTTGCAAGAGAAACTCCACCAACAGAGCCTGCCTTCCATAACTACTCCATCTCTATAGAAATCTGGTGGCCCTGTTCTAGCTTCCATTCCAAGAGCCATAGAGTGTTTTTTGTTAGTGAAACTGAGGGAATGGGGGAACAGTGCTGAGCTCCCCACAGAATGTTTTGAAAGCGGGGCACAGACCATTCGTTGGTCTGATGGAATATATTTTCCAAATATGTGCCCAGTGTGCTCCCTAACCTGACAGAGCCACGGATGTTAGAAGAGAGGCATGGGCATTAGAAAAAGCCACTGTCCAGCTAAGTTAGAGGGAAGGTTTTTTGAGAAATTGATGGGAGTGGAAAATACATCAATTTTGATTTGTGTGCACTCTGGGGTGGTACAGGAAAGCAGAATGCATCTTTAACACCATTCTCCCCTTCTCCGGCTAATCAGCCTGTGTGAAGGTAATAGCTGGCAGTCTGGTGCTTTTTAGCTGTCCCCAGCCATAAACAGGAGACCAGGCATCACATGTTCTGTGAATCCCCATCACACACACCCCACTCTTCTGAGACACTTGGCGTTTAAATTGTCACGCTCCATAGGAAATTACAGGGCCTGATAGTTCAAGGATTAACAATCACTGGCAGCCGACTTGTATAATGTTTCATTCTTGCGCAATGTGAGCTCTCAACTTGATGAACGCTTTAAAAAATGTTAATTGAAAACCTTGCAGTGGAGACTATTAGAAGGCAGTCTGTTCCTGTCTGATAGCTGAATCGGAAGTCAGACTCCATTAAAGTGTTTGTCTCCCTTATCAGTGTGCCTGCCCAAGCGCTTGTTTGGGTACATTGCATTTCTCATGCAGCTGCGCTTCCCTCCCCCTTCTGCTTCCCTGTCAGGCCGATATTCTATTACCGTGGCAACGAGATGATGGCAGTAAGAGTTGGGCTTTACAAGGCTCACTACTGGACCTGGAGCAACTCCTGGGAGCAGTTCAGTAAGGTAACAGAAACCAACCCCCTCGTTTTGTTTATTTTCCCCATTCCCAGTTGGATCCAATGAAATTTTTCTCGTGGGGAAAGAAACCCATGATATGGGAATTTGAAATCATTGGCATGTCACTACACTCTTCTTTCAACTTTTGTTCAAGACATAGATGTGTAATTACTACTGGATCTGTAGTATAACATGAAGGGAGTATGGAGACTAGCATCTTCCCATGACATTCAGTGTCATTCCACAGCAATAAAAGGAGACTGTCCTCTTAGGTTGTTTTGAGGACGTTAGGGGAGTCTTTAGCTCCTAATATGCTCCAGTGTGAAGCATCTTTTTTTGATCAGTTCTTAGCAAGCTTAATGTCACTTACTCCATCTGGAGAATTACATTAAGTGAAGGCACGGACCCAGAGTCTGATACAGGGACTCAGTGCTTGTCGCTGCTGTTGCTGAAAACACAGTACGTATGTTTCATCTCTTCCAAACGCATACTCACACCAAAATTGTTCTAAGAGTTAACATGTTTATGAGCTTTCCAGGTTGATCATCCCCTCATTCTAAATCATATTCTTTTTCGGTTTTTCTAATGTTGTCTCTTTCTGGTTCCAAACTCAGGTACTAAACTCTGGGGCATTTTGCAAATTGCAGAATCACAATTGTGCCCTGCTGATTATGCCCTTAAAAGTGAAGTAAACGAGCTATGGCACAGCTCACAGCAATTTCAACAGCAGGCTGGTGGTACAGGGGATTGTTTTTAAGATTGTTGTTATATGTTAGGTATGGTAGGTCCTCAGGGCTTCACAGGTGCAGAACTAAGTGCTGCTGGCGTTTGTGGATGTGAAAACAAGCGTGTAGTTTGTATACTCAGAGTGACTGGGGGGATGGAATGGGAGGCTGCGTAGAGAGAGTCATTTACATTTGTGGCTGTAAACTTTGTATCTATACAGACTGCAAGGCTTGAAGAGTCAAAGTTGTAGTTTTACATGGTGCCAAACAGATTTACTGAGTGGAAGGGAAACTTGGCTCTAAAAATCCATCACACATACCATTGTTAACCCTTCATGGGGGGTGGGGAGTGTGATGCAATATATTTGTCTACAGCAGATTGTGAGTAAAGCTCCAATTGCTCAAGTGATACAGAAAGAGTGAGGAAGGTTTTCACTCAGTGAGTGGGGGCCCTGGGAGGAAGGATGTGTGCGCGCACTTCCCATGGATACAGAAAGCAATGTCACCTCTGAGTAAACGCTCTCCATTGTAATATAAACACATATACATACTTGCACACCCCATTCAGAAAAGAACAAATACCTATATTGATCTATACCTGTTTGTATGTGTCTCAGTATGTGTGTAGCTGTGATAATGGGGACCAGTTACTCATTTCAAAGACTCTCCTACTGCGAGAAGTGACAGTTGTGTAATTAAGGAATATTTGTTTCTTTCTAAGTCTTTGTTTAACTACTGGCTGATTAAAGTCAGTAATTATGCTGTACGTCAGAAAGATGATTAAAAATTCACTTGCTTTCCTGTGGCTTGTATCACATGTGGTGGATGTGGGTAAAATTGGCGCACATTAGTGGACAGAATAGCCATTAATAGCATGCAGAGGAAGCGGGGGCTGAAATCTGCTCCAGTTTCTCTTGTGTCCTCCAGATGTTGATTGCAGCCCCCGTGAGTTTTAAATAAATAAATCAGAATGCAGAATACTTTTACAGTTGTGATTTTTTTTTTTCTTTTTTGCAAGCCTGTCATACCTGCGCATTATGCAGCACCTTTCTTCTACCTCTACTTTTGTCATCAGTAACATTGATACTGTGGTTGGAGTTATTCTGGCAGAGTAGGATGGGCCATTTTTGCTTGCTGGCTTCATTGCAAGTGGCCTTCAGTGCACATGTGTGTGACATTAGGAATCCTGACTGTTGGCAGAACAGATGAGTTTGCCTTGCCAAGCCACTGGGGCTATTGGCTAATAAGGCAAGTTTTTACCTTGTGTAATGGTGGGGTTTCCTGACTGGCTGATTATCTGAGTCAGATGTGGAAATGTATTAGACTCCCTTTGAACTTGGAATCCTTTCGCTCATAAAGATGATGGGGCCAAAGTTAGGTCTGGTGAAAATGGATAACATTCCATCATCTTTATTGGCATTCCAACCATTGAAAACAGGCCTGAGGTTGGCCAGATCTGTCAAAAGAGCTCTGTTTATTTTCAAGAGGTTTGTTTTATGGATAATTTAGTATCTTGTTATTTTGTAGAGTTACTTCATTGTTGCTGTTTCAGCCAAACCTCCATTGCTCTTGAAAGCTCTGTGTTAATTGGCAGAGTAGAAAAATTACCAAATATAGATAGGCTTGGCAGAATTCAATTTTTATTTTTTCCTTTAATTGCCATTTATTAATATCAATTTGTATTTTTACATTTGCAGGATATTAGGTGGTGGGTAGGGTTGAGGTGGGGACTGCAAAGGGCTGCATCAGTGAGGGACTCAAGACATTTGGCTGCAAGAGAGGTCATGGTCCTGGCCTGGAGCAGAGGCCCCTCACTCTGGACTGTCTGGAGGTGGACGAGCTTCCCCTACACCTTGCTCCTGCAGGGATGCAGTGTCACCAGCCCTCTGCTGTCTGGCCCTGCTCTCTTGCTCCAAAGACTGTAGGTGGAGTGGGCTTTCTGCACTGCTAAAGGGCCAGCGACATTGGACCCTGGAAGGTACGAGGAGGTATGAGGACAGAAAGGATGACAGGCCGATGGATGTTTTTTGGTGTCTAGTGCAGTGTCAGTTACCCACTTCTATCAATTTAACTGGAATCCTACCAAACCAAAACATGAACAGCTTTGGCTTTTTTAATTTATCCTTGGTGGGCTTCTGTTTTAAGGTTTTTATACGTGTAAATGCCACTGAACGCACCAGAATCCATTTGAAGTTAGGACTGGAAAACATTACATCCTTACCCTGCTGGTCCCATCTGTATCTTCTGAACACCTCTGTACATTTCACAGTCAGGCTTGTTTAAGAAGAATTTTATACAAGATTAGGAATTTTAGCCTCTGACCTGGAAAGCTACTTGCTTGATTGTAGCATTAGATAGCTAAGTAGTAAAGAATGTGTAAAATATAGCACAGAGGGGTCGCTTACAGAAAGCCAACCCCAGACGGAAATAACTGGGTTGTGCGTGCCTCTCCCCATATGGCACTTGGAATATTTACACTTCAAAGACCCCCTGCCAGTGGTCCACTGGTTTGTAGTCTCTTTGCCTTATTAAAGTCCCATGACGCTAACATGCATTAACTGGTACCCATCGTCTGCATTATGGTTTGGGATTAAAATTCATGTCATCAGTCACAAAGATGAAATGTGTTGGTTTGTTGTTTTTTGTTTTTATCCTCCAAAGCCAGTATTTTCTAATCTGACTCCTCCCTTAAGTCGTAGTAATCTTTCTTAGTGCCATAGGGCTCTTTGGTGTTATCTTCCCTGCTCTCTACTTGATTATGCAGATAACATGCGTTCATGAACAACTGCTTCCTTGAACAAAGTAAGGGAAAGAAATACAAACCCCCTCAGCAGAAGGGAGTGTAACTAAGAAGTTGATGGCACACAGCACCTTGCCTGTAAATTACATGCAATGCTCATATTAGGAATATTTATCTGGCTGCCACCTCTGTACAATAGAAAGCCTTTGTGATTTACAAGCTGTTTATGTTTGTGCAGTTATAAGTGTCTAACATTCAGAAGCTGATGGACAGGACAGAGAGAAGTGAATTTATTGAGTGTGTATACTCATATTTGTAAATCATTTGAGAATTAATCTGTATTTATTCCAGAGTCAGATTTGGTTTTGAACTGAAAAAAATATAAAGGAGACAAGGAGATGTTGAAGAATTTTCTAGTGTCAGACCTTGTGGGAGGGTCAGGAAAAATACTTTATTAGCTGGAGCTTAAAAACTCAGGAATCATTTCTGTTGGACATCCACCACAATAATTACAGCAGTGGGTAGTGTACACCCAGTCAGGTTTTTTGGCATCACACTGGGGCCACTCCTAACAACAAACAAAGCTGTGTGGGGGAGCCAAGTGGTCAATGTGAGGGAAGCGTCTCAGCTCTCTGCAGGGAGCCCACAGGCTCCTTGCTGCCCCCCCCCCTTTGCTGGGGACCCTGGCACTGTGCCTGGGGACCCCAGCAGCACCACTGCCACAAGGACATTCAGCTGCTGGGGCTCTCGGTCCCCAGCTTTGGGGGTTGAAGCTCCGGGGGGGGGGGGGGGGCGGGAGACTGAAGCCACAGGGGCTCCCCATCTCTGGTGGCGGGGGGCTGAACCTGCTGGAGATCCTCTTCCAGCAGTGGACTCGCCTTTTCAGTTTCATTACTCTAACAGAACAGTGAAATTGGCATGTACCGTTACGTGACAAGTGTGACAGCTCTGGAAGACGAGTGGTCTTGATTGGCATTCTGGGACACTTCTGGAGGGAACTTAATGTGGACACACTGTAGTGCAACAGCAGTTCCACAATAGGTGCTATGCCTCTCACACAGGTGGTATTGTTGTGTCAGAACAGGGCAGTTTTAATGCAACAAGGAGCATTCAGATGTGTATGGTGGGCTTGTTTTGCCTCAATAATTCGGCTTCTGCTGCCAAATCTCACCAGTCATAGTCTGCATGTATTGCTCTGCTGGGGCAGAGACCTGTAACTGGACTGATTCGCTTGGAAGGAATAGGGCCAGATATTTAGGTGCAGTAAGTCAAAATAGCTTCATTGAAAGCAGTGTGGCAAAGCTGCTTTATATCTGTTGAGATCGTAGCCTTGTCCATCCTTCACTTCAGTGCTGAAGGGTATCAGAGCGTTGCCTCATCTACTGCCCCCTCCTCATCGGCAGCCTTGCCCTTCCAGCCAGGTTCGGTAGTAATGTAGTTAGCAGCGTACATTACACAGTGGCTGCATGTGTCGGAGAATCCGTCTCAGAGGGAAGGTAGTGCCATTGACTGGCAGTTGACACAATACAAATTTAGACTAGAAGTAGGATGCAGCTATTTAACATTGGAACAAGTTACCAAGAGTTGTGGTGGACCCTCCACCACTGGAAGGGCTTAAATCCACGTTTGGATGTTTTTCTGAAACACAATCTAGTTCAGGGGTCTCAAATATGCAGCCCCTTAAGGTATTTCCTGTGGTCTGAAATGACACTATTGTCACCAATATTTGTAATATCATTGTATGAAAAGGTTTCAGTAGTGTGGCCCTCAGGCTAACATACTAGTCCTCATGCAGCCCTGTACTAGTCCTCCTGAGGCCCTTGTGGTGATTTGAGTTTGAGACCCTTGCTCTAGTTCAAACAAGAATGACTTCAGGGAAGTCCTATGGCCTGTGTTACGCAGGTCATCAGACTAGATGATAACATTGGTCCCTTCTGGCTTTGTAATTTAGGCATCGCAAGTGGCCGTGCTGAAGAAATATTATTTACAGGGAAAGGGGGCAGAAAGGGAGATGTAGCCAGGAAACCAGTTAGTGTCAGAGCACCCACCCACACTCAGTCCACTGCTTTGCCTTCCAGCCTTGGTTTAGCTGTTTTTCCTGCTGCATTCTCCTGCCATCCCTTTGGCATTTAAGTCACATGATTTTGGCATAGCCATGGAATGCCAAACGGTTGAAAGATGCGCACACAGGCGGTTGCATATCACTTCCCGCTATGTGTCATCACTGAATGCAGCCCAGAAGATGCCAGTAAACAGAGGCATATCATGGAGGATAGGCAACTTTACATTATCCCTCTGAAAGACATACATTTCGAGCTCTGTATTGCTCTCATGGTACCCTGCCCAGCTAATTGAGAGCAACACGGAGGGGCTTAGGAGCCGTAGCTAGCCCTCCTTAGTTGGGAAGGTGGGTCAGCTTTATGCAGGGCCCAGGGGAGGAGACTAAAGGGGGAAATTGAGGCTTCTTGAAGGACTTTACTTGCCTCTTTTCTGAGGGATAATTTGGTTTCTGTCAAAATCCCAATTTTAGTGCTTCATTGGTGGTGGCAAGCACTTTGTCAGCCAGGAAGTTAAAGCTTCTCCCTGCTGCTTTGTCCAGAGATCATTCCAGCAGAGCGTAGCTCTTTGGTAACACTGCTGAGATGACCTTGACTGGATCTCTGCAAAAATATTTTTGAAAAAGCCCTTTGATTTAGTGGACTGTGGCTCATAAACTTCTGGCTCTCTGCTGTCAGCTCAGTATCTTGTTAGTAGTTTTCGGTGGTTTTTCACAAAAGGTGTGCTCGTGGGGGGAGGAGGAGGCCAGGGGCGCAGACCCTGGTGTTTCACTGCAAAATGCCAAAGGGGTTATTTGTGCTGCGGTCTGTTCTGATTGCCCTTCTCGTCAACATGAAGGAATCGATAAAGCCTTTTCTGCGAGGGGGGATGTGAAGTCAAGTAGAACCTCACAAATAATGACATTTGATTGTGGTCCTCTGAGCATATGAGCTAGCTATCGATCGCTTCTGCTCGAGAGCCGATGGAGACTTTTCGATTTGCCCCTTTTCCCTGGTCCCTTCCAGACAGTTAACACATTAGAAGCGATTTTTGTTCAACAGGGCTGAAGCGGCTGCCAAGAGAAACCAGTGCCAGCATTTTCATGTGTTCGGCCACTCGGAGTTCCAATGCTGGAGGCTTTTGCTGAGAGTGTCTGCTGCTTTCCAGTGATGTGGCTAGAGGAAACAGCAGAGCGCTGCAGTGTTGAGGGTACCTGCCTCAAACAATGTGTCCCCGTTCCCCCCACACACACATCCACACACACGCACACACATTGTTTTGTTCTGTGTTTTGAGCATTGGAATGAGGAAACATGGACAAGCAAATTCCAGTGTTTTCTGTGCCACTCTCAGAAAGCACAGGCGCTTGTAAATTCAGAACGCTCTGGGATCGCGCCAGAGAGATGAATTGCCAGAGGGCTTACGTTAACACAAGTGCTGATTCCATCGCTTGGCAAGGAGCCCAAAATGGCGAACAGTTGTCTTTGTCGCATGTTATTATTGACATAACATCTGTGGGTCATTTGCCGTAGAAATTGAGGCACAAGCAGTGGAGCTTGCTGAGGGGAAAATAATTCAGGTTACACAGTAGGAGGGCTGGAAAAGCAGATGCTTTTGCCCCTTTAAAAGTCCACTTGCCCTGTCTGGAACAGAGGCTTTTGATTCCCCCCCCCCCCCTTTTCTTAATATGAAGAACTCAATGCAATTCAGTGAAGTGAACAGGACTTGGTACCAAACACCATTCCTGTCCAGAAAATCTGGTCCACTGTAGAGATGCTTTAGTTGCTCTTTGCAGGTAATCTGATGCTCTTTTAGCTGGCTGTTTCTAGCAAGAAATTGTGGCTAGTGCCATAGAAAAGATCTGAGAATTTGTCTAAATACAAGCAATTATCTTTGCTCTTTGTGAGGTCACCGTTTATTGTAAATGCACATCTAGCCTCAGTTAATGTGCAGAGTAAACTATATCAGAATTGCGCAGGGAATCAATAGCGAGTTTAAAGCACATTGTTAGTAACAGGCTGTCGTAAAGAAAATGTTTAAGGAAACAACATAGTGAGTCTAATGATGGTTTTGTTTTATTGTGGGAAGGGCAGGAATTGGATCATCCCACTTCTGTAAAAGGTATTCTTCATTCTTCTGTATGAAATAATTTCATTTTTAACTGAAGCTACTTAGAAGGCCGTCTGGAACTCAACAGAACAGGGGCTGGATGCTTATCCGGTGTAAATCAAAGCTGTACTGATTTCAGTGGAGTGGTGCCAATTTGCACCAGCTGAAAATCAGGCCCATTATCTAACATTAAAGCTCACAAAGCTCTTAGCATGTAGCTTCTAGGGCTGGTTTGGTTACCGTCCTTTTAAAAAGGAATTATCTATTTTGCTGATGAGTGGGAAATAATCTGAAACAGTGACATGATTTCAAATTCCCTAATGATCTTCCTCAATACACATCTCTCTAGAAAGAACAGTCTCATTCTTCACTGGTCATGTCTGCTTTCATCAGCACTCTCTCCGGTTTGTGCAGACAGCAGAGCAACCTTCTGTGAGGAAGGAAGGAAAAGTAGTAATTCCTTTCTTCTTGCTAAAGGGAGATCTAAGAACAGTCTATGACCACCCCCTTCCCCCATCCCCTGCAGTCACATATATGATCTAATCTGCATGTTTCCCAAACCACCAGAGGCACTTCCAGATGTGCAGATTGTCTGTTCTTAAAAATTCCTCCCAAGTCTCGAGCAGAATTGATTAAAATGTCTTTGCCTGGAAAAGAGAAGAAAGCAATGCAGATGGAGGATCCTAGATTCTCAGTTTATTCTTACAGGATGCTGTGCTGTTTCCTTCTCAAGAACTGCAAACAGCATTTAATTCACAAAATGTAGGGAGAGGCAGAATTGCCATTATATTTAAATAGTAAAATGATTTCTCTGCAGGCTGTAAGTGGTTTTAGTGCTCTTAAACTGGGCGTTGATACTCTGGTGTCTCAGATAATGTCAGTTTTCAGCAATATGGTTTCCAGGAAGAGGCTCAGAAAGGCCCATTTTCATCAGAGATTGGGTTTGATGCATTGTAGTGTGGCTAGCATTTCTTCCTGTCAGCACATATTAATTGCTCCAGCAAAGCCTTTATGATGACATCAGACCTCCTTGCTTGTCCTGTACAACGACCTGTCCTAAGTTATCCACCAGTGTGCTTTCCTCTGATACGTGCTGTAATTCAGATTGTCAGCAGGTTTCTTTTCATGTGTTTCACATCCTCAATCCTGTAGCCATATTGACTCAAGAGAACCCCTGGAGTTGATAAACCACATAGTACTGTCTGTGCAGCTTAGATTGCATTGAACTCTGCTTAGCTTGACTTATGAACCAGGTGGAAGGAGTCATGCTACACACGCCTGCATTCTTTATATTGGCCACCAGTAAAGTAGAAGCTGGACTTTTTGAATGGCTGTTGTTGGTTTTGAAAGCTCTTCGGCTGTATCAGCACTATCCACAGTTAGTTCAGACTTCTTAGTCCTTGAGCTGGTTAGTTCGAACTAACCACACATCCTAGTTCGAACTAACTGGCTTAGTTTGGACTTCCGAAGTCCAAACGAAGCCTTAGTCTGAGTCTACATTACGTATAGTTCAAACTAAGTGCATTGGTCCTGACTAACCAGGGGTACTTAGTTTGAACTAACCAGCTTAGTTCGGACTTCCTAAATTGGAAGTAAGCCTTAGTCCTAGTGTACATCATGCCTAGTTCAAACTAAGTGCATTAGTCCAGACTAGCCAGGGGTACTTATTAGTTCAAACTAAGCTTTCCCTAGTTCAAACTAAGAAAGCCTAATGTGGCCATGGGCTAAATTAGTCCAGACTAAGCCTCATTAGTCTGGACTAATTTGGCAGTGTAGACATAGCCTTCATGGCATAGGAGCTGGTAGCATTTGAGACCAGCAACTTGCCAATGGATAGCAACTCTTACTTGTCATGTGCCATCAGGGATCCCAGCAAAGTGTCGTTACATCCTGCCTGGCGCTCATTGTGTGCCAACAGACTGTTGTGCCCAAACAAATCCTACTGCAGGCTCAGCGTTTTCCTCAGCAAATAACCAGCCTGGTGCATGGGGTCAGTAGGAGTTGGAACCTGCATACCTCTGCTGTTCCACTCAGTTCATCCCTCTCTACCTTTAGAGGGCGGCTAATGACTGTTTTTCCCCAAACAGTGTTTCTTTTAGAGTGACTACTGTTGATTCCAGATTTACCACCACCTCTCTGGTTTGTCCTGGATCCTCTCATTCGCTGTTACCACATTCTCTCTTTCACTTGCCCAGACATTTTTTGTACCAGGATCATTTCCATTGGAGCTGAGGGCCTTGACTTTTAAAAGGGTGTTTTAACAGTTGATGTATGTTGATCTTGTGGTTGTTATGCTGGGCAGTGCCTCCAGTGGAGGAGGAGGAGGGAATATTATTTTACTTTGTAGTAGCTGATATATAAGTTAGAAAGTTTTGGGTCCTTCTGTGGGACACAGCTGGATTTTGATGTCACACAGTACACCACAAGAATGATTCCTATTTCACTTTTATTTGCAGAGATAGAGTTGAAAGGCCTTAGAATGTAAATGGCGGTTTCAACCACATTTTAGGGGTGTTATTTATCAATGTCACAGAATGATATGTTTGAAGGATTTTCTTTTTCCCTCTAGTAAAGTAGGTTTGATGAGGGAATGGCTTTTGAAGCTAGAGCGATAGGCAGCTTTTTGTTGGTTCTGAGACACCTTTGTTGAAGCTTCCTTATTTCTCAGAAATCTGTGGAATATAATCTGGAATGTGTTCTGGAGCACCTCGTTATGAGAATTACATTTCACCATTTGCTTCTCATATAAGCAGACAATGTAGAAGCAAATACCAAGAGAATAAATTCTTCCTTCAAACTAAAACATTGGCAGTAGAGAAGCAGTACACCAATTAGCAGGCTCTTAATTAAATAGCTTGTTTGATTTGCATCCAGATTATAACTTGTATGTTATATCTGCGCTTTGATACCTTTCTGTTAACTGTTCCATGTGTCTTTTTAAAGTTCAATTCTATTTTCCACTATTAAAACCTCATTCAATCTCAGCGGTCTATGGTATGAGGTTAAAAGGTCAATCATTTTTGTATCCATTTAAAGTCTATTATTAGTTGCCAGCTACAACCTATCAGGCAACTCTTATTTTTCCAGCCACTGATTCAGGAATCTATAGGTCTGTGCAGATAAATGGGATTTCATGGACTTTAACCTTCTTGCTTTATTGAAAAGCAGAATATTAACTGCTCCGCTGACCGGCTGTCCATTAAAAACATACAGGATATTTTTAGAAAACTGTTTGCCTGTCAAATCCTACCAGCATCTGTGGAGAGCCTTTCCATTTGTTTCTTGTTTTATAAGCAAATAGTACAACTGCTTTTCTCCCCTCCATTTAAATATTGCCACTTACCCTCTCTCCGTCTCTCTGTCCACGTTCAGGACGTTGGGAAGTATTGTAAATTGCTCAGCATGTTAGCTGAAATTGTAAACCTGTGAGGTTTAACAACTCCATTAGGTGCTAGTTCTCCCTGCTTTATTTTCTCTTCAGTGAAATTAGTACTTACATTTTTTTATTCCCAGAGCGAAAAGTGTTCTGTTAGCCTGTAAGATTGTAGGCCAAGCTCTGGATTATTAAGGGTTTGGCATCTGGCTAATAATTGGCTGGAGTTCAGGAGAGACACAACCTGGCAAAGATTTCTCAATAGACGGCTCTGGGGGTCTGTCTCCAGGCTGGTTATTGAGGACTTAACCCATTGGTGTTAGCAACTGGAGTGTCCAGACCCTTATGGGCATCCTACCAACTGCTGCTGCTGGGGAACCCTTGACTTCTGCTTCCGCAGAGCTTAATGATGGGCACTGGAGTTTTTTCACACCTAATGCAGATCTTCCAGCCCCCTTACCATTGCCAGGTTAATAACCTAATACCAGCACTTCAAGAAGCTATAAATCAAAAGGTCAAACATCTGATTTATTTTTAATTAAAATTTACAGCTTTCTTCAGTGAAATATGGCTGTGGATCTGATTCAGAGAGACCCTGAGCTTTTACACTTCCCACAGAAGCTAGCAGAAGTCTTGGTTGCTCATTATCTCCTGGGATTATGCCCTTTAATTTTATTGGATTTTTCCCCCTTTGTATCATTGTCACCAACCAATCAGAATCCATCTGTGCAACTCTGTACTGCCATGATCAAAGAAAGGAGATGCTTTTCATGTGCAGAGTTGTTGTGATTAAATGACCTCCCCTTTTGTCTTTCATTTGCCATTTCATTTTAATGAATATTTTATAGAGATGATTTCTGCTTTTTAGTACTGCAGAAATGTGAGTCGTGCCTCAGCTCACTCCACCTTTATATCATATCATCTCTAGTAGTTACCTTTTCACCCCAGCATAAGTAAGAGCAGAATCTAGGGTCTTGTCTACACAGTTGTGCTGGGTCAACATGGAATATGCTTGTTACATAATGTAGCTACCATACCTTATGTCAACATACTTATTTCTACACAGCAGGACGTCTCCGCGACACTTATGTTGATGGCAGACTGTCTCCCTTCAATGCTGTCTTTCCCCTTTCAAGGAGGTGGGCTGGTTAAGTCAAAGGCAGAACACTATCTCATCAACTGAAGACCTGCTCAGTTGATTTTGCGGCTTCAATGCCTGCTGTCATAGCAGTGTAGGCATGCCCTAGTTGCAGACTCACAATCAACTCTCTGCTTTACAGTTGTTTTTTTTTTGGTTTTTTTTTTAAGATCTGTCACAGTTAGTATGGACAGAATGGGGAAAGTGGTCTCAACCCAAGGTTTGATAGCTGAGGAGTTCAAATTTTGCCTTTGTTTGTTACTACATACTAAACTCAAACCCATTCTCTTATCCCACATTCCAAGTGACCCATCTCCTTCTCTCCAATGCAGGGTATTGATTTCTGTCCTGGGCAGAACATTTCTGGAGTGACAACCCATACTCAGGAGGAACACACGAAACTACCTCTGCTCTTCCACTTGGGAAGGGACCCTGGGGAAAAGTATCCCATAAGGTGAGTTTAGAAGACACAAACAGAAATGTTCATTGTTGGAAATGTTCAGGTTTGTAAGTTGTTGAGGCATGGGCTTCCTGAGAGATCTTCAGAGCGCACTTTATCATAAGGCTTGGTTCATCTGTCATTCCCCACCCTTTTGTTACAGACACATTTGATCCCATTATTTCACTAACCTAACTCTTCTGATTTCTGGACAAGGTGGGTGAGGTAACACCTTTGATTCGACCAACTACTGTGGATGAGAGAGACAAACTTTCAAGCTTATGCAGAGCTATTCAGATTTTGCTTCATAGGAGTAAAATAAGATTTGTTAAATGGTCAAAGTGTCACCGTGAGCATTGTTTTCATATCTTGCTTTTCATCTTACTAATTTTGTTATTTATTGTATGATTGTATGTATGTATTTTGTTAGTTGATGTTTATCTTGTTTGAAGAGGGATGTGAACAGGCAAATGAACCCATTGAAATTGTTATGGAGAGTGTGCCAATCTAGCACTTAAAGCAGAATCCAGGAAGATCGTATAGCTGTGCATGGAAGGGAGATGGACATTTCATAGGGTTTAAGTGGTGGTGTGGTGCAAAGATTACTTCAGAATGGATGTTGCCTTGGGTATAAGGGTGTATGTTTTATGTGTTTATCAACAGACTTGCTAGCTGTTTCTTAAAACCTATATGAAAATAAGATGTTACACTTCCAAAAACTTAGACAGGTGGACGCAGTTCTAAACAGACAAATAGAAGAAGGAATAGAGTAGTTTTTAAATGGTTTGGCCAGACAGTGGGTTGGCACTTATCCTAACTTGACTTGGACTTTCTAGTGCCTCTTGTCCCATAGCCAACTACCTTTACTTGAGGAAGGCACATTTGTTGTTGTGTCTCATGGCCAAGACTGATGCTACTGTAGTTACAGAGTAATAAATCAGTGTGTGTGCATCCCTCAGCTACTCTGCTTCCTGCATTCACTCTCCAGAGACAAGCCTCCCTTTCCCCATGTCAGCACACTTGCCATCAGCACCTCCCATCTGTCCAGGAGAGTGAAGCTTTCAAACCTGCTGGAGATTTCCTGGTGGAAGTATCCTCAGAAGGTAATTGAGTTGGCGAACTCTCTGCCCTCTCTCTGCACTGTGCTGGTCTCTTAAACTTGATCTCCTGTAACGGTGTCGCTGCAAGGGTGTAAGCAGGCCACAGCTGATGCAGCCAGACAGTGAATCTGGTCCTCTCTGACTTCAATTATAACCGCCCTACCAAAGGCCTGGCAGGACTCCACTCTCTTCCACTGATCGGGAAGAATGTTGGGGGCTTTTTAGCACAGTCGGATGGAGGACTGGGGTATGATATCTTTTCCATTCCTGTTGGCTCTGATTTATAGACTGAATGAGTAAATAAGGAGGAAACCGGGGCCACCACGACCACCTGCACAGCAATGGTTTTGTGCAGTGGTTTTTACAGACAGATGCTTTCAGAACTGACAGGACTGCAATTACTCGACCATTTTAAATAATTGAGTGGATGCATTTACTCCATTATTTTCACCAGCATTGAGCCTTGCTGTCCACTAAGTGTTCTCACTAAAGAAAGGAGAGAAAAAATATTTCCACTTCTCTCTCACATAATAGATGAGCACCCTAGAGGTACATTACACAGTGTATGAAACTCTTTAGAATCCCGTTGCATTTGCTCTCTCTCTCTATTGTATTTCAATGCTAATGAACAAACCAAATCATATCATGTCTTATTCTTTGTTGTTGCCACTGTGTTTTAAATTCAGCTCAGTAAAATTACATTATTGCATTGGGATTCCAGATTAGATTATATCCTGTCTTATTTAATGGTTATGTTTTTTGTGGGCAGTGGAAAACACCGATTCCAAAAATTAGATAATCAGATATTTTATGTTGGTCTGTGTTTTGGAGAGGCTTATCTGTGAGATGTCTGTCTGCAGGGCACCTGCTGCCTGATAGTTTAAGCGTTTTTTTCAACAGCCATGGTTTGAGGACTGAACTAAATTCCAGTGATCCATCTGCAGCTGTTTCTCATATGGTTCCATTGCTTTCTGGACACACACAAGCTGTTGCCTTTGGTTGAATTTTCTGGTAAGATTATGACACAATTATGGAAAGCAGTGACGTTATTTAATAGGCAGGCCCTCTTGGAAATGGTCCGTTTAGTAAATGAATTTTTCTTTCTGCAGCATCTAGTGTTACTTTTCTCTTGTTTCTGATTGCATCAGAAGCATCATGGAAAGTAGGTCTCCTGTCCCATGCAGTAATTAAATTATCCTCATTTATGGGGATGTGACGGGTGTGTATTTTTATGCAGTTTAATTAGCCCCCTTGGCAGCTTGCCCATAAGGAGTGCCCTACATTAGTACTTCTCAGAGGGAAACCAGCATTCTGTTGCCAAAAGGGTAATTGAACTCTGTCCTGGTACTAGGAAGAGCCTTGATAATCTGCATCTCCTCTGTTCTCCTGTGGCAAGCACTGAGCCAGTTTTGTTTCTTTGTCCTCTGAAATGTTAATGGTTATGTCAGTCGAGAGGTGTGTCTTATGTTGGTTTTTGTAGTGCTCAGGTTTTATTTTTTAAATCATACAATCATATATTAATACCTACCAAGTGAGGCAGAAGCATTTCTCTATGTGTAAGCAATATTCATTCTCCTCTTGGGACACAATTACTCGTCCTTCTTCATCTTAATTTACAAACCCTGGAATTGTAGAAGGCCTTTGTTACAAAATATGTCAAAGCCCAGACTAGATGATCTAATAAGACTTTTCCTTTATTAAATTCTTTGATTCTCTGAATATTGCACATCCCACAAGTACCATGCAGGGAGCTGTTCTTTCCAAGAATATGATGCATTCAAGTAACATTTCAGAGAGATTAAAATAATCTGTCGTTAGCACCTTCAGAACCAATTGTGGAAAAAATGCATCAGCTTTATTCACACGTGCCTATATTAAGATGCCTTACAATAGTCAGTGAAAACACAAGCAAACAGCATATAAAACTAAATTTGGCCCAGCACAAAGTACAATAAACCCAATAAAAATGCAATAAAGGAGGTGTTTTTAGTCAAACTCTGTAGGTGCAGAAAGAATTGGCAGTATAAATCTCCAGAGGCGCAGCATCATAACAAACATTGCAGGAAACATCCCACTGTAACAATACACAACAAGTTCCAAAGGGCTAGCCGTGTTAGTCTAGTTCAGCAAAACAAACAAGGAGTCCTGTGGCACTTTTGAAGACTCTCAGATTTATTTATCACATGAGCTTTCATGGCTAGAATCCCACTTCGGATTTCCTCCCTTGAAAGCTCATGTGATAAATAAATCTGTGAGTCTTTTTAAAAGTGCCACAGGACTCCTTATTTGTTTTAATATACAATAACATTCAGTATGTCATGAGCATTCCAGAAACTCCAGACATGATGTACTTTGCATCAGATGATACAGTTACACTGTAAGGGTGAAATGAACGATACACACAAATCTCACCACATGGGAGTATGTGGCATACAGTGTGTCACAGAGACAACGCCTCCAGCCCAATGAACCATTCGAGCAGAGTGTGGAGAAGAATGCCCCCTTCATCCATAACCTGGCAGCAGTGACATGGTTCTCAAGAAACAAGTAAGTCTCTGTCATTGCCAGAAGTGAGGAACCAAATCAGATTTGTTAACCACAGACTGTGCATTCTGGAGTAAAAGCATCAGTGCTCAATTGCCTGAGGAAGGGAAATACACCCCACAGGAGCTATGGGAATGAAGTTGGCCAAACAGAGGGCAAAGGAAGAAAAGTCCCAGTGGCAGATGATACAGGAGAACCCGCAGCAGAGACCCACTGCCCCACTGGCAGGTTGTGAAAGTGAAAACCAAACTTAGCACTACCAAGAAATTAATAATAGACGCAAACATCACTGTAAAAGCAGCAGCTCCACCTATCCTCCCTGTTAAATAACACACTTGGTTACACAGCAGCAATAAGGCTCTGATGGAAAAAGACATTAGAAGAATAGAGCATGGAATACAGGAAAGCTCTCCTCAGAGGTAACATCTGGTTTTCAAGTTCCAAAGGGGGTTTTCAGTGAGGCTCTAGCTCTGTCCAGTTTAACAGCTGTTTTGGTGGAGATGCAAGACACCTTGATTTGCCTGAGGTCATGCAGTGATCCTGGGGGCTCTGCAACCAAGGAACTTCTTGTCTTCCAGACCATGGATAAAACTACTGAACCACACTCCCTCTTCTCCCCGTTCAACTCACACACACCCTTTTTTCTTGGATCATGGTATTCCCTTCTTGTTGAGCTCTTCTGAAGACAGAAAATTGATATTGGGGGAACAAGTATCCTCATCTTCATAAAGGCCTAGAGCTCATCTGCTGTTCCCATACCTTCTAACACCTAATCAAAGCAAGTTACTCCCCATTCCCACCCAGGGAAGAAGATAATTGTGTGGCTGGACTACCTGTGTCTTTCCTGTGGGTGGATGGGCTATCTCCAGACATGAGCCCTGAATCACTTGGTGCTGCAGCTCAGTTATACATGCCTACATTTGTCACGGTTCAGCCTTCCCTTCTTTTTATCCTGAATTTTTCCAACAGCATTCTTACTGCAGTCTTTTTAGAATTTAGGAGTAGTATCCCTGGCTTAAATGGTTATGGTCTGCTCTCATCCATGTTGTGGGTAGATAAGATGTCGCTGTCCAAAGCTACCACACCCACTAGGTACAAGGGGTTCTTTCCCTCCTACCTCCCACCACCATGACAAAGATTTGAATAGTACCAGTGTTTTAAAATGTGTATTTGATCAGTGTGTGCAACCTTCACAGTGCCCAGCACACACTTCAGGGAGACTGTAAATTCTAATGCTAGTATTTAAACAAAAGTGGTGTAAATGGGTCCAGTGCTGACAGCTGAGGCCTAAGGAAACACAACTGTTGCTATTAATAAGGATAGAGGAGAGCATCAAACACTAATTTAACCGTAAAGTCCAACGGCCAATTGGTAGTTTATACAATTGCTCTAAATGTGTCCAACAGGCTAAAGAATAAGCGATTACAGCACCTGATACAGTAACAGATTTACAGACTTAAAACCAGATCAGACCTAGGTAGAACAGTCTCATCTTGGCGTGCTCCAGCATGATCAGGTAGAGTCTGACAAAAAGCCTTCACATGCATAGCTCTTTTTAAACCCTTCAACAAACAAATGATGTCCTAGGCAATGAATATACTCAGAAATAACTAATTGGAGACTGCCCTTATTTACAGTCTTGGTCTAGATAAGATTTATAACCTCCCTTCTCCTCAAGGTCCCTCCACATGTCTTCCCACCCTTTCTGGTGACCAATAGCTTTTTCATTGTACCTGGGGTTCTCTAAGTCTTCCTTTTAAGATAACACTAATATCCATGCTGTTTCCTTCTAAGACAGTTTGTATTTGTCTTATTTAAAAGCATAGGCAGTCTCTTATCAGTCAGAGACCTCCTTTTAGGATCTTCTCCTCACCTCCTTGGTTATTTTTCTTAATCAGACATTCTCTCAACTTAATTTCTTTTGGCTTCATAACTTATTTTTAAGGCCTTCCTTCTACTTGCCAGGTAGGGCTTTTCTTGACAACACATATATTCCCTTAATCAAACTTTAGTTACTTAACTTTGTGTTTATTCTATAACAATAATAATAATAATAATAAAAAAATAAAAAAAACAAACCCAACACCAGAAAAAGAAGAGAAGTTCAGAAATAGTCTGGGATTAAGTGAACGAGATGGACAGTCCTTTCATTGATTTTGGAAGACAACCAGCTAGCCACCAAGAGGAACCTGACTGATATATTCAGGAAGGGAGCTCCTAGTCCGAACTCATAAGGCCTTGTTCCTAGATAGAGACAATGAGAATCGTAGACAAAAATCAAAGACAGCATTGTTGATTGTAAGTGCTCTGGAGAGAAAAAGTGTGAGGCAATTGTGCAGACCTAGTTCATGGTAGGCTTTCAGTGTTGCTGGCAGGAGAATTGTAGAATAAGTGTGATAATTTTGCATAGCAAGAACCAAAAGGATTTAAAAGCAATTGTATTAAAATGCCCCAAAAGCTACCAGGATAAAAGATGGTTGAAATATGGGTTTCACTCTTATGTGTTTTATTTTTTTATTCTAACCCTCTTCGCATTTCTCTTCATCTCATGCCTCCTTCCAGTCAGTGCAATGTGCAGCATTTGAAAGCAGAGCCCAGACTGGTTGTCTCCACCTCATATAATACAGATTTTACATGGAGAACAAACTTAGACTAAAAAACAGCAGCACAGGAAGACTGAGTAATAGGACAAGATTAAGACTTACAGGAAACTGAGGTGGTACCTGAGGTAGATAGGATTAGCCCACCAGGGGCTGGATCTGATTCTTTAATAATTAGAAATAAAGGGGGTTTATTAAACCAGTTCCTGTAGAAAAAGAAGTAAAATGCAGAAGCCACTTTATTAAGTATATTTTAGGTTGTTTAGCAACATCACATATGTCTGGTAAAATGTACTGTAACTCTGAGCACTGGTATTAAATCGCTTGGTGTCAGATTTTTATGAAATTTCTTATTCAATGACCCATTGGTAGCATTTCTCTAAATAATAAGATGATCATATCGTTGCCAAGGTAGATATATTGGAGTCTGCTTGTATATTAATCACCTGGAAAAGGTAACTTAACAACCAAAATCTAGCCCAAAAACCAAGCTAGCTAGAAATGTTCTACCTAATGTAGGTGTATTGTGTATCATGGGTTTATGTGCGATGAGAAAGATAAAGAAATTGCCTCATAAGTTCTAATGTAACTTCCAATGAGTAGCAAACCTGAGGGTGAGGAACTGCTAGGATGCTAAGATTGAAATGATACTGTGCTAATCAAAGCAATGCATTAAAGAACTGCCCATCCCCTCCCTCAAAACTGAATTTCTCTGTAGGGCGTGGGGCGGGGGTTATTGTCCGGGGAGGGGGGAGATGGGACAGATTGCCAAAGCACAATTACTCTAGGGGACCTAAGCCCAGGCCACACCTGTGTCTGGGACCTAGTGCTTGCGATGCAGCTCTGATTGGCTCTCCACAGACTTCTTGGAGGTAAAGTGTCAATTAGTGTAATGGCCCTGGACTTTGGCCACTCTGTGCTTTCATTCTGAGCATGGAATCATTTCATGTACACAGGGGGATCTCTTTTAGCAAACTCCTCTCAGCAACACCTGCTCAGCCCTTGCTCACGTTCTCTCATTCTTTCACTGCTATTCCCAGCTCTGCCCTTCAGCAGGGTTGTTGAGCTAGAATACAAATGCAGCGTGCCCTGGAGGCAGAGAGGTCTGAATTTCATTCAGAAAGTAATGTTCAAACACCTGTATAGATAATATTGTTTTTATGGAAAATGCTGCAAACTCCGTACTGGGGGCCTCATCCTGCATTCCCCCTGAAAATGACTAGTGACCCATAAGAGAGGTTCCTGTTACATAGCAGCTCACAGTTCGATCTCTGAGTGATTACAGTATTTACCTCCTAAACCCTGGGTGCTAATGAGACTCCCACTCCTAGTACAAATGCCTCCACACATGCTTCTTCCATGAGGCTCTGAGCAGTGGTAACCCACTACATATAGTCTCTAACTCCTGCTTTGTAAAAGCATTGTGTGAGGACGTAGGATTTTCAGCATGCAGACTGTAGGTATGAACAGGCAGTCAGCCTGTCTCTGAATAAGGTGTGAACTCTGTGGGACAGAGATTCCGTTTTTGACAAGACGAGCCGGCCTGGCTTTCAGGTAACCACAAAGGAGTTAATGCTGATTTCACTGCATGATTCTGGTTTAAAGTGAACAGTAGTCAGGTGGCTAGTGCATGCCACCCTTCAGTCCACCCACACCCACACGAGAACAATAGGTTGTGCTTTCAAAGCATGTTGGACCTGACACGTTTTAGGACCTGATTGAGAGAACCTCACATTGTCTAGCATTCTGGCCTGTATGAGGAGTAGTCCCACTGAAGTCAGACCTGCGGGGGAGAGTACTTCATGTGACACAATCAGCAGGTTTTAAAACACTCATGGAGGCTCAGTATAACCTTTAAGAACATGTTTATCCCTCTCAATACTTGTACTTAACTTGTTTGAACAAACATTTTTTAGGTAATGTTTTCAAAGGCAGCCTAGACATGGCCTTCAGTTTTAAATCAGATTTGCTTTATAGAGGTGTGAAACTGTTGTTTGAGCCATGTTGCTTCAAGCAGACAGTGCTTCTGAAAATTGTACAGTCTGTGAAAGGAGCTAATGGTTTAGATATTGCCATGATGAACAGTTAGAATACCCCACGATAGACAGATGGGATGTTTTTATTCAGATCAGTGAAGAGAACAGGAATGGGTTCACAGGAATTGGTGTTGGGCCACAGTTTCCTCTAGTTACTGAACTAGTGAAAAACACAGAAACAGGGGCCTGCCTGTGTACATCAGACCAAAGAGATACAGTAAATAATGCTAGCCTTCTCCAATCTCACACATGCAACAGATGATCGGTGAGTCGTAGCAATCTGGGTGAACCCAGTGACTGTGATTATGATGGAAAAGGAGGATTTCACCTTATTCAGCATTGACTTGTATGGAGGAAAAAACAGCGAAACATCACTGTGACGCACTGTTGCTTCTCAGCTAGGCCCCAACTCTGTTCTCCACTAGTACATTGAAATTACTGCTAATTTTGTATCCTGTATCCCAAAAGCACTTTTGTTAGTTGAAGCGATCACTGTTTAGCCCTTAGATATTTTAGAAAGAGGATGTGAAACTTAGTTAGTTGAAATTCCATTTATAAAATGTTAATGCTGAATGGGTGTTAAATGTGTTATAGATATGTCATATGAGTTGTACCATTATAACCACATCAGTAGAAGGTGTGGTGGTTTTGAACTATCTATTGATCTGTTGGAGTTGGACTCTAATAACTAATTAACCTTTATTAAAACATCTTTAATTGTTTATTAACCATTTTATAAATGTCACCTTAATATAAATTGTGATGAAATAAGGTTTCCAAAGCACTCTGAGATGCTTGGTTAGGAGGTATCACAGGAGGACAAAGTGCTGTTGTTCTCAGAATGTACTTTTGGGTGAATAAACAAGGAGTCCTGTGGCACTTAAAAGACTGAAAAGTTTATTTATTGCATGAGCTTTGGAGGGAGAAAATCCCCCCTTGTCAGACACTTTGAAGATCGGGGAACTTACAGTATGGGAGGAAATAAATGAAGTCATGGGAACAGGTCACACTCTAACAGCAAATCAAAACAATTGTAAAGATTCAAACACTGGGGAACAGCATACAGGGGAAGATGAGGTCAAATCACCTGTTGTAATGAGAGAAAAATCCAATGTCCCTGTTAAGTTCTGAGGCAATGCAACCGAATTTGCAAATAAATTCAGTTTCAGCAGCTTCTCTTTGAAGCCTTGATCTGGTATTCGTCTGTCTGAATGCTGCAATTAGCAAATCATTAATGGAGTGATTAGGAGGATTGAAGTGCTGACCCACTGGTTTTAGTGTTATGATTTCTGATGTCAGATTTGTGCCCATTTATTCTTCTGTTCAGAGACTGTCCTGTTTGTCCAATATACAAGGCAGAGGGGCATCTCTTGCACATGATGGCATAAATCACATTGGTGGATGAACAGGTGAATGAGGCCTTTTTTTATTAGGTCCTGTAATAGTGTCTTTTGTGCAGATATGTGGGCAAAGTTGACAGCATGGTTTGTTGCCGAGATAAGTGCCTGCTTTAATGGTTCTGTTGTTAGGTCTGTAGTTGCTGGTAAGTATCTGTTTGAGGTTGGGGGGCTGTCTGTAGGTGAGGAGAGGTCTGTCTCCCAAGGCTTCAGAGAGTGAGGAATTGTCTTGTAGAATAGGCTGGAGATCCCTGAGGATGTGCTGTAGAGGTCTGACTTGGGGCTTGTAGGTGATGACTAGAGGCGTTCTGTTGTTTTCTTTCTTGGGCTTCTGTAGTAGTTGACTTTGGGGTACCCGCCTGGCTCTGTCAGTCTGTTTCTTCACTTCTGCAGGTGGGTACTATAGTTTGAAGAATGCTTGATAGAGATCCTGAAGGTGTCTGTCTCTATCTGAGGGATCAGAGCAAATGCAGTCATATCTTAGGGCTTGGCTGTAGACAATGGATCATATGGTGTGTTTTGGATGAAAGCTTGAGGGACGTAGGTAACTAACCGATCGGTAGGTTTTTGGCATAGAGTGGTGCTGATGTGTCCATCCCTAATTTGCATTGTAGTATCCAGAGAGTGAGTGGCCTGGTTTGTTTTATTGAACTAGACTAACAAGGGTGCCCCTTTGGAACTTGATTTCATGTGAAATACACCACCTACCTTGTTTTCTGATCTGCCAATCATGGTAGTATTTAGTCTTGAGAAGTGTGTTCTCTTTCCAACTTTGCAGTATAGGACATTGCTCTTTTAAAGACCCATCCAATTTTAATGGGCTCAGGTGCCTAATTCATTGTGTATGCCATCCTGCATCTCCTCCCTTACTATATACATATCCTTTGTGGGATTCCCTTTGTCATTTCTCCTACCAGGCCTTGGGTACTTCTTTGTGATCTCTTTCCTATATGTCAACATAGATTAGCTTTTAAGGCTCAACAGCTTCTGTTCAATAACTTTTTTAGAGAACGGTTGTCCTGGGAGTGCTCTGTTGCATGTGACTAGAGAACCTCCAGATAGACTGTAGCCATTCTGTCGTTTGTATGCAATGTTGTGTAAATTCACTGACATGTTTGGTAGCTGCCTTGAATGCTCTTATCAAGAGCAGCAGTCAGAGATGTCTTTGGAACCTGCTAAATTTTTGGCTGACCCCCGTTTTTCAAAATCTTCTCAAGTGTAACACAGAACTGTAGAATCTGCTGCTGTTAGAGGGAAGGAAGAAGATTGTGCAGGGAAAGAGCTTGAAGGAATGGGAACTTCACAAGAATAGTCTTTCCTAGTGGTCCGACTGAATCACACTGCCGGACCTGGTGGTAGTCTAAATTTGGTCTCTAAACTAGGATGCAGCTGTCTGAGTGTGAGACGGACAAATTAGCTTGCCTGAGCTTGTCATTCCAAATTCCCTTTCGTGTTCTGTCAGCATAGCACAGCCCCATCCCCACAATCGGTTTCTCTCTGGAAGGCTGCCAGGGAGATGTGATATTTATAGGGTTTACTGGAAACTGTTGGCACATCGCTAGGCTTCAAAATATGATTGTTTTTGAGGGAAGGAAATTAGCTGGAGTGTGAGGCTGGTGGCCAACTTGGGCTGTTAGCACAGGGATCCTGGGGTCAGCCCCAAGTTGCATTGTTTCTTTTATCTCCAGAAGCAATTTGCCATTCTGTTGTTTCCTAAGTGATTCTCCATATGATGGGCAAAAAGATCATTGGGTATTAATCCTTCATTTTAGAAGTACTTTAAGTCTTTCCATAGTGAAATACAGAACAAACCACTTAAACAGCACCTACTGGAGTAATAATCCTGATAAAACGAAGGTGGGGTGCATAAGGATTTTAGGCATTAATATCAATAGGAGAAGCTCGGCTAAACTGCAGATATGAATGAGTGTGATAGGTTGGTGACAGTAATGTGGTGAGGAAGAATGTTCATGTGGTTAAAATGTGGAGTGGGGAGCTAGGAACCCCGGGTTCTGCCCCAGGCTCCAGCCAGCAAGTTCTCTTTCTCGGTCTCCCCATTTGCTGGTGGGGTTAATGATATTTGCCTACCTCGCTGGGGGAGCGTGAGGCTGAATTAGTCAATGTTTGTAAATAAGATGACTTGAAATCCTTGGATCAGGGGTGCAGTGAAGACGCAAAATACCATTATTTCCTTTCCCGTGGCAAAAACCAACAGAGCATTTGAAAGCACCCAGCTCCTATGAAAAGCACCACGAACTTACATTTCCCTGAGTACCATCTGCACCAGCTTCAGTTTCTCAATGGGTTTAAAAAGTTGTTCTAAATAAGAGTGCATTGTAGTTTTGAAGTGACAAACTCATGTCCCCTAAACTAATCATACATCAAACCCAACACCATGGTGGGGTCTCACTCCAGGGCAGGCAACCCCTGTCACGTGGGCTGTCAGCGACGCACAAGGAGCCCTTTCAGAGCAGCACGTGGCACCCTCTGCAGCACCACAGAAATTGCCACTCCAGGAAGTTTCTTCAGGGGGTGGCTGGGGCATGGTTGTTCCCCACCATGCTCACACCCCAGGGATGTCACAGAAAGAAGTCGCTCAGGGTGGCTTCTTTCCACGGCATGCTGTCACCAAAAGGAGCCTCTCCTGGCAGCTTCTTTCCATGGTATGCCTGGGGATTCCTCAGAGGAACCACTGGGGGTGGTTTCTTTCTGTGGCGTCCCTGTGGATCCCTGTCTTATCCTCACACATGCCTTCAAATAGTGTAGTGGCTAGCACATCTGCTTTACAATCAAAAGGTCCTGGGTTCCCCAGGGGGTTGGACCTAGATGATCTCATGAGGTCCCTTCCAACTCTAGGAATTAATTCTAAAGTCTAGCTGAAGTCATGTAAATATGCCGCCAAGAATGGTTCTGGATGGCTTCTTTCCACAAGTGGCTCCTTTCAGCAATTTCCAAGGGGATAGCTGTGTTAGTCTAGTCCAGCAAAAAAACAGTCATGTGGCCCTTTAAGACTAACAGATTTATTTTTTGCATGAGCTTTCGTGGGAGAAAATCCCACTTTGTTAGATGCTTTGAAGATGGGTGAGCAGCATGCCTACAAAGTTCCCTCTGCCTCCCTCTGAAACTGTGCTCACTGCTGAATTTTCAAGTGGCTGCTTTTTTTTGGTGGAAGAGGCCACCAGCACTGGCTGAGGGTCAGGGAGGAAGGGCTGGCACCTGGTCTAACCAATCATTTTTCCTGTTGTTGTAGATTTTCCAGTTCTGAGTATCAGGAAGTCATGGAAAAAATACTCCCCATGGTCCAGCAGCACAAGGACACCATGATACCAGGGGCACCCCAGCTAAATGTGTGTGACAAGGCTGTCATGGTAAGGGATTAATGCAAAAATACATTGGAGCCTCCTCGATTGATAAGGTATTTTGTAAAGTTTAAACATCTCGCTTAACACTGAGGCGGAAGAGAGAAGAAATGTCATTCAGTCCTTTTCTGCACCACCCGTGGTTATTTGTGGAATGCAGTAGCTAGTATGCAGTGAGTGGTGCTAGGCCTGGAAAGCCACCACCACACTGATATACTCCGGGACTTCCTCCTTCATAGATAGCACAGCATCAACTGCTCTAGTTCCTTGTCCTCCTTCCTAATCCCCCTCTGCAAATCTCAGAAACTCAGCCGCATTGTGAGCATTGGGACTGGTACCTGGGCTCTTGTCCTTCTCAGTGCGTTTTGGTGTGCAGAGCACTACTATTGAGCTGATTTCATCCTGTGCCCATTATGTGCTTGCTTCTCTTGTGTAAGTCCTGAAGACTCTCCCCCAATGCATGGTCCACACTCGTTTCATTAGTTGTGGGACTCAACACCTGAAGGGGATTCAGGACCCAGTGCTTAAAGAATGGATCCATGAAAGCTGAATGGACTTAGATGTTGAGATGAAAGCAACTGTAACCTAGTTTTCCAAAAGGAGGATAATTCCCTTTATTTGTTTGGATCTGTAGTGCTTCGGTAGACTGCTTAGTCTGGGAAATTTCCAGTGGCTTTTCCTTGTCTTTGGAAAGTGAGAAACATGTACAAAGCAGAATTAATTGCTCTTAAATTGTCTCCTTCATTTCAGGAAATAGGTTCCTAGGAAATCCCTCCGCCTTTCCCTTTGCAGCCCACAGAGGTTGCTGATGCATCACTGCCATCTGTTGTTAGTTACATGGAATGCAAACCCACTCCAGCATTTTTTCCAGTATTAATCTTTTCCCTGAAGGAATTTGATACTAAACAAATGCAAATGACTAGACCAAAATAAAATAAAATAAAGTAAAAGACAGTAGATCAGAGCAGACTTGACCTTTAATAACTGACAAGAAGACTCCCATGGATGGATGGGCATTGAGAGAGAGGAAGGAAAGATCAACATTTACTAGGCGTCTGTTTCATGGGAGGGAGACAGAACAGGAATTGTAACCTTTTCATTCATTTTACTGTAATCCCCCATTTCACTTTGTTTTTCATCACTTAAATACTCACCCACCCCCATTTCTTAATAACCCTTTGAAAGCTGGGAGGTGCAGTTAGTTTCCTTGCTGATTGTGTTTATCCTCTGCCACTTGTCCACTGGGACAAGATCATTCAAGAAGCAAGAAAATAAGGGAAGCAAATAGCCTTGGTTCACATGCTTTGGCGTGATCATCATTTGAACACTTCCTAATCCATCAATTCATAGACTGATCCAAGAAAACCAAGCATTCTTGTCTCTCCTACCCTCACCCTTCAGAGACTGCTGCCTTGTTCTTGGTGTCTTAGGACATTTCCCAAAATACCATAGAGTTAATGATTGTAGCCCCTTTCTGGATCAGGGGCAATTTGAGGGGTTTCACCGCAGATTTGCTCCCTCATCACATTGCCAGAGAGAGAGGGGTCACTACAGCTCCAGCAAGCTGCAGATCTAACAAGAGAGGCTATTGCTTGTGTCCATTCCTGAAAGAATATGGAAGGCAGTTTCATAACCATCTGCTGGAAAGGGATTTCCTGAGGACCATAGGGATGAAATTCCCAAGGTGCTGTATGTAGATTGGTCAGTCCTGCTAGCATCAGCCATAGGTGAAGGTTCCTTTTCCAGTGACAATAGAGGAATGGTCTTGTGTCCTAAAAGTCTAAATGGGTTTGTTGTGGTTCAGGGCTCATTGTCCAGCTCCTCTTCCAGATCTTGCCAGCTTCATTCTCCAAGACTGATCTTCATCTCTCGCTCTCTCTCTCTTTCTTTCTTGAACAGAATTGGGCTCCTCCAGGCTGTGAGAAGCTAGGAAAGTGTTTGGAACCTCCCGTATCCAATCCAAAGAAATGCTTTTGGCCACACTGATGCTCCAGCTCACAGGGTTTGCTCAAAAATCATAAGCAGCTGCGGTCATGGTTCAGAATACAAACTGACACTTGTGTTTACGTCATGGAAGGGAGTGATGCAAGATATCACATGCTCTTCAGAAAGGATCCGTGGTTATGGTGTTACTTCTCAGGGTTACAGCTATTAGCTTTTGTTACTTAATTCACTCTCTCTCTCTCACTATGTGAAAGGAGACACTGTTGCAATAAATGATCAATTTTCAGTAATTAATGTCATTTTAAATGGTGCAACTAAAGGAGGATTTTCAGCCAATCACAATCCCTCAGAAATGACATGGCTGTCCATTTACCATGCTCGTCTCCCACATAGCATGTTCTTGTGGAAAACTGTTCATTAAAGTGGCCTCTAAAGAAGGCCCAAGAGAAAGTTGCACAGAACTTTGGTATAACAACTTCTGTAATTTTCCAGATGTAATGTGCCAGATTTGCTTTGTTTTACTTCCTTGGTGCGTAGGAATAAAATATGCGGCTAACTACAGTGATTTTCAGGAACTGTTGGTTGTTTTAAAATTGAACATAGATTGTAATTTCTTTGAGGAACGGCCTTCTTCTTCTTCTGTCCTTTTTTAACGTGTGTACAGCGGTCCCTAATGCTTGGTTGAGCTACTTACCGGTAGGTGCTACCACAAGACAAATAACACCATGGGCTCCATGTCTCCTTGCTGCAAACATGAAGGAGCAAGTTCGAAGGGAGAGAGCGCCCTGTATTTCTCAATCAGGAGTCTGCAAACAGAGCTGTTGCGAGCATTAGCCTGGAGATGTTTGTAAAGCACTTTGAAGATGAAGAGTGGTATGTAAGTGCTAAATGTCCCTCCAGTATTACAGGGAGTTCTTCTGGGACCCAAGGACACCCTCGGGCTTCGTGCATTATCCATTCACTTCAGAAAATCTGGGTTCTGCTATGGATTCCGTCATGCTTCCACCCTCCCAAAGGAAGTCCCTTCTCAGTCATATAGGCACAGCCAGCTGGAAGCTCAGAAATGCCCATTTACATCAAGAGCTTTAGTTTTGACACTGTTCCCAGTTTATGCTCTATAGGGAATTTTTCTCCCTGTGCAAACTTTCCAAGTGCTGCACTCAGCATCTCGGAGACAGTGTTCCTGGAAGCGTTGTTCTCAGGGAACACAGATCCCTAGCAGAATTGCACATGGCAGGCTCTTTGCCTTGCCCTGTAGATGTTCCTCATGACCTTGCTAGCTAGCGCTAGTGGCTGGCCATTGCACAGAGAGATGGTAATGAGATTTTTGGGGATCACTGAGGATATGTGCTCACAGCAGGCCTGCCTGGCCCGTGGAAGGCCCACATCTATCACTTCAGAGCACTCGATGCTGTTCACATCTGTCTTGATGCAGAGATGAATTGCTTCAGGAAGTTAAAAAACAACACACCCTGTTTTGCCGCTGCACAGCTCTGCCACTGCCCCCTCCTTCCCCACACCAAAGCCCACAGCTCCAGATAAATGGGGACACCCAGCTTCTGCCTAACCGTTCTACCACCCCATGTGACCCTGACTGTACCCCTTTTCCCTTCCCCTGCCTCCAAGCCATGGGCAGGATTATAGCAGGGGCTGAAGCCTCAGGCCCTGGGCAAAAAGAGGGCTCCAGGCTTCAGCCCCTAATACGCCATCCAGCCCCCCCGGCCCCACTCTGTGCCAGCGGGGCTGGAACACTGAGAGCGCTCCTATCCTGCCGATGCTAGTGGGGTGGAGCACTGGAGCCAGAGGCCAGGCTCTGCCCTTCCGCCCCATCCTTGGGCAGGCTGGGCCAGTGCCTGTTTGTTCCTCCTGAGGGTTGGGGCTGGCTGGCTCGCATTGCGGCCTCCACTGTTCTGGAGTAGCCTTCCGAGGCCTAGGGGGCTGCAGCAGTGCTGCACTACACCATGTGCTAGCCAGCCTCACCCCAGGGGACAGACTGACTGGGGTGGGAGCACCCTTTGACCCTGGCCCCCCACCTCCAATGACAGGCCTCCATGCTGGGAATTGGGGACCCTGTAGTGGGGGCCAGTTGATTCAGCCCTATCCAAGCCTCACCTCACCCTCCAGCAGAATTCTCTTAGATCAGATCTGCACCTCACAGATCAGCTCATCTTACCGTGGTGATTGTTCTGTGGAGAGTGGCAATAGCAAAAGGATACACTACCAAACAGTCGCCCCCATGTCAGGTCTCTCTCCTCTCTATGTTTGACTGCCACTAGCTTCTGTCACCCAGAAGTGCTCTGTGCTCTACTGTCAACTGTATCAACAGGCATAGATGTCAGCTGATGTTAGATTCCTTCATTGTGATGGTCTGGAAATCCTGTCAATCTAAAATGTAAATTGTTATGAATGTGATGCTAAGAAATCCTTGGACGAAAGGTGCCATATAAACAGGGGTCAATGCGTGTTCTCTGAGTTTCAGCCCAACTACACTGTTATCACTCGTTTTAAGCATGTATACCACACTCATCACAGTAGTATCTGAGTTCTATTATCTGTGTGTTCCTTACCCTCCCCTTTTCCTTTCTTTCCCAGCTTCATCTGTCTCAGGTACTGCTTTTTCCCTCTCTATATATCCTTCCGATACAGGTTTATCAACTTCTCAGGGCACTCGGTATTTGATCAGTTACACAGAGCCTGGATTGTCATCCCATTGTGACAAATCAGTTCCTTGAGAGAATACCTCCAGGTTCCTGATCTCTATGACCAAAACCAAAGGAACAGTCCGACCCCACCAGGCATCATCCTTGGGGCATCTGACTGCTCTTTTACCGACTTGAGCCTTTGCTAACTCTCAGTGAGGTACGCAACTGAAGCGTTCCAGAGACATGTATGATTATAGCCATTAGACATTTACCCTCCTTTCTTTTGGTTCTCTAAGCATCATAGTGTTACTTCTGTTATACTGTTATCTAAAAAAAAGTGGGGGGAGGGGCGGGATCAATTTAGGGACTGGTCAAAATAAATAAATGAAATCATGATTCACAAACTTGTAAAACATGGTCAGTGCACCCAGCCCAGGGCCCCTTAATGGGGGCACAGTTAGAGAAATGTAACAGCCTGGAGAGCCCATGATGACTTGTCATGATTACAGAGATATCAAGAATACTGAAGAACTAGGGTTTTTACACCAGCTGTAAGTGTCCCATACAATATTTCTGACATTGAATCTATAATAACACATCTGTGATGTGAGTTGGAAAGTGATAAATGCAGAGAAGTATAGCAGTAGAGACAGCTTTTTTAAAAGTGTATATGTAAAATATCTATCTGTGCAGGACTGGATCAGTTCAGGGGCTATAGGGGCTGAAGCCCTGGGCCCTGGCCTAAAGGGGGGGGGCCTTGGGCTCCTACACCTATAAGTCCTCTGGGATCTGGCCCATGCTGTCTGCCACAGCAACAGTACTGGGGGTGGGGGCAGGATCCTGGGGCCAGAGGCCAGGCTCCATGTCACTCTGGCCCTGCCCCTGGTCCACCCCTGGGGCTGGATGACACGTTTGCTCCTCTCTGGAGGTGGTGCCAGCCAGCGTGGGTGCAAGGCCCATGGCCCTGGAGGGCTGCACCAGCCACCCCCACCCCTGGTCCTTCACCAGAGGCAGACGACTGGATTGGGACCAGTGGAGAGCAGCCTCTAGCTCCAGGGCCCCAGCCCAGCACCAGCCTGCCTACAGGCTGCCGTGGTGGGGAACTAGGCATCCAGGCAGGTGGAGGGCACAATGGTGGGTAGCCTGAGGCCCCTAATCCAGCCCTGCATATGTGCACATTTATTTGCAGTAGTTGTGCATCTAAACAGCCATTTAGCTCTGATTGAACTAATTAATCATTTGCATGTAACAGTCACGACAGCTGAGCACACACAGCACTCTCATTATTTTACATCAGTGCCTCTCTCAAAGATGCACAGATTTTGCGCACGCAATTCTATGAGTCTGTTTGGTCATTGTAAGTGACTAGACTGCGATGTTTGTTTAGTTCTCTGCTTTGCACTCCTTTCTTTCTGAGAGAGAAACATTCAATATGAAGGAGTTGCTGCTTTAAATTAACATCATAATTGTGGCAAATGGAAATAAGTTTCATAGCACTATTGTTTAGAAGTGTTTGAAATCAATGTCTCTTCCAGAGATGTGCTGGTTTTAAAGTTGTTGTGGGGCCAGGAGGAATTGAAGAACAAATAAAACTTTTTTTTTGCATGTGCAGCCTATGTTTTCCGAGTCTGGCAAATTGAGAGCACGGCACCCAGAAGTCATCCCAGGCATTAGAAACAACTAGGAACCTACCTCTCTTCTGATGAGCAGGACGCAGGCAAGGTTGGGTGAATGGCAGGATTGTAGCCAGGGGCTGATTATGTACTAAGAGATGCAGAATGGGCCAGGATTAAGGCTGGGAGTCAGAATTTTAACCCTAGCCCAGCCAGTGACTTCCCTTTCCCTGTCTATGCCACCGTTCTCCTCCCATCCTTTATTTTGGCTGGTTTAGATTGCAAGCTCTTTGGAGCAGTGCCTGTTTCTTACTCCCAGAGGCCCAACCCTTTGCATGCTACTGTCATACAAGTAAATTGCTCACATTGGGACAAATTCACAGTTATGCTCCAACTCTTTTGCACCACTTGGGTCAGACAGAGCTGCTTTAAACCCGGCTCTGTAAGATGAGCTGATAGCTAGTTTGTGCCGCTAGAGTGGCACAGACATACTAGTAAATCTGGCTCTTAATATTTTTATAGTGCCTTTATTGCAACTTTGGTCAGGAGTTGGTTTTCTAGAGCAGTGCTTCTCAGCCACCATCAGGACACATTGCTGTGTCACCACACAGTGGTAAGTGTGTCACGGAGAGCCAGGGAGATGCTGGATTTGGTCTGGCAAGGGGCTGGTGTGTCCTGTGGTTATAATATGCCACTACGTGTCCCAACCTGGAAAAGGTTGAGTACCACCGCTATAGGGGCTGTTGGTTACTCTACCTTCTTTTGAAGGCAGGCTGGGGAGGGAGTCTGGCTGACTGGCTGTTTCCACAGTCATAGTTTCCTAATGTTTTGCTCTTTTAAGATGTGTAATTTGGAGCAGCGCATAACATGAACTGAGAGAGGACCTGTGTCTGAGATTACTCATGGCTATGTGCTGTCTCCCTCTACTTTAGATTTAAATATGCCTCCTGCATGTCATAATCTTAAAAGCTCCCCAGGCTGAGAGTCCAGGGAATATCTTCCTTGACTTTAACTTCCAATTAGCTGATCCAGGAGACTCCAGAGATGGCCCCTTCCTCACCCCCAAAGTCCACATTATCATCAGCCCCTCAATGCAAAGAAATCGATGTAACTAATGAGCCTGGGAAAAGTCCTACGATATTCACAGTCCATGACTGCAAAACCAGAGGCTTGATTTGAAAACCTGCAGCAACAAATGGATTATCTCGGTGGCAAATTAGTCTCTGTGGACCAACAGTTTGGGGATCCGAACAGTGGAATTGCAAACCAGGAGATCAATTCTAAACACTTACATCCAAGGCTAATGCCCTGCAAACTGTGTTGAATGGGGTGATGAAAGATAACCTGCTGCTGCCTGTTAAATGTGAATCTTTGACTGCAAAGGTTCTCGACCGACCTGCCAGAATGGAAGGGAATGACAGCTGGGCATTTGCTAATAAAATATTGAGCCAGGCCTTGGGGCAGAGTCCTCAGACAGGTATTGAATCCGACAGAGGCCGGTGCCCTAGAACTAATACTGATGAGGAGGAGAGTATTGGGTTTCAGGCATGTTCATTTTAGCACCTGATCCCACCAGGTACTGAGCATCTTAAATCCTCTTACCATCAATGGCAGCTAGCAGTTCTCAGCACCCTGCACCTTTAGACCTTTCACTGAGCGGGGGGATATGCCCACATGGTCACTAGTGCCCAAAGCCATGCAACTGTTTGTAAAGTGAGGCTGAGATGTTCCCCATCTTCAAGCATCTGATGAAGTGGGATTTTCACCCACAAAAGCTCATGCAATAAATATATTTGTTAGTCTTTAAGTGCCACAGGACTCCTTGTTTGTTTTGCTGATCTAGACTAATGCAGATGCCCCTTTGGAACTTTTTGGAGCTTGAGAATAGGGTTTTTTCCCTAGTCATGGCAACCAGCACTAATGATTTTGAAGAAAGAAGTACTAATGAAGAAAGAACTCATGAAGATGGGGAGCTATTGTTCCCATCTCTTTTTTGAGACTTCTGGTTCAGACTGGGGAATAAAAAATGGAGTTTGATAAGGAACAACACTGCAACATCAATAGTGACTACTTCATGGGACACAGAAGAGGAGTTCCAAATCAGTGCTCTTGCTGCTGTGCTGCACGACGGAAATTTTACAAATTACCGAACATAATCATTTTCCTTTTACCAGTCACCTCCAAACCTACCTCAACACCTGAGTACCTGCATTGAATATCTATCTGTGTCAGACAGCTGTGTTCTTAGCAAGTGGCTGAAGTTCTGATGTATTTCAAAATATAGGATTTTACTTGTGTTTCTGATAGTATCACTGTTAGACATACTTTCCTATGCATTACTGGAAGAAGTAATACAGCGTACACCATGGTTATGCTTTGTTTCCCCTTGACAAAGCTGTAGAGTTTTGAAGAGCACATAAAGAACAAAGAGGAATATTTGCTTCTTATTTAGGTTTATTCCTGTTCCCTTAGAAAATTCACTGAATGTGATTATGTTTGACTCTGGGGCATTGCTTGCAGTATTCGTGGTGTACCCTCTTCTATGGTTCAGATTTTATCTTTGTTCAAGATCTAGTTAAAATCCTATCGATACATTTTATAAATATAATTCCATAGGAAGGTGGCTTTCCAGTCAGGAATCTCTCACCTTTTAGGAGAGAGGAAACATGAAATCAGCCATGGACCCTGACTCCATGAGAGCCAGTACAACAGCTGGCTTTTTGACTTTCAGTGTATTTTATTTCCCTGGAATCAGTTTATTAATACCCTTCTGGGTGATATCTCAGTTGGTTGGCAATGAGATTACTCCACTGAAAGAGATACAGGCTATGAGAACAGGGAGATGTGATTGCCAGTCATGAGTCATTCGTGCCAAATCCACTAGCTCTGGATCACTCTCAAAAAACCATCTACGATGAGTAGGTCATCTAAGGAGAGTAAGGAAGCCAGTGGGAGGCTTTGGATTAGACCTTATGTCATGGAGAGTCTTAAGTGGTCACGGATATGGCTAACTATAGAATTACTATGGTGTATTTGACTTCATTACAGAAACCTACTTAATTATCGGCTACCAAAGCTGAAGGCTGTGTCGCAGCGCTGACTGGAGTTAGAAAACACTGACAGAACCAGATTCCAGCAGGATACGTACTGCTATCAGCATCTAAAGCCTTTGTGAAATCCAGTGGATTTCACTGGAATTTCTTTTCAGAAGAAAACCAGGAAACTGTTGAATCAGTTTCCGACGTATTTTTGGAAGGAAACATTTCAAGTTTTTTTTTGTTTTGAAAACACTTTTTCAAAACTGTATGTTGTGTTACAATACTAAATTCCAAACAATTTAAATCAAATATTTGATTGATACATGGCAAAGGGTTTTTGTTTTTTTTTCCCCAGGTGAAGCTGGATTTCCAAATATTGAAATCCTTAGTGCAATGGAATATCTGCCCTTTGTGCATCTCCACTACTTCACCAATTCAAGTAGTTAATTAGAGTAAAGTTAGACATCAGTGTCTTATTGACAGGTGTGTATATATAAAAATAGTTGCTATTCCTCACGTGAGAATCTTAAAGCACTTAACTAATTAAATGCCACAGAACCCCTGTGAGGGAGGTGTAGCCTGTTTAACTTGCTCTGTTTGGGTTGGTGTTACTGATGGGTATCTTAAACCACAGTCACTTGCTCTAAGAGATCAGCCTCCTGTATGACTATCATACCCAGATCAGTACAGTGAGAATCACAGGTTTAGAGACCCTAGGAACTGAGTATGTGACCTGTAGTCATAGCTTAGCAAATGTTCTCTTACTAACTATTTAATCAAGCAGAAGACCAATGCCGCAACTACTGAAACGTATACACAGAAGGAGAGAAATAATGAGATGTCCAGGATCGATGATTTCATCGCCTGGGAAAACAGTGAGGTGGGTAAAATGGTCGTGAGGTGGCCTTCCTGTTGCGTGTCCCCAGCATGCTTCCCTGCATGCTCTAGCTGGGTGTTGCCTTTTATCCTGTGTTGTTCTTATGCTCACAATGCTTATCCATAGGAGGATCAATTCCTTTTCCTTATTTGTTCTACCTACTCCACTGAGACCTGCTGCTGAGCGCATTCCTAGTTGGTTATCCCCTTATCTTAGAATTACCAGATTGGAAGGGACCTTGAAAGGTCATGTCCTTCAGCTCCCTGCACTCCTGGCAGGACTGTGATCTAGACCAGTGATAGGTGTTTGTCTAACCTGCTCTTAAAGAAAATTTTCATAATATCCAACTTAACCCACTCTTGCTGAAATTTAAACCCATTACTTCTTGTCCCATCCTCAGAGGTTAACAAGAACAAGTTTTCTCCCTCCTCCTTGTAACAACTTTTTATGTGCTTGAAAACTGGTATGTTCCTTCTCAGGCTTCCTTTATCCTTGTTAACATGGATGAATCACTGTAGGAACTTGAGGTTATTACACAATTCTCTGAAAAGTTACTGCTGGTCATCTTGTGGTATTAACTGCATTGCATTAAAGTCTATTTCCTGGGACACCAGCAACTAGCACATCTATTACTGTATTTGATGATTTTACTGGCTCAAGGCTATCCCTCAGCCAACTTGCTGTGTCAGCCTCTTTCAGGCCTGAGATCTTCTATGGTGAAGCAAACTCTGACAGGCTTCAATATAAGGCCAACAGGCTTTAGGCATTATTTATCTTCATCCTACAACTGAAACTTCTTAGCCACCCATTGATTGTATTACATATGGGTATATTCATCTAGCCTTTCTGTTATTTGATATAATCAATCACATAACTATACAATTACACCAATTGATTAACTGTTTAGGTTAATAATGAGTGCGGGTTACTGTTATACAGTCACATGGGACATAGTTTTTCCAGGGTTAGCACATAGCATCCCAAACCTTTCTTGACTTAAGGAGACCCGATCCATCTCAGTCTCCCTCACTGGTCTCGTCAGACTTGATACCCTTCACCGGTGATGATTCAAAACAAATGCATTTTGGGAGGAATGCCTCATCACTGGAGAGGTCTCTGCCTGGCTCAGACTGGCAAAAATTAGTCCTCTGCAAATTCTTTTCAGATGAGCCTCATAGTGCCTCCCCCCTCCTTATCCCTCTAAAAGCCAGGGAAAAAACAGCATCAGCTGCCAAAACCCAGTAGATTATATTGGCCACTACAGCAGTGTTCATCTTGTCTCCTTTGAAGTGGAGAAACATGGGGCTGGCGAGGTTGGGGCAATTTATTTTTAAAACATCTGACATGTGACACAATCTGGGGCATGATAAAGATAGAAACATTGGTTTTCAGAAGTCTTTGTCAGCTCTCAGGCAGGGCAGGCTTAGCTCCTTCCAGAGAGGGACTGGGCCCTCTCTCAGAGACATCAAAATCTCAGCCCTTCAGAGTGGGTGGAGTTCTACCAAAGGGGTCTGAGAGGCCATGGCAGCACATCACCATGAGACCTTTGCTTCATTAAGAGACAGTGGCAGGGGATCAGGATGCCCGTTTGGCACAGTGATGTCTCCTGCAAGCTAGTAGGGCTTTTGCAGACAGCTCAAGAAAGGAAAGGCAGCCCCAACGGCAGAGGATGATGAAAACTGATGCGCAGGGGCCTTCCAACAATGGTGAACGGAGGAGGATGGAAATATTTAGCTTTGCAGTGATGCCTTATTGCAACATTCAGCTCCCACTTCCCAGCCAATATGCTACCTCTAGAGAGCAGGCAAATTACCTGAATAATTTCCCTCCACTGAGAGACCAGCCAAGTTGCTGGAATAGCTGACCATGCCACACTTTAGCTGGCAGAGCAGCAAAACAAACTCTTCCAGTCCACCTAGAGGAATTAACAAGAGAGCTCAAAAGCCTCTGTTCCCACGGAAAGTTGTGCGCTTCATCTGTGTTTGTCTCTTCAGTTGTTGAAGGGCTGGTTGGCTTGCACCAGTTGCTGGAGAGGGAATTTGCTGATTAAGCTCATTTGACTTTGGGAAACTCCTGTTCCTAATGAGAACAGCTATGAAAAGAGCCCACCCTGACCTTCTCCTGCTGTTCTGTCTCTCCAAGAGAGCTTTCTAGGAAACATAAATCCCTGAAAAAGATAACCTTTGCAGTGACCTTCAGCTACCCCTCTTCCCCCTACACCAGGAATGCTGGCCAGGTGTTCAGTAAAACATGTATCATTTTGCCAATGCAGGTCCATAGCCTCCCATGCTTGGAACTGATAGAAAATAAAGGAGTGTAGCCTGCAGGATGTGGTACGCTCACCTAGTGATTTGCACCAGGAACTTCTGACTCTGCTTTTCAGGCAGTCATAGCCCCTAGTGGAGAAGGTGCATAGGATCAGATTGCAGACAGGATGCAGGCCATACTCTCTCTCTTTTCATCATGGCCTCACTGCAAATCACAAAGGTTTTCCTCTCTTTTTGGCCACAGTTTCTAGATAGGCACGTCCTGATTTCCACCTCTGGGCAAGCCATCAAGGTAAGATGGGACAACAGTGTAGTGGATATGAGAACTGCGTGTGCTGTGAAAAACAAAAACTGTTCGCTTTCAAGGTACATACCAGAAGACAACGGGGCTATAATAAACTATAGAGTCTGGACATCGTCACACGACTCTTGGGGTCGCTGGTAACCCCGGCTATTGCTGCAGCCCTGAGTGTAGTCAATAGACTCCACCAGTCACACTTTTACAGCAGGCGTGCAATGTACATAAAGAGCAGCTTATGGCAGGGCAAACTCACTCCTAGCTCTCTGCTTGCCAACAAACAGGGTAGAGACGTAGTAAAACTCTTTTGTGTTCTTGATGCACAGGTTTATTCTCCACCAGCTTTGCAGACCACCTAGTCAGGCTCATCCCAACAGCAACGTTGCACAGTTGCTCCTGATGCAAGGTGAGGCGGAATCTGTGTCAAGGCATGCACATTGACTGTTTCTCACACCTTCCCTGTGCCTCTTGTACCCTGCTGGCTGATGAGTTAATTAGCCTTTTAATGTCCTCCAGCCCATCTCTGGCAACGGGGCACAATTCCAGTGTGCAGGTGCACCACGGCGCAACTCATTGGAGCTGCAGTGATCAGAGCACTGGCTCACGTGCTGCTGTTCCTAGCCAACTCACTGGGTGCCATGGCCCAGCACCCTGTCCTACAGGGTGTGTTTGGCAGTGTGGCACTTGCCTCAGGCTGCGAAGATGATTGCAAATTAGGATCAGCAAGGGAGGACTACCTACTGGGACCTGTCTTTGCTCCAGGCTGCCCAGGAGCCACCTTTTAGGTTTGTGTAGCAAGAAATCTCTACATTCTTAAGCTGTAAGTCTGGCTATTCTGGTCTTCTGAATTAGTTCACTGGGGTTAGAAGATGTTGCAGAAGAGCCCGAAGTTAAGCCTCTGATGTCAGGATGCTCTGCCCTGGGGCGTGCTGATAGCAGTCACCCGGCCATGTCACGCTGCCTGGAATGGCTCATGGCTAGGAGCACAGGCTTCAGGGCAGACACGGACACCTCACACTGGTGGTGTGTTTTATAATTAGACTTCACTCAGCCAGTGACCAGTGTGAACTCTTGGGTCACTGTAACGCTCCTCCCACAGAGTTCTAGGTTGTCGCCCAGGCAAATTGGACTTAGTGATAAATGATCACTCATCCCAAACACAAAATATTCAGGCTGCTTCAGGCATTTACTCTGGATCAATCCGTATCTTAGATCTCTTGCCATGGTAGTATCTGTACTGTAGCCAATCCTGTAATTATTAACTAGGAAAAAGAAAAGAAAATGATTTGCAAGCAAGCAAACATTGTTTGCTTATTGTTAATTATTTGCAAGCAAGCAAACATATATACAGAGGTAAGTTGCCAGCTGAATCTGAGAGTGCCAGGGTTGTAGTGATCAGTTAATTCAAAATGCCTTTCAGGGCAGAACCAAGGGAGCCAACCTGGCTGTAAGTTCCCCTTCTTCAAAGTGTCTGATGAAGTGGGATTTCTCCCACAAAAACTTGTGTGATTAATAAATCTGTCAGTCTTTAAGTGCCACAAGATTCCTTGTTTCTTTTGCTTTTACTAAACTAACACGGCTGTGCCTTTGGAACCTGGCTTCTGCTTCTGTGGCTTCAGTTTAGCATCCCTGACCCTGTTGGAGTTTCAATGGCAAGGAAATGGAAAATTTTCCCAGTCTTTCTTTCCTTCATTCAGCCCCCAGGTCTATAGTATGAGCTTCTTTGCATGTAGCATTTCAAAGGTGTGATAGGGCCATCCACCAGTCCTCTGTATTATGATGTTCCTTGATGACCCATCTGATTTTGGTAGTCCTTCTGGATGGGTGGGGAAAGTGCTCTTCCCATCCCAGTTCACAAATTTGGAGCAAACATTTCCAAAGTTATAAAGCAAAACTTGCATATTTCCTTAGTGCATGGAATGCAGACATTACAAATAAGATTAATGCATGCAGCAACTTCTGTACATTTTATAGTGTTTAAACACTAAGTATATGATTATAAACACTAAATATATTCTTTTACAATTACTACCTGTTTTGCGCTGCACTAATGCATAAGTGAGCTGATCTGATGTCTGGCTATGAGTTTGCTAGTTCTTGCATCTATGTCCTTTCTACTTGATTTTTCCCAGTTTACCCAAACAAAACAACAGATGTCAACTAAGACAAAATGCATGCTCTGGGATGTGCTAATTTGTGGTTAATGTTCAGGGTGTGTGGTGCAATTGGGCATTGGGGAGAGGGAAGAGAGAGTTAGTTTGCTTGTTGCTTAATAACTGTGGCCAGCTTTTGGTAGAGAGCAAAAGTGACAGGTCAGCAGAGTCTTTGAAGGCAGAACTTTTTTCTTTCCTGTTTTTTAAGCCAGATCTAAAGTCCTGCTCCACTTTCCCACTCTGTGAGATGCTGGGGCAGGTAGTGCAGTGTTGTGATGTCACCAGTGTGACAAGGCGGTGACCTCACTGCATCATTGAAAGAGCGCGGGTGAGACAACGGGCACATGTCTGCCCCTGGAGCTGTGGCAAGGTGACACCAGGGATATGGGTGGATGGGATCCTGGCCCGTGACCGGACACCAAGTGTGAAATATCGGGATGCGGGACAGAAGCCTTTATAGGACAGCGCCCCAGAGCTTGGGCTGGGCCTATAAAATCAGACTGGGGCCACGCTCCTCCATGCTGCCACAGTGAGGCCACGTGCTCATGGGGCAGGCTCCCCTGAGCACCCCCCCAGCTGCAGTGGTTTGCTCTCAACACCCCCTCTGCAATGGTTTCCCCCCCTCACCTCCATCCCCTCCAGCTGCAATGCTTCTCCCCAGCGCCACCCTCCACTCCTAATGGTTTCCTCCACACCCCCCTCCTGCTGCAGTGGTTTGGTTTGGCCCGGCCCGTGAGTAGGGCGCCTGCGCAGTGCCCGGCGCGGCGGCGCGGCTCATGGCTCAGCTGGCGGGGGGCGGCCCGGCCGGGGCGGAGGGGGCCCGGCGGAGCCTGGTGGAGGGGCGGGTCCGGGCCTTCCCCGACTTCCCCTCGCCCGGCGTGCTCTTCCGGTGGGCCCGCCCGGCGGGGCACGTGGGGTGCAGGGGGGGACGTGCGGTTGGTAAGGGGGGACGTGGGGCAGAGGAGCGGGGATGCAGGAGTCAGGGAGGGAGGTGCAGTTGATGGGGGGGTCTAGGATTAGGGAGAGATGTGGGGCAGAGGAGTGGATGTGGGGCTCAGGGAGGGATGTG
>ML682028.1:19769383-19904847 GCA_007922195.1 Podocnemis expansa | reverse complement strand
GTGGGGCTCAGGGAGGGATGTGCAGTTGGTAAGGGGGGATGTGGGGCTCAGGCAAGGACATGGGGCAGAGGAAGGTGGATGCGGGGGTCGGGGAGGGAGATGGGGGTGGAGGAGGGAGGAAGATGGGGCTGACAAGAGTTGGGGGGGGGACGTGGTGGGTCAAGAGAGACCTTTGTGCAGTTCCACTCATGCAGCTCATGCCCTGGGGCGCAGCGTGAAGCTGGGACCGGGCATGTGGAAGTGACGCTGGGGATTAATCTGCTGGGTTTGTCCCTGGCCCGGCCCGTGAACTGCAACTGGCAGCCCCTGCCTTGCTCGCCTCCTTGGCAGGGGTTCATTTTTCCAATGTAGAGAAGATAAGCTATGGGGAGCTCTGATAAGCTTCAGGGTCTTGTCCTCACTTGGTCAGTGGTCAGCCAGGTTTGACCTCTGTGCTGTAGCTGCTACACATGGGAGCAAAGTCCTGTGGGACAAAGCTTCATAGAATCAAGGGCCTTCTCCTGGCATGCTCTGGGCTGTGAGCGGAGCATAAGTCTGGCTGAGGTTGGTCGGGTAGATGTCATTTTTCGATGGGTTATATCTTGGCAAATAAATGCTTTGCAGATGTGGCATTTGTTAAGCAGGTCTGGTTTCTTTTCCTCTAGCTGGGTTGATGCTGGAGATCTTTTATTTTTTTTTTTTTAAAGTATGAATTTGATTATAATAGGCTATTTTTCCATCAGGTGTGTTTTCAAAACATCTGAATTGTTTTGACTCAGACACACTCAAATACTCTCTGTCAGGAAGTTCTCAGCCTGGGGCGTGAATGTGTTGGAAAGTTATCAGCATCTGAAAAAAGGGTTTGAGTGGATGTGCTTAGAGAATCTTAACTCCAGGGATTGCTGACAAAGTCCACCACATGTTTCTTCACTCATTGCAGAGCCCAGTTGCTGTTTCAGGAGCTCTTGTGGGGCCCTTTTTGCAGCCATTGTGAGCCCCTGGAAGTAGATTGGTGACCTATCCACTTGTAGAAACCAAGCTGCTTAAACATAGTCAGGGTAAACTGTGGACTCTTGTCCTCATAGTAGCTTTCAGGTTTCAAAGAAAGCTGAAATTGTTCTTTTTTTTTTTTTAGTGATATCACCCCTTTGCTGAAGGACCCAGTAGCCTTCGGAGCTGCGATTGACCTTTTGGAAGCTCATTTGAAGGCATCCTACCCAAAGATTGACTTCATTGCAGGTGGGTTCTTTGAGAAGTGTTTGGTGAAATCTGTATAAAAATACAGTACACAATGTTACTGTCCATCCATACAGAGATAGCATGGTAGGTGAAGTTTGGAAACAATCCCTTTAATGAGGCAGAAAAGATTGTATAATATCATACACAGAGTTCTGGTGAGGATAATATAGTCAGATTTGGTCAGGGAGGTGGGACTAGATGACCTCCTGAGGTCCCTTTCAACTTTAATATTCTGTAGTTCTATGGCATTGCAACATGATTGTTTATCAGTGAGTTTTAGTCTGTCTGAACTATGTAACGCTAGTGTGGTGGTCGTCTTATTTCTGTACTGGACTTTTCTGACCTGTTATGAGTGTTGACAGTACCCTTTTGATGAACATTGGGTGATAATTTCCTTTACTTAACAAAGATGCAATAGCAGTAAGCTGTGAATTACCCAATATATGTGAATTGCTATTCTGTCTGCCTGAGTTATAACTTGCTTTTAAGGCCTAGTGTTACCTAAAATAGCAAAGGTGCAAGCTGTGTTTAAATTTTCTCCTTGTTTGCAATGACCAGTTGCTGCCCAACTGTAGCTGTGCCTTGTGGAGATCCCTTTTCTTTTCCAAGTAACACATAATGTAGGGACATGGAGATGGAGAAGTACTGAAAGGAAAAGAAGTGATGTCAGTGAGTCTGGTAGGCTCAATTCAGCCGTTGGTGTCTGCGATAATTTAAACCCACCTGTTGTGACACTGAGTTCCTGGCCCTAGGATTTTATTGATGTGGAGACTTAGTTCCTTCTCAGTACAGAAGGGAACCAGTTCACAAACTACTGGAGGGAATACTGAATCTAAATGTCAGGGTGGTGGAACTCCAGGTCCCAGGCCGCTTTTTGTAGCAATTGTGTGAATACAAACACAATGCAAAGTAGGTGGGATTGCAGCTCAGTACAAATAGCTGCCAGCTCCCTGAATAGAGTTAGAAAGTTGGTACATTGAGCAGTTCCAGAGAACGAAAGTGGAATGGTTCCCCTTTAACTTTTTGCCACTCTGTTTCCCATAGGTCTGGATGCTCGTGGTTTCCTCTTCGGCCCTGTTCTGGCTCAGAGACTGGGTATTGGCTTTGTGTTAATACGAAAAAAGGGGAAGCTTCCGGGACCCACAGAATCTGTCTCGTATGCTCTTGAATATGGCCAGGTAATAGCCGGAAGAGAATCCTTGGTGGACACTGCTGCAGTTTCTAATGCCTCGTTTGTTGAGCTTTGAAGATGAGGGTGGTGAAGCCCATCTCATGCTTTTTGGTGCTAGGGATTTTTGCAGCCACTGTCGCCCTTCTGGGGCTAGTGATGAGAACACAGCATTATTGGGGGTCAGGAACTTGCAGTTTCATTTTTGTTGTGCCCAGTGACTAGCCCCCTACTTCACAGGGGTGTTGTGGGGCTTCCTGGAGTTAATGTTTCCAAACTAGACAGAGAAAACATGCCAAGTTCAAACAACAGTTAGGTGTGGGTTCAGTGTATGAGTTGCATGTGTGTCGCATGAGTGTGCATGTTAATAGTACTGAGCAGAAATGGCGGCTGATGTTCAGGGGAACCTAATCAAAAGGCTGTGGCCCCATGTCCATATGCTTCTAAGAAAAGGCCAGTGGGAGGGGCGAAGAGGAAAGAAGGGGGCTGTAGGAATATATCCATTGTATTTTCCCACTCGTGCTTGTTTCAGTAAATGCTCTTTCGTGCTTTTAAAGCAGGAAATAATTATTGCGCAGTGGCTGGGTCCATGCTTGGAATAGACCATAGCATAGGCTTGAAAACTGCCTTAGCTGTTAACCAATGTGGCTGGGTATCTGGGAGTGAAACACTCTTGAGGAAAGCCTTCCCTTGCATTGTACAAGGTTTTGTGGTAGTCACAAGCACTGCATGGGTTCATCTCTCTTGGAGGACAGAGAAAAGGTGCTCCCACAGCTGCCTGCTTATGTACAGACACTGCAGCGATCAACAGGGCTGAAACCCGGGTCTTTTTGGACCAAAACCATGGGAGGATGGATCATACACCCTGGGCTAGTGTATCCCTTACAGGAGTCCTGTCCTGTCTGGGGTGCTGTTCTGGGAAGGTGATCTCAGAAAGGAAGTAGAGGAGGATACGGTGTGTTAGCGTGCATGATTGTGACTTTAGAGGGCGTCTTTGGCTCAAGGGCTGTATGTTCCGGTGCAGAAAAGCAGGGTTCCATTCTTGCTGATGAACATGATTTCTACATTTCGCTACGTGCGAGCATTTTCAAAAGCGGGACTCCATAAAGTGAGACTAGAAGTGTCACCTTTTCAATCTCACAGGCTGAAGTCGAGATCCAGAGCGATGCTGTGAAGCCAGGAGAGAAGGTAGTCCTCATCGATGACCTGCTGGCAACCGGAGGTAAGAGCAGCCATTGAGTTAAGTCTGCACCATGTAGATCTCTGCTGTGACTGGTATTGCTCATCCTTTCCCAGGGCATCCTGCTGAAGCTGCTTTGAAGAGGCCTTTGCTCTTTGTAAATGTGTCTTGTCATTCTGTAGGGAGAGGGATGCGACAGGTAGCCAAATGAGGTTTATGATGTGTCTGAATTACTATCCTGTAGTGCCTGAAATTTCTGCTGAAGCCTGCTGGTGCTGAGCTTGGTTTAAAAAATTAAAAGCCATGTTGGAATCCGTGGTCTCGTTCTTGGCTTGCCAGTGCACTGTCGGATGTTTTCTGAAAATCAGAAGTTACTTGTTTGCATGCTCTGTGTTGCTTTGAGCCACGTGACTAGTGATGGCTTAAAGTTAGAACTGAGGCAGTGTGTCTTACCTGCTTGTGATGCTGTGAGTGATCGGATCTCTGTCTGCTTCTCCTTCCTCTTTATGCAGGTACAATGTGTGCAGCCTGTGAGCTAGTGAAGAAGCTGAAGGCTGAAGTCCTAGAGTGCCTGGTGGTCATAGAGTTAAAATCTCTGAAGGGGGCTGAAAAACTGAAACCCTTCCCCGTTTACTCTCTGCTGCAATATGACTAATGATCTTCAGGTCAGAGATGTCTGGTAGCAGCTGCCTTCTTGCCCAAGATCTGCTGTTGTCTCTTACTGCTGTCGATTGTGTGGAGGCAGCAGGGTGAGAGGAATCAATGGAGTGTTTTCATTCCCTTGTTTTCTTCAGAGATAGTAAAACAAACTCATGTTTCAGTTTGTGTTGAACAGGAGCTCTGTCTTAATTGCTCCTGGTTATTTTACAGATCAAAGATTAAAACTGTCTTTTGGATAGGTCACTGTGTAAATGGTGCTGCTAAGTACAGGAGTGAACTAGATGGAGAACTGAAGTGAAGCCTTTTGTGGGACCCCTGTACTCCCTTTTGGTTTGAGCCAGAAATAGTCAGAACCACACTGGGCCTTGTTATGGGCTGCATAGAAATCCAGAGAGAGCACTGAGTTGTTGCAAACACTGCATGGTGGTCCCCCAAAGTTTTTATGTTGGTGACCCTTTGCACACAGCAAGCTCCAGGTGTGACCTTCAGCCTCCCCACAAATAAAAAAGGGGTGTTTTTAATTTAATTTAACCAGGGTGCAGACTATCAAACCTGAGTTCAGTGGAGCTGAGAGCATGTGCCCACCAGTAATAACCTCATGATTGCATTTGAGAGAGCCCCTATACTACAGCATTGTACATGGCTTCAGACAAGGGGTTGTAATGTTCTCTACTCTCCTTTAGGATGCTGCAATGGTCTGTGTTTCTTCCTGGCAGTGGAATGGGCTATTTTTATGGGAAAGGCAGGGACTGATGGCAATGCAGAGCTGATACAGATGAATCAATCAGGCCCTCTCCTGTATTCTAAAGAGAGGAAACTGCTCCCCATTCCAGTAAGGGGGGGGGGTGTTCAGCCTCTTCTGTTCTAGCTCAGTGCTGGTACGCTTAGTGCTCTCTTTATGTCCTGTTATTCTGTGGAAACTAACAGAGCTGACAGTAATCTCATGGGGGTGGGAAGTGCCTTGATTTGACCTGTCATTTAGCAGCCTTCGTATCATTTGTGCAAGGTTTTGCTGTGTACTGCTACAACAGTGGATTTGGAGGGAGATGAGGAAGGGCTTTGAGAGCTACTTGTGTTCGTCTAGATCGGTGAACACCCAACATGGTACTTGACATCCCCTTTCACTACCAGCGCAGGCTTGAGTTGGTTTGCAGTGTTAATGGAGCGTGGCGGCTTCTTCCGTATAAGAAATGGGCACGAGTCCCCAGCATATCGGGCTCATCCTAGCTCAATGAAAACACAACTTTTCACATGCTCTCTTCTCACATATACAGTAAGTTCCTTGAACTCTGCCTTGATAATCCTCAGGTTCAACAATATTGAAAGGTTCAGTGGCACTTGGGTTGACACTGTTGTGTCTCCTTTCTCCCCTTTCAGTCTACTTCCTTGTTCCAAAATACTCCCCAGCATCCAGTCTAAATAGGGAAGGGGAAGGGGAACCATGCCCACTGTCTGTTTTAGAATGAGCTTTCCTATTAATGGTATTCTAGTTACTGAGGTGGACAAAGCCTGCTAGGCAATTGTAGGAAAAACACCTAACTGCATTTTGTGATCTAGCTGTAACATCCAGCAGTGTCACTACAGCTCACAGTCAGAGCCAAGGTACCAAAATCTCCTTAAGGGGGATGAAAAAGGATGGTTTGGATTGTAACTAATGCTGGTAGTGGCTACCTTAAATTAACTCTGTCACTGATTAGTAAATAATGACCTTTTAATTCTCAGTACCATTCTTCTAGCTGGATGGAGTGGATGCATATTTCTGAGTGCTTCAAAGAAACTAGCATCCAGTGAAACAAGTCTCCTTGTGCCTTCAACAGGGAAGTTCAATGTAGGAGGAAGTTGGGGCCGCCCATTGCTTTATATGCTGAGCTGATCCTGTAAATTATCATCCTCATTAGTGGGCTCACAGAATCCCTCTGCCTGGCCCAGCCCTTTGAGTGGTCACTGGAAGGTGCTAGAAAAACCACTGTTCTGTGTGGCATGTGGGGATTGGCCGGTCTCATCCTCCTAGACCTGTAATGCAGAACAGCTAACCCTACAAGGCAGAACAGGAGACAACAAAGCAAGGACTTGCTTCCCTATAGGTTTGTGGAAGGGCACTGTGTCCATGGAGTGTAGCTCAAGTGCCACATTAAATCAAGTAGGCATGAAGGGAGATAGAGATCAGGAACTGTAGAGAGTGTCCAGGCCTTACTTCTCACCTTTTCTTGTATAGGCTGCTTTTATTGCTGTGTGTTCCCCTCCCCTGGACAGCAGAGGGGGTGCTACAGAAACCAGGTAACTGGCTGGAGCCTGAGGTGCAGTGTTCAGCTGGGAATGGTTAGGTTTGTGAGTGGGGGGAAGGCATTGACTGCACAAAGTCTCACACCTTGTGTCCTTTCCACTCCTACAGGCCTGCACATGTGGTTAACCTGAATATCCAATGTTCAGTGCCTTAGGCCTGCAGGACTGGGTTAGTTTGGTCCTAGCATTCCCAAACTTGAATGCAGTTTCAGCACCCAGTAGTGCTGAGAGCAGGTCCCAGAGAGGAAGTTGCACTTCTCTAGAAGTCTCCAGCTGATATTGATCATCAACTTTCACATCAGCTGTGTAAGAACCAGCTGCTCACCTGCCCACTTGGCACTAACAGCAGGACCATTGGTGTTGGCATGAGGAGGAGACATTCCACCCCTAAGGCCCATGGAGAGCAGCTGCTGAGCTGTCTGAATGGTACTGAGTCCTTTGACTGCCAGCACATGGAGCTGGAGCCAGAAACCATGCCATCAGGCAAGGCCTGGACTGCAGTCCCCTTGTGGCTTCAGTGCACAAGTTTTCAGCAGCTAGGTAACTCAAGGTAGCAGTCTTGATTGTGAAATCCTCAAAGTTCAGGACCCTGAAATTTTTACCTTCCTGAGGACAGTCCAGTTTCTTCCTCCTCAGTATCAAGTTAAAACTACTGGGCCACTAAGATTTTACAGTAACAGACAACTCGAGTTGGATAGTTCACTGTAAAGAAAACTCTTTGCAGTGCGACCCTGGCAGTCTTTCCTAAGGAGGGCTAAAGCTTTTTTGTTTCCACTTCGTAGCACAGGTGGGTAACCATGTTAATCTGCCTCACCTTACCTCTGTAGTTACTGGAGAGGATTGGCCACCAGTTCTTACCCTGGGGGATGGTTTGACTGTTTCCACTTTGATGGCTATGTTGTGTTTAATACCAACATGCTCAGTCCAGTCTTCCAAACTGTGAGCTGAGATTCCCCTCCCCACAGCCTTGAGGGCTCAAGTTTCCACCTAAGAGCTAGAAACTTGTGAAGCCTGGGAGTTTTTTGCAAATTCATGGATATCTGCATCCAGATGTCTGACGACTTAACAGACCCAGATCACAGATCTACCTGTGAGTTTTACTCTTGACTCAAGGAGTTAGGATTTTAGGTTAAACAAGGAGTCCTGTGACACTTAAAAGATTAACAAGTTTATTGCTTGAGCTTTCATGGGAAAAAATCCCACTTTTGTCAGACACTTAAAAATCCTCCAAGTAGGACTTGAGGTATTTTCCTTGGAAGTCCAACAGATGGCAGTAGTGTAGAAGAAATTGGCCCATCTCTTTTGTGTGTGGGCTAGTTAAGCCTAGATGTGAGGGCTGATCTTGCTCATCTCCCACTGCCATCCTTCCCAGCTGTTTGGAAAACCTGAAAAGCAAAACTAAGTTGATTTGTGCTATTAGACAACAGCTGCTTTTGTGGTAGTGCCTGGTGCTAGCCACCATGTGGTCAGTCCTGTGGGCAAATGAGCAGCTTTCTGAATCTGAGCCCTGGAGAAAGTAGGCCAGCCTGGCTAGAGCTTTACCCCCTTGAATGTGGCAACTGATGCAAGACCTGGCCCCTGCTTATCTAGCGAAGGTTCTCCTCCAAGTAGGATTTGTGTATTGACTAGAGGGCCCCCTGTGTTGTATCAGACCATGAGGGTAGCCATGCTGGAGACCCTTCTAAGCTTGTAGCATGGCAGGAGACCATAGACCAGACTAGGAACGTGATTGGTTCATGAACCAAGTTCTGGGGCTTTGGCCCCTTCTTAACTTGTGCTAAATAAATTATGCTGCAGTTGTCAAACTGTCAGCAAGTCCTAGTGGTTGGCTACAGTCCCGTGCACACTGAACAATGCTCTCAGCCCAGCCTGTATGTACAAAAGCTACATTCATTGCTCTGCAAGCCTGTGATCATTTTTTTCCAGAAGACTCTTTGCATGAATTGGCTGGTACCCCAACCCATCTGGCTGTAGCAAAGTCTCTATGCATAGGACAGAAGCCAGGAGAGCCTCAAACAACCTGGGGTTAAGGCAAGAGCTCTTTTAAAAGAAGTAGCATGGTAGTCATTTAAAAAAGTTTAATACCAACACATTTCAACAGTATGTACGTGGAGCTCAACACATCAGAAAGATGGAGTTGTCTGAGAACTTCTCTCCCAAAAATACAAGATTAAAAACAGCACCTAAGATTCCCCCCCTGAGGAAACTCCATTTTTCTTCCTACTCCCCTACCACCACTTGCAGATGAGCTAGTCCACACCATGGCACCTTTAGTTAGTGGAAGAAATGGATGCAAGTTGTCCTCTTGGAAACTTGTTCAAGGGAATTAAACATTAAGTCACTGTTCAGAGAAGCGGGGGGGGGGTCTGGCTTGTATTACTGAAGCCCTGCCAGCCAAAGAGCTTAGCCAGCCCTGCTCCCACAGTGGCCGACGTGGTTATTTGTTGTACAAAGTTTCCTCTAACAACTAACACAGCTTTAAAATGAGGGAGCAGTGGAACTAGGAAAGCCAGGTACAACTTCCTAACGGTGGAGGGCATGCAGTAATGGATTAGCCCTCCTCTTAGAGACTGCAAAGGAACAACTTAAGGCCAAAGAAGCTTGTCTGCCTCCTTGGTTTCCCATGAAGAAGTAGGAACCAGAGGTCACAAGCAGCCAACTGCAGAGTTCCCTGCAAGGCCTTGAGAGGGCAAATGTGCTAGATTTAGAGGCACAACTAAACAGAGCTCAAAGTCTCTTCCCCAACCATCCTCTGTCCAGGATTCAAAGCATCTCCTCCTCCTTTGTCAGCCTGGCTAGTCTTTCCACAATGCCATTGAGATCCAGGCTCTTGTCCAGCTTGATGTAGGTGTCCTTCCTGATTGGATGGATGCTGACCCAGTCCGGCAGCAGCTCAGAGAAGATGCGGAGGTGTTTCTCCATTTCACCTACACAGAACCAGATGAGATCAGCAACTGAATGTTAAAAAGCTGCGCTGACCTATCACACTATGGACAGTTTTTCTGCCTTCTGCTCTATCCCCAAATCACACCAAGCTGCAATTAGTCCCAGCCCTTGGTTCCAGCTTGGAGCTTAGCTATGGGTTACATGGCTGGACTGGTGCTCAGGAAAGGATGCAGCACAGGGTAGGGGAGCCCTTCCAAAATGCTTTGACAGAGGAGAGCCTACAGAACATATTAGCAGGCAGACATCTTGTCAGCTCCTATACTGACAAGGAAAACTAGTCTCTGCAGTGGGGAAAGCAGCTAACAGCAGGTGCTGCCTGAGGATGGACTAACTCAGAGCCTCCACCAAGGTAGGCCAAGCAGAGACTGCTGTGAGGGTCCTGCTAACTCCACAATAACTTTGCACCTGCCACAGCTGTCTTGTCTGACAAATTACCTCCTGAGGTTGCTTATGGCAGCATAGCTGCATCCTGGTGCTCAGGCCGGCAGGAAGTGATAGAGTTTGACTCAGAACACACTGGGCTCTTCCACTGCCTTAGGGACCTCACGTACCAGGACAAACCCCTCTCCCATCCCCTGCCCTTACCAGACGTCATGGGGGTACGGTAGCTGTCCATCATTCGCGTACAGGCCACCTCCATCGTCAGCGCCTGCTTCTTCTCCGCCACAAAGATGCCACGCAGGAGGCGCGCCATCTCTGGCAGCCGGGAGATCATGAGCAGTCGCTCCTCCTGTTGTGGGTTCCGGGTCATCAGGGCCTGCAGTTTCTGAGCCTCCTTGGCTCTGATCTAATGGAAAAGAAGATAGTGGCGGTTGGCTCAGGCCCTGTAATAGCCCCCTTTAAGACCACTCCCTCTGTGGTCACAACCAAGTTACTCACCCTCTCCAGCAGGGCCTGGGACACCCCTTTCAGGGAAGCAGAGCTGCTGGCTGGTGGCACAGCTTTGGGGGTCGCATGCTCTCCTGGGTTGGTTTCAGCTGTTCTTAATGCCAGGTTGGCAAGAGCCTTTTCCATCTGGGTACACAAAGGGGTCAGAGGTCACAGGGGGGCAGCTAAAAAGCATACCCCAGTTGCCTACATTTAAGGTAGGGGGTGGGTCTCAAAATGTCTTCAATAGTTGAGGGTCTTTGACCAACAGCAAGGAAGTGTGGCATTCCCTCCCCGAGAGGAGTGGGGTGCCTGAACTCTCCCCATCACATCGGTGGGGGGGAGGGCATAACAGCTGTACTACGGCCATCCAGCGACAACGCCATGTTCACCAAAGCCTCTCTGCACCTTACCTTGGGGGTCATCATGTTCCGGGCCTTGGTCAGCACCTCCTGCGCTGATGTCAGCTTGTCCACTTGTGGGGGCTGTGGCAGCTCAGCTGGCATGATGTCTGGCACCTCATCCACGTTGAAGCGAGGGTGCCACCTAGTCAGCTTGTCATCTGGGATGACCATAGGGGGGTTGAGGGAAGCCAGGAACGTCTGGAGTGGAAAGAGTAGTATGTCAGAGGTTTCAACAAGAGCCTGGCTTCGTTTTCTTGGAGTGAGATCCATCAGGCCACTGCATATTGTGCTCTTAGCATTGCATGTCATGAGGCTGAGAGACCAGAGCCAGGAAATTCTAGGACAAGCCTTGTACTGGCAGAATCCCCATTCATGCCTCAGCATTTCAGATTCTCTCCCCTCCCTGCCTGTGACTCCACATGGTTGAGCCGCTCAAGCATCAGGCTGTGCTTTGACTTTGGCCCCCAGGCCTCTAAGTGGATTCTTCTCCTGCCTTGGGGGATCCCAAGTCCCTAAAGGTGAAAGCCAGCAAATGACCTAAGAGCAGGTCTCATCACTGCAGGATAAGAGATTAAGGCAGCAGCTGTTCATCTTCACAAAGCACAAGAGAACCCTAACCCTAACCCCCCAAAAAGTCACACAAGACACCATGCAGTCTGCACGACCCGTGGCCTGGACCAGCCTGTCCATGACAACAGGAAAGCCGAGCTGCTCACCTTGTGATACTGTTTGACGATGTTCACCAAGTTCCTGCCGAACACTCTCTTGCGTTCCAGCAAGCGCGATGCTGACAGGTGCAGGCAGCCATCTACTTTCTCCTCTAGAGAGGAAGAGAGATTGCCTTCTTAGCTCTGGGGGCAGGTCTGGCAGGGAGACCTTTTTGCAGCACCCCAGATCTGACACATGCCATTGCCCTTCTGTAGTCATTGAGCTGATCAAAAGTTTCAGCCCCAGCTCTCCACCCTCAGCAACCCAATGAAGCAGATGGAAGATCAACTGAACACCCGCACAGCCAGCACCCGGCTCCATTGAGCCAACTTTCAAAGGAGCCCCTGGGAAAGAGCCATGGCTCAGCTGCTAGTTTGACAAGCCTGACCCACTGCTGCTGCTCCCCACTCTTCCTAAGGAAGCCTTCCCACATTCAGGAAACCAGCCAGCTTGTCTCCGTTCCATCCAGTGGATGTTGCAGAGGAACGTTTCCAGGGACCCAAACAAATCCTCTCCCAGCTGGCACCAGGCGTGATCATATCAGAGCCCCACCTCGACTCTTGAGTAGGCAGGACATACCTTCCCCCAGCACTGGCTCCATGGTGAGCTGGTAGCTGGATTTCTTCAAGAGACTGCTGAAGGTTGGGACGTTCTTCTCCTGGCGGAATCTGTAGGCGGTGGGGTACACGGCTTTGATCTGACCCACATTCCACTCCTCAAACTGCCTGAAGCATGACAGGAAATTAAACAGCGCTGACACAAATAAGCACTAGCAGTAAGTGCTCACGGGGGCCCTGATGGAAACCAGAGCATTGGCTGCCCCATGGGACTCAGGGACATGGGGATACTAGCAGTCAAAATCCTAGCATGCAATACTATGGGAGTCAACCGTGGGGGGGGGGGGGGAGTGCTAGTTAAGAGGGGGGCTAGGAGCCAAGTTTTCATCCTAGCCTCAACAACAGCTTCCTCTGTGGCATGGGGCCAGCCATTTAACATTTGTGCCGCTCTCTGGAGCATGGAGACAGCCATCGTTTTCCCAAGTGACGGGAAGCAGGTTTGTAAAAGATGCTGAAGACCAGAGAGCAGCAAAGATGTGAGGCTGTCCATATGCTCTAGACAAGTTTTCCTCTGCTGGTGTCAAAGCTTCCACTCCCACTTCATGGGCACAGTCCTCAGTTACACTGAGCCTCTCCCCTTTAGAGGGGACGCTCACAGCCAGAATTTGTCAGTTAACCAGCCCAGATCAAGTACTGTCCACACTTCAATATATGCTTCTACAGGTCCCTCTCAGAGCATTTGGAGAACACACACACGTGCTGCCAGTACACATGAACCCTGATCTCCTTACATGCTGCTTGCCGCACACCTGCTGTGCGCAAAGCAGCCGCTAAGCAGGAGACTGGGACGTTCACAGCTGGTGGCCCAGTTATAGTGACTGCTCATCTCACACGTGCCATAGCAATTCCTTACATCGAAAGCCACCTCCCCCCCAGGAAGAACTCACTTGTGCATTATGTCCTGGACGCCCTGCTTCACCTTGGCAAAGGTTACAGTCTCTAAGCGATTGAAGAGCATCGCCACGATCCTGTCCATGCTGCGGAACATCTCGGCCAGCACCTTGTATTTATAGGGCAGTGTGAGACCAGGGGGAATATCCTGAGCAAGAGTGTGGAATCGCTGATACGCGGGGGCCTTCTCACTGAAGAGAGAAACGTGACCAGGAGTTAGACCTCAACTATTAGCTTCAAGGTGGGATTAACACCCGGTGTCTGAGCACGTGTGTGAACAGGCTGGCCCTGGGTTTGCTACTCAGAAGGGAGATCTGTAGGAAAGCCTGTCAGCTTCAGGCATGGTAGAAATCTCAGTTAAATTAGTGCTGACATGGCAGTCTGATACTGATACAACCTCCCCACTAGGCAGTCTTTTGCCTCTATGTTCATCTAGAAGTAATCCTGTGCTGGTAGGATAGGGATGGAAAAGACAAACTGAAAAGATCTAAACCAGGTCCTGTGGCTGTGCTACCAAGTGCAGAGACAATTTCTTAACCTCCAGAATAGCAATAAGATACACGTGAGTTTCCTTCCACAACAGCATCTGTGTAGTGCTTCCTACAAGTGACCCCACTGAAGTCTTCCCCCACCCTGACTGGCAAAGCCCACGCTTTTGCTCTAGGCAGCTGGAGGCCACCTCTCCGCAATTGCATTTAATGACTCTCTCCAAATTAACTGCTCATTTTCAGCCATTTAGGACTGGTGCATGCCCTGCAGGGAAGGGAACAGGCAGGCTCATTTCTGGAGCAGAGATGTCTGGACACTGCATGTAGACTCCCAGCTGTTTCTGATTTTAAAAGCCCTCTGGAGAAGGGCAGCATTCTGCTAGCCCAAGCTACCATTCCACCCTTTTCTTGTAGGCAGTAATGAGCCTGCCAGGAAACCCAGAACAGCATTGATTTACCACCCTTAACTGCAGCAACTAACTGGAAGCCAGATCTCCTCTCCCAGACTGTTTCAGCATCAAGCTAAACACTTGAAGCTAAACTGAAGTTCCTATTCCAGCTATCCCCAAAGGTGGCATCTCACCTGGCTTCTGCAGGTGGCTCCTTGGTCTCTCCAGGTGGTTGCAGTCCAGCTTGTGTCCCCTCCTCTGCTTTCCTGTTGCGGATTTTGGATTCTAGCTCCTGCACTTCTTTCAGGCGGCTTTTCAGGTCGGTGCAGGTTTCAGAAGGGCAAGGAGGCAGTTTGGTTTTCCATGTCAGCTCTTGTATCTTCTCCAGACGGTGTTTCAGATCAGCTAGATTCTCTCTGAACGGGACCTAGGATCGGGGGGGCAGAAAAGTCACAGACAAAGGAGTTTTAGGAAGGGAAGACTGTTTACAAGTCATGTTTGGTGGTTATTCCAAAAGGGCTGCAGAGTTTCTAAGGCTGCTTATGGTGCTGGTATCATTTATTAAGCACGCATTTGATGCATCCACACTGCAGAGCCCTGGGCAACACACAGCAAGCTTGCCAACAGCTGAGACAACAGAAATGGGGTAGTGACAGACTTCGTAAGGGATTCTGCTGTAATTCTTACCTCCGCCCATCCACCCAGCTTGCAGGCAGAACATGGCATTACATCCCCTTCAGTGTTAAAAGGTATTTAGAGTCTGCTGCAAGGTGAGGAGAAAGCGGGTCTCCCATACCCCTCATGGGCAAGAGTGCCTAAGAGCACAAGGCATTAGTCAACCTCAGCGGGCCCCTTCCCAGTTCAAGGGAGGGGAACTTGTGCTCTTCACATACCTGCTTAAGGCTTAGGTTTCCCTCTAGCTTAGCCACATCAGACTGCAGCCCATTTTCCAGACCTGGGGAGAGGCTTGCGTTCACCTGGTTCTTCACTTTCTTGTCAAGGGATGTTGGTGTAGGAGGTCTGAGGGCAGCAGCGGAGACGGGGCTGGAAACCTGCAACAGGAATTTAGTCTGTTAGGATGTTTTGCCTTCACTGCACAGCTGAGCCGCAGAGGAGACTTTAGTGGAAGGGAGACCTTCCCTCCATAGCAAGGAGGCAGCAAGCTATTAGTTCTAAGATCAAACTGAAGATCTTCTAATGGCGGTGAGTCCAGTGGGTCTGAGCTGCATGGTGCTAACAAAAAAACAGTGCAACAGATGGTATTTGCTCAGAGCTGCCCCTCCTGTAACACCGGCCCTGAAGCAGGGATCATGGGCTTACGTTTCAGAGGGGCAGCCTTGTCAATCTGGGCCAGTAAATCAAAGGAGCCTAGTGGCACTTCTAAAGACTAACAAATTTATCGCATGAGCTTTCGTGGGATTTTCTCCCACAAAAATCTCATGCGATAAATAAACGTTAGTTTAGTGTTGCAAGGCTCCTTGTTTGTTTTGGGGAATTAGCGATTCCATTCCTTGGCCCTGTCCATGAGGAGTGTTTTCTAGCGGTCTTCCACACAAGTTTGACTCTCCTGGGAGCTGCAACATCCCAAGGCCTTGCATGGATGGACCACAGGCTTATTAGTGGAGTCTTGCATGGATACAAATACATGGATCCGTATCTGATCTGCATCTGCAGATATCCGTGCTGTATCTATGGATATGGATAAAATGTGGCCATCCACATATCTGCAGGGTGCTGCTCACTCAGCTGCCCTAGTCAAAGCAGCTCTCATCCGCACAGTGCTCAGACCACCCACATCCTGTCCACATGCCAACGTGGGCATGGAGGGATGGCAAAGAGGACTCTGCGGAGCCCAGCCTTGTGGGTTTATTACAAACTGGCTGCTGGGTGCCCCCTGCTCAGTGGGGTGTGAAGGAGGATAAAGGCCCGCGTGGCACCAGCCTCGGGTCGTTTCTTCTGGCCGCGTGGGGCGGAGGTGGGGGTCCCAGTGGCCGGACTTTAGAGCCGGACAGGGGGCTCACCCACCAGGAGGGGTGTTTGTCCCTGAATCCTCCGCCCCGCCACGGGCCGCTCCAGGATTTCGCCGCAACAGGCCCCGGTCCCGGCCCCGAGGGAGCCCAGAGCGCGGCGCCAAGGCGGGAACCCACCGTGTCGGGCGGCCCCGGCTCCGCGTCCGCCGGCAGCAACAGCTTCTTCCGGGCCGCGCTCCGGCCCTGCTGCGGCGGGCGCCCGGCGGCGGCAGCGTTTCGCTCCGCGTCCAGCTCCTGCCTCGCCCGCTTCCTGCCCGTCAGAGGCCGGGCCGGGGGCTGCGGGGAGCCGGGCCGGGGGCGCGGCGGGGTGCGGGGGGAAGCGAGCAGCCGCTGCCGCTGCGGACTCAGGGGCGGCGGCCCAGCCGCAGCGCTCCCCGCCGCCCCAGCCCCATCGCCGGCTGCCGGGCGCCTCTCCCCGGGCTGGGTCTTCCTGCGCTTGGCGGCGAGCGGGCCGGGGCCTTTGCGGCGGGGGAAGAAATCGGTGAGCCGCGGCTGAGCCATGCCCTGGCCCGGCTAGACGCCTCGGAACGCGGGCGCGGCGCTGGCTACCCAACGTTCCACGCGGCGCCTCATTGTAGCAAACTTGGGCGGGAACCCCGCCCCCGCGCGCCGCTTTGGCGCCAATTCGCTCGGCGGGCCCCGCCTCCTTCTCTTAAAGGCGCCCCGCCTCGGGCGAGCCCTCCTCTGCCACAGGCTCCCCCTGCCATCTTGGGCACGTCACTTAGCCTCTCCGTGCCTTGGCTGCCCAGGGCCGCAGGCCTCAGCGCGTGGGAGCAGTTCAGCTTTCCAGGCAGGATGGCCGCCTTGACTGGACGATGTGCAGCCCCCCGTGTCCAGCCTCTAGCCCAGGTGTGCCTCTGGGGGCTGGAGGTCGGGGACCTCTCTTCCAGGCACGATGCACCCAGGGAACCGCTGAGACCCCTTGCATCCAGCAAAAATAAAAAAGGAGTCCTGCGGCAGTTAAAGACTAACAGATTTATTTTTCACATGAGCTTTTGTGGGAGAAAATCCCACTTCGTCAGAGGCTTCGAAGATGGGGGCACTTACAGAATGGAATGAAAATAAATGCAAGGGAGAGTAATAAATGCATGGGATCAGATCATACAGTAAAATGTTTTACACCCCCTTGCATTTATTTTCATTCTGTTCTGTAAGTTTCCCCATCTTCAAAGCCTCTGACGAAGTGGGATTTTCTCCCTCAAAAGCTCATGTGAAAAATTAATCTGTTAGTCTTTAAGTACCACACAACTCCCTGTTTTATACTGGGTTTTTTTGCTGGACCAGACTAACACGGCTGCCCCTTTGGAACCTTGTATCCAGCCACTTTTCCTGTCTTCTGCTGCCAGGAAGATTCATTCCCTTTCAGGGAATAACACTTTCTAGCAGCATCATAAGGGGACCAGATGTCCCAATTTTACTGTCCCAGTAGGCAGGGCTTTTTCTTATATAGGCACCTATTGTTCCTCACCCCCTGTCCCGATTTGTCACCCTTCCTGTCCAGTCACCCCAAAGGAGTTAAGTGCTTTTACCTAGCACAGTGGGATCCAGGCCCATGGCTGGGGTTCCTAAGCCTACTAGACTAATAATAATGAGGTGACTGAATGAATTGTATGAATAAGTATAAAAGGCAGTTTGCTGATGGGTTCTAGAAGTGCATAAGCCCAAAGAAGTAAGACTTTCTTCGGGCAATGGGAGATGAACGCACACAAAAAACTGTTGAGCACGATGCTTTGTCTCCCTCCCCCTCTACCAGAATATCACCCTCCAGCCTAGTGCATCTCTCCTTATCAGCATTCCCAGCATGTATGTCTGTTAGCAAAAAGATGTAGTTTGCAGCCAGCTCATGGCTATGCTTTAGACTAGGCTTTTTCATGGCTCATCAGCATTACTAGTTCTTTTCGCTTTGTACTCCAACCCCAAGGTAAAGTTTTCAATCCAAGCCTCACTCTCTCTCAATTAAATGGCTTGTCGTAACAGCCCTGACCTATTCCCATTCTGTGGGTTTGCCCTCATACTCCGTAGCAATTTATTGATAGTCAATATATCTCATGGCACACTTGTGAAACACGTTTTTTTTTCTTCTTTACAGATGGGGAAACTGATGTGTCAAGGCATAAAAGGCCAACATTTTGTAACATGGGTGCTTAATTTCTAGAAAGCAACCCGATTTCAAAAGTATGGGGCTCTCACATTGACTTCAATAAACAATCCTCCAACCAGTCCTCAAGCAAAATAACAGAAGTCCAGTCCTGTGATTTCTAATGTGAGACAACAACAAAATCCAAGTAGAAAAGCCCGCTATTAACACTTGAAGGGGTATTTATAGTCATGCAGAACACAAAACTAAGATGCCAGCATGTTTTCCTTTGTAAATTATCTTTAAGGTTCGTTAATCCATTCAAATTCCTTAGCTAGATCAATGTCCATCAATTCTCTAGTGAAGGTAGGAGCAGCTATTGGACCTAACAATGACTCAGAGGATGCAAGGATGGCGACAGACCTTATCCTGGCTTCAAAACCTAATGTAACCATTAACACCCCTCAGATAGGGCCTGGCCAAGTTACCTGACTGTCCTGTCCAGAATTCTGTAAGGACACCTGGAAGCTACCACGGGAGGCTGAGTGCTATCTGTGGGTAACCGCTTCCAAATGTCAGAAACCAAAAGTAGACACGTCAGCATCACAGCTTGATCGACATCTGACTGGCCCTGTTTGCTTCTGAGTGAAGGCAAATCTGGGGCACAATTTCCACCTCCTGCCAATGTTGAGACTTCAGGGAAGAAGTCCCTGCAGTTCAGAGGTCTACGAACAGCTGCAAGGCAGGGCAGTGCTTTGAAGCACACTCTTCCTCCCAAGGAATCCCAGAGCACGTCCCTGGGTTTTGGGTCAGGCCCCAAATGAACTTAGGATGCTGGTACATTCTCCAGGTGTCAGGACTCCTGGTTTCTATTCCCGATCCTGCTACTCATTCGTTTCCCTCCCTGTAAAATGGAGATGGTTCTTGCCTAGTTCCCCAGGAGGACGGGCAGGTTGCATGTGACAAGCACGCTGAGATCTTTGGATGGAAGGTGGTGTCGTAGCACCATTTCCTGGAACCCTCGCCTCAGCTCAGGACCGAGTGTGTCAGGCTGGGCTCATTGGCAGCCGTAGTCCTGAAGCCTCTGGCTTTTTGTGGGTTTCTTGCAAGCCCTGGACAGTTAGTTAATGCAGAAGTCTGTGGCTGAATATTGATGAATGCTTCATCTTCAACGTATACGTCTGGAGACCAGCTTCACCAGAATCAATAGAAAACCTGCCTAGCCCAGGGTGTAAAGGAAATGAGCTTTGCTGTGTACTAGAAATGGACGCCTTGTTCCGCTCTAATGACATCTGACAGCACTTAGGCCAACTGAAGCCATCTCCGGATGACAGGGCCGAGTTTTCTGGAACGCTTTTGTTTGTTTAGAAGATCATGTGCAGCTTGGCTACAGCTTGACTACTCCTGGGTAGAACGTGAGGCTCCCCTCACTTCCCATAGGGGCCAGTCCTGTGGCTGTTGCATTCACTGGTCCCACCCGTGGCTGTGGGATTGGGCCCCAGAGCAGCATCTGCTCCCTTGACCCCACAATCATAGTTCATGCAGTGGTGTTGGGAGCTTCCAGAACAGACACCCCAGTTTTTAGTGGCTGCTTAAGCATAGAGTGTGCACCACTGAATGGGAGGAGCTATCTGCGAAAGCCAAGGTCACGGCCTGCCAAAGTGGGGAAGCTGCCCCACAAGTTGGGTATGTGGCAGCTTTGAATTCAAAAACGGGAGGTTTTCTGTTCTTTCTTTCCTCTCTTATCTATTCCTGTACATGCCCTCAACGGAAACATCAGACCCAGTAGCTCAGCGCCAGCTTGGTTTGTCAATTGCTTGGTGTGGGGTTGGGAGTTCAATGAGAAGCTGTCTAAAAAGCTGGTTACAACTCGGGTAGCTTTAAAAGTCAAATTAAAAACGTGTAATCAACTTGGAGGAAACAGAGGGAAACGGTCATTCTGGTCTGACAATTGGATGCTAACATGTACAAATGTACAGGGAGCCAAGGAATGCAAAGAATTTCATATGCCTGTTATTTCCTGTTACAGCGTCTGGAGCAGCCTTTGCCATGGCTGTAATTTGAAATGAATAAAACAAACCCAGGAAAATGTGTTCGACTCTAACTTACAGGATTTCTTTGCATCCACATGGCTCAGCAGGCACAAGGTAAGCACCACATGCTGCCCTCAGTCTACAGGCTTGAGTCCCGGGGGCTTAGTGGGAGGTCTGTGGGTCAGCTGAGGACAGTGTGTTATAATAACACTTAATGTTTCTATGCAGCTTTTCATCAGCAGAGTTGTTTACAGACATGATCTAACGACATGGCCCTAAACGAAGCGTTCAACCTCAGTTCGATTTAATAGCTTGCTTATGATAGGCAGGCAGGAACCACATGATCATTTTGGCCACAGAAAGGAGAAAGAGGAGGCTGAGCTAGGTCCTGATCCTGCATGGCATGCAGGCAGGAGGACCCAGGCCGAGGTGGATCATGGTCAGGGTAGCTGCACCTCCTTCTACAGTTGGGGGCTCAGAAAAGAGCAGGGAGGGGTAGGGAAATCATGTCGGGGAAGGTCTCCAAAGGCGGATATTTTCATCCAGTGCACCAGGGTGAAATCCTGGCTGCTTGGGGAGTTTTGTAGTGACACCAGACGGGCTAGAATTTCTCTGCAGGCTCTGTGTACTGCATTCCCTTTGCTTAGCTGGGCTATCTGATGGTTGTCTTTGGCGAGCCCAAACAGCTGAGAGCTCAACCCACTCCAGGCACAGTCTCCCTGCTGATGGCACAAGGGCCTGGTTTGCAGTGTGGTTGATGCTGGTGTGAGCATTTTGAGGTAATATTCCTCTGCGTCCTGTTTGTGCCTTAGTTTCCCCCACATGCTGCATGGGTTGTTCTTAGGGAAGGTTGAGTCACACAGGGGCTGTAGGTCATAGGCAGATTTGACACTATCAGACTGGGGCTGAATAGGGACAGGGTGTGGCTGGCTCACTACAAAAGGTAATTTTCCCTCTTCACACATTCTCACCCTCTCATCAGCCTTTGAGAAGGGGCCACATCCACAGTTTGAATTGACTTGGTTAACACAGATTCTCCTCATAATAATGTGACTCATTTGTCTTTGCCTGTGGATCTGTACCTAACAAACTGCACTTTCCATTGATGCGCACCTGAGGAAATAGGTTCTAGACTGGACCCGGCTTGTCCAACCTCCAGCCTGGGGGACTGGGTCAGGCCGGGGCCTTCTCAAATCTCACTCCCTGAGTGTGCTTAGGCAGGCGGCTCAGGGCAGGGGACACCTGGCCAGGCTGTGACTCTAGACACCCCTGCAGATCCACTCAGGCAAGCGGGGGAGGCCGGGAGGGTCAGGGAACCAGTGGGCAGGGAAGTGACTGGGTTGGGGGGGGGCGTGGGGGGGGGGGCGGGGGGGCCCCCCGGGGCCCCCCGGGGGGGGCCGGGGCCCCCCCCCCCCCCCCGGGGGGGGGCCCCGGGGGCATGGCAGCAGAGCCTGGGAAAGCCATGGGGTTTGGGGGAGGAGGGAGACAGTGAGCCCTCATGCAGCAGGTGTCCCAGGGAGGCAAGGCCAAGGAGGCAGCAGGTCAGAGAAGGGGGTTGTGGGGTTGGCGGGGGAGTCGTGTAGCCATGGAGACCAGCCCTCTGGTGCCCTACCACTGGCTGCCAGTGTGCCCCATACCCTCTGCCCATGCACCCCTGCCCTCCCTGCCACCCCACACTCTCCCTTACCACCCCATATGGGCCTCCCTGTTCTCCTTTGTCCTGCCATGCTCCTTCAAACTGGCCTGCTCCCCACACTCTCCCCTACCGCCCCACAGTGATCCCTGCCATGCTCCTCACGCTTTCCTCTGCCACCCCACACAGCCACCCTTGCCAGGCCTCCCTGCCACCCGTACACGCTGATGCCTCCTGACCAAAGTAAAGGTGAGTCCTTTACAAATTTTCACAAAAGCTGATTTAATTAACAAGTGAAAACTTGTGGACGGTTGTGAAAATGACACTTGTCTAAAGGTTGCTGTAGGGAGAATGGATCTTATTTAAGAATTGTTTTAGGTATGAAATGTTTCTACTTTGAGAGAACAAAATTGAGTTTGTAAACTGGTGTTTATTTTAGTTACTTTAAATTTTATTAATAGCGAGATCAGTTTCTGTGCCTTATCGCTCCAAAATTTGCTCACTGGCCCTTGTGTGAGAGAAGAATTGAAATGTGGCCCCCTTACCCAAAAAAGGTTGAGTGCCCCGTTCTAGACCATGAAAGTGTAAGCTGAAGGAAATGCATCTTTAAGGTGCTGCAGGAACCCTGTTTTTGCTGAAACAAACACAGCTAACCCCTCCAGCCCCTTGCAAGCCTGGCTGTGTCACCCAGCTGTCTAGGCCTTGGTTCATGTAACAATAGGATATTTGAGAAAACAATGGCAATTCAGTAACCAGGACACTGACATCTGGCCACCAAGGCAGGGATCTGGACTTCCTCATCGCTCCTTGGGAAAGCTGAGCAAGCTGGAAATCAAAGGACTGGAAATGAGTCTGTGAGGAGGGGATAAAAGTTGACTGCTGGGAAGGAGCTGGGGGCTCTCACCTGGAGTCTGGAGGTGGAGATACAAAGCTTGCTCCAAGGGATTCACTACACTTGGTGGGTTCTGGGCTAGTCAGAACGGACCATGTCTTAACCTTAACCTTCATTTGTACATGCTACCCTAGGCTTTCCATGTACCTCATGCTTAGGGTTACCAGATAGATGTAAGGTAAAAGGAGAACATGTCCTCCATTTTACGTTCATGTCCTCCTTTTTTACCTTCACGTCCCCTGTCCAGCAGGCATTTTAAAATACATGATTTTGCCTGACTTTTTTACTTTTGGGTGTTAAAGTATGCTGGAATGCCATAGAATACCTTATTTTTAGGGGAAAGCATTCCAGGGCCCCCTAAAAACAAAATAATATGACATTAATACTACATTTTTTCCATGTGTCCTCCAATGTCCTCCTTTTCATACTTCCCTGTCTTTTCCAGGCTTTCGTATCTGGTAACCCTACTCGTGCTGGAGGAAGTGTGAGAGCCTGAAAAGTCATGGAAAGATTTTTCTGCTAAGAGATTGCTCCAAGGCTGGCCTGTAGCACCGATCATGTGGCTCCATGACGGCTGGTCTCAGGCTATTGGAGAGACAAGATGGGCGAGGTAACACTTTATAGTGGACCAACTTCTGCTGGCAAGAGACAAACTTTCAAGTTTACCCAGAGCGCTTCTTCAGCTCCCTCAAAGGTACAGCATCACGGCTAAATATAAGGTGGAATGGATTGGTTAGCATAAGTAGTTAATGTATATTTTAAAAGTTTCAAAGGAGCAGCAGTGTTAGTCTTCATCAGCAAGACAAACAAGGAATCCTGTGGCACTTAAAAGACTAACACATTTATGTACCTCATGAGCTTTCATGGGACAAAATCCCACTTCATCAGATGCTTTGAAGCTCATGTGATACATAAATGTTACTTTTTAAAAGTGCAACAGGACTCCTGGTTTGTTTTGCATATTTTAAGTTGCCGTTCAAGGTGAAATGGCTCATGGACATGCCTGCAAAAAAAAGTGGGGGGAGATCCATCTAATAAGCCATAAATCCAGTGCCTTTATTGAGACTATGGTTTTTAGTGTGTTGCAAAGTTATGAATTTAAGCTCCTAGGGTCGTCTTTCAAACGTGTTGTGTGTATTTTCTTTGAGGAAGAGGACTAAGAAGTCAGCTACAGAGCAATCCTTTTGTGTTCGGAAAGGCTTCACCTATGGGTCATGGAGTGTTTTTGCCCTTTATAATTTTTCTGTGTGAGTTCATTGCACAGTGCAGTGATTGTATGATTTCACCATATGGTTGATATTGGGGCTTTTAGTGCAGGGGATGGGGTATACTGTGACTGGCATGGCTGGGACCCAGGGATCTTGAAAGGTTGATGCATGGGAGGGGCCTGCTGATCATCAGGGCTATCCTGGAGTGGGGTGCTGCCCCCCTATGTGCCCTGCAGTGTCTTTGGTGGCATTTCGACTTCACCCTCCCCACCCCTAAGGACAGCCCAATTGATCATGGTAGCTGTGGAGATACATCTGCTGGTTTTGTTCCAAAGGGGCAGCCGTGTTAGTCTAGTTCAGCAAAACAAACATGGAGTCCTATGGCACTTAAAGACTAACAAACTTATTTATTGCGCAAGTTTTTGTAGGAGAAAAAATCCCATTTTGTCAGATGCTTTGAAAATGGGGGAACTTACAGAATGGGAGGAAATACATGCAGGGAAGTATGTCATGGGATCAAGTCACACCGTAGCAGCAAATCAAAACAGTTGTAAAGATTCAAACCCTCGGGAACCGCACAGAGAGGAAGATGAGGTCAAATCACCTGTTGTAATGAGAGAAAAATCCAAAGTCCCTATTAAGATCTGAAGTAATGCAATTGAATTTGCCGGTTTTGTATCTGTCATAGGTTGAGTACAATCCTGGGATCAGTCCTCCAGGCTCATCCCTGCCTCTCAGGTCCTAAAGGTCCTGTCCAAGGAAGAGTCTTTGACCAGCCATAATCCTGACTTGGTTGAAGCTCACGGATGGCAGTGCTGGTTGGTCTGGCAGCCGTGCTGAGTTGGTGTGCCCAGATCTGCACTGAGCTGGCTTTTGATGACCAGCTTAGTGCAGTTGGGGGTGTTTGAAGGCCAGACAGGGAGGCTGGGAAAGATTTCTTTGGGGACCTGGTTCCCACTGAGCTAGGGTTTGTAATTAATGATACCCACGTGGGTTGCAGCGCAGCAGGTAACACCTAGGGGTGTGCTGTCAGCCCCCTACCTCACTGCAGCAGCTGTCCTGAGGTATTTGTGTTGGCCCTTCCAGGCTGGGATCCCCTTGTCCGGTGGGGTGTCCCTGCCTGGTGAAGGCCTCTGAAGTGTTAGAATCACAGAACCTGGATGGGGCCAGGAGAGGTCATGGAGTCCAGCCAGTGTTGCGTATCTCCAACTTTCTCCCTGCAGCCTGTTGCCAGGGCTGGCACAAGGCAGTAAGCCTGGTAAGTATTGCAGGGGGGTGCTGACATGTGAGGGGCGCTAAAGTGGGGAGTGTGTCATCGCATGGCGCTGTTAAGTCATTCGTATGCACTGGCATCTGCTGCGCTTGCAGGGGGTGCCGGCAATTCTAATGCCATTCCTGCCTATTGCATGCTGAGGGCTTTGCAGAAGCTAAGAGATGTCTGGGAGTGTGCGGGGTGGGCTACTGGAGCTGGGATGACCCTGGAGCATCTATAGCAGGGGTCTCAAACATGTGGCCCCTAAAGCAATTTCTCGTGGCCTGCAATGATGCTATTGTTACTGATATTTGCAATATTGTTGCATGAAAAGGTTTTGGTGGTGCGGCCCTCAGGTAGGGTTACCAGATGTCAGACAAAAGGAGGACATGTCTTCCTGTTTACCTTCAGGTCCTCCATTTGGCAGGCATTTTAAAAACACAGGATTTTGTCTGGCTTTTTACTTATAGGGGTTCAAGTATGCTGGAATGCCACAGAATATCTTAGTTTTAGGGGGAAGCATTCCAGGGCTCCCTAAAAACAGAATATGACATGGATACTCCATTTTCTCCATGTGTCCTCCCATGTTCTCCTTCTCATAGTTCCCTGTCCTCCTTTCCAGGCTTTGGTATCTGCTAACCCTCTATCTGGCAGGCATTTTAAAAATACAGGATTTTCTGTGGCTTTTTACTTATAGGGATTGAAGTATGCTGGAATGCCCTGGAACACCCTATTTTTAGGGAAAAGTGTTCCAGAGCTGCCTAAAACCAGTAGACTATTACATACATGTGACATTTTCTCCATGTGTCCTGCTTCCCTGGCCTCCTTTCCAGGCTTCAGCACCTGGTAACCCTCCATCTGGCAGGTATTTAAAAATACAGGATTTTGTCTGGTTTCTTCCTCACAGGGGTTAAAGGATGCTGGAACATCCTGGCCCACCCTCTTTTTGGGGAAAGTGTTCAGGGGGGCCCTAAAACCAGCAGACTTTGCTGTTACTTTATGACCTGATCCTATGTTTTCCACCCCCTTGCATTTAGTTTCATTCCTTTCTGTAAGTTCACCCATCTTCGAAGCCTCTGAAGAAGTGGGATCTTCTCCCACGAAAGCTCATGCGAAAAATAAATCTGTTAGTCTTCAAGTGCCGCACGACCCCTTGTTGTTTTTTCACTAGTACATTCATGCCCCAGTTTCTCCACGTGTCCTGCTTCCCTGGCCTCTGGTAACCCGACCGCCGCTGCTTAACATGCAGCCGGTCCCGGGTTCAAGCCCCAGGGCTGGACCGGATGATCTCACGTGGATCGGACTCGATTCTACGTCGGAGCGACCCTACACAAACAGAGGCGCAGGGGCACGGCCGGACGGCAGGTGGCGGGCGGGGGCCGGGGGCCACGTGCGGGAGGCTCCGCGTGGGGCCCCGGGGCGGAGTCACGCGTGGGGGGCGGGCCGCGGGGCCGGGAGGAGCCGCCCCAAATCCACCTTCTTCCTTCCCCCGCCCCGCCCGGTCCCGCCGAGCCAGCGATGGCCGCAGGCGGAGGCAGCCGGGGCTTCCCCAGCCGGGCGCCCGCCCCGTGGCCCCCGCGCTCGGCCTGAGCGGGCTGCGGGCGGCGGGATGGAGCCGCGGCTGCTGTGCGGGATCCTCTGCTGGCTGCTGCTGCCCGCCGCGCTGCTGGCCGGTGAGTCCGCGGTGCTCGGCGCTGCTCGCCCCGCGGGAGGGGTGCGGGCCGGCTGCTGACCGGCCTCAGCCTTTTCCTCCCTGGCCCAGCACTGTCTCCGGGGGAGCCTGTTCGGTAGCCAGAGGCGTCAGCCGGCGGTCTGGGACTGTGTCAGATGGGCACACGTGTGTGTGCCAACGCAGTGCCACCTCGGCTCTCGCACAGCCGCCACAGGGGTACCTGGCGTGGTCAAGATGCGTCACAGATTGGTCTTCCTGCTTTGAACCGTGTCGGTGAAGAGCAAACTGGCATCAAATCCCTGAATCCGTAGTGCGGGACTAGCCAGGGTGGCATGCTTTCCGGGCCCCGTTCGGCTTTGTGCACAGGACTGGCTGCTCCCGCGCAGGCAGCCTGTGGAACTCCTTGCCGGGGGATGTGCCCCAGGGCAAGACTGGAAGGGGGTAGAGGAAAGAGCTAGACGCGGTGTTCGTGGAGGGCAGGTCCAGCACTGAGATGGTCTTGTCCCAAGATATGGAGCGACGGGGTAGAATAACTGGCTGGTTCTTTCCAGTTGTGCTGAGGGAGTAGCTCCTACATGTTTCCTCCAGGCTTCAGGGAAATGGAGCAAATCAGTGCAGGCTGGCTGTTAACGACCGTTCTCTTCACCTGCCTTGCCTGTAGCTGGATGAGTTATTAGCAGGACCTTGTCAAGAGGTTTAGGTTAAAAAAAGGAGTCTGCTGTGGTCCAGTGGGCAGAGCACAGGGTGGAGGGTCAGACCTGGCTTCTGTGTCTGGGAGTGAATCACCACAAGACCTCAAGCTCTGTGCCTCAGTTTCCTTATGTGTTGAGTGGGGACAGGGTGCTTCTCCAAAATGTCTGAGGGCTGCTGGTTTCAATGCAACGTGTTTTATTAGAGGCTTTTTTATCTGCAACCCCATATTTTGGTGCTTGTTTCCACATAGTTTTTGTAGCATCCCTACGCATTGGCTGGGCTGCCAACGTAATACCCTAATCAGACCCCACTATCGCAGTGAAGATAACCCCTCAGACAGCTCTGTCCAAGAGGGCTGGAAACATCCCAGACCGAACCAGCAGTGTGATGGCATCAGTTTTACAAAGCACAGCAAGCTTCAAGAGTCAGATTCATGCTGCTTTCTCAGCCGAGGGCTACTGGGCTGTGGAACAAACTTCCGCAGATTAGAATCAATCACCCTATCTCTCTTGGAAATGCAGTGAAACTGTCCTCTTTGGTAAAGCTTTTTTTTGCAACAAGCAGGGTGACCTGCTCCACGTTAGCCACCCTCAGAAAAATCCACCTCTCCTCTTCTTAGCAGAGCTGTGAAACAGAGAAGAGCTAGCGAGAGTGGAGTCTTTAATGGTCTTCATGTGCTGCCGGGTGGAAGAACTCGCTCACCATCTCAGTGAGTGGCAGTACAGCAGCCTAGGACAGAGATGGCTTTAATCATACCAGTTGGTGTGTTGGTTGTGGTGTTGAAGAGAGTGTCACTTTTCCAAACGCTGTCATTCAGAATGATAAGACGGAGGGAGCCCTAACCAAGGTGTGAGTAGGAAGAAGCTGTGATGCTGACCCCATCTGTTGCATCCCTTGATTACCAAAGTCCAAAGGGGCAGCCGTGTTAGTCTAGTTCAGCAAAAGAAGCAAGGGGTCCTGTGGCATTTAAAGACTAATAAATTTATTTATTGCATGAGCATTCATGGGAGAAAATCCCACTTTGTCAGATGCTACAGATCATCAAAGTTTCTTTACTTAGAAGTCTAAACTCCTCCTCCTCCCTGGCCTCTGTCTGAGGTCCGTGCATGCATCAAGTCAGCCAATGTTTCACAAATATTTCAAAAGCAAAGTTCTGGTCATTTCTGAGCTGCTTCTCATACTCCAGAGTTTACTTTTGCAATCTAATTTCCAGAGACTGGTGGGAGGGTGACTGATTGGGTGGAGAGATGAAAGTGGCTCTTAGAAAATCTGAGTTTCCAGAAGCTTTGTTAATAGCCCATTGGGTGCAGTTTTGACTAATTTTGGCTCCCCCCCCCATCCATTTGGTCAGACCAGAGAAATTGTCAATCAGTTAATAGTAAATTCTGGGTAATTCATATGCTTGGGGAAAACCCACCTCAGCTGGAGAATTTGGTTTTCAGAGAGGTCAAATCGATAATAAAAAGCTGGTCTGACACAGTTTTCAGCAGTGTTGGTCTTTGGAGACACATGTGCTGTCCGCTTTGGCTGGCAGTCTGGAAAATAGTGTCCTGAGACTTAACAGAATAAACTCTTTCTTTCAACCAGGACTGCCCTGTGGAGCAAGGTAGCTGTCAGCGGACTGTCAATTAACCTTGAAATAGACAGTAATGAAAGAGCTCCACTGGGACACCAGCCCATCTCTGTGCATGCGAAGGATTGCCTTCAACAGCTGCCTTGTGTTTTGTCTGGCAGAGTTCGAAAAGAGTCCCAAGCTCTGGGGCTTCCACCTTTTCCCTGGGGAGATGAGCCACAGCCAAAGACCTCTTTAGATTCTAGTTAGAAACTGGGGTGGGGAGTGAAACGTAGCGTGTGGCTTTCTGGCCTGAATTTTGTGGTACGCTGCTGGTTGGAGGGGGAAAAAACATGCTTGAAGGGAAAATCTGCAGATGTGGAAAGCTACCCTGTGACTCTGCTCCAGTAGGTCAAACTCTCTTGATTGCTTTTGCCTTCAGCGGTCACCTCCTCAAATTAAGAAATTGAACTGATGGCTGTGGGTTGTCAGGTTGTGTTTGGGATCACAACTGGTCAGGTTGTGATTTGTGAGGATGCAGGTGGCAAAGCGGGCTGGGCTTGGTGGTGGTTAGAGGAAATGTAAGGACCTCTTTAGCTGGATGACTATTTATTTTTTCTTTTTGACTGGCACAGGCATTTTTAGAAGTTGCTTTTACTTCCTATCTGTTGTAGTATGCGTGTGTGCCCTCTCTCAAGCAGTGACTCACTCGATAGTCTCCAGGATGTGAGAAAAATAACTAACTCTTCCTGAAAACACCACTCGTCAAGTGTGCCTGTACGTCTGTTACAAACCCACTTTTTTGGGTGTTAACCGCAGTGGCAAGAACTTGATGGGAGGAAGATTCGTTTCCCAAATTCACTTTGTGTTGGTTTGGGTATCGTAGAGGCATGTTGCCATGGTTATAAAACATACAGGGGCAAATCCTCATCTGGTGTTAAGGGGTTGTAGCTCTGACGTTAGCTCTTCCTACTGTGATTTACACCAGTTGAGGTATTGTTTGCTTATGTGTTCAGTGTGTATAATTCTCTTTTTAAAGGGAGAGCCTTCTGCTTGTTCCTGGAGTTGACTAACAACTGAGATTCTTTTGCCTCAAAAAACTTTTCCCTTTTCTTTGCTGTTCAGTCAGTGTTGACTGGCCTCGTCGTTTGCACCCGCCCAGTGCTGCAGGCAAATATTTAAAGCCCCCAAACTGGTTTATTTGAAATCCCGTTAAAATTGTGTAACTTTCCCCTGGGTATTAGGTTCTGGAACCATTTCTTTAACTTGGGAGTTTAGCTGAGTAGCTGCTGTCCGTTTTCATTGTAGGAGATCAGACCCGGGACTTGCCTGAGTGTTTGTAACTGTTTTTCGAGAAGGAATGTTTAAAGCCAGTGACTGGAGATGAATACTGTGCCGTGTCGGCCACGTTGTTGCAGTCTTGGAAAGGATTGTGTTACTCCTGAATGCCCACGTATCTGAGCACTTCACAGTCACCCCTGTTACCCCTCACACAGTCTCTGTGAGCTTGGGGAGTACCATGTGTTCTCTGGATGGGGAAACTAAGGCACAGAGCAGGGACACGACTTATCCATGAGTCAATGGAAGAACCTGTGTCTTTCCTTCCAGCCCTCTTTCCTCCCTCCCAAAATCCAGACAGTAACCGAAGTCCTGGTGCTTTTTTCTATAGGGCATCTCTAAAATATAACCCTCCTGGCCCATCCTGGCTGCTTGTTCTGCCGCAGTCCTCTCCAGACATCATCCCATCTGAGGCACTGATACCCCTCTTTCCAGTTCATCCCAACCTCTGTGGTGGATCCTCTCCCTTACCTGTGGCGCCACTTCACATGTAATCCAGAAGGGAGGCGGTGAAGCATCACCTCTCTGTTGTTGTTTTCCAGGCTCTCCATGATGCTGTCCCATCCCCGTCTTGCTGCCGGCCTTGTTTTCCCCTTCTGTCTTGTCTCACCAGTCTCCGCTGTCAGTAGCTTTCCAAATCCTGTCCTCTTCCTTCCTCACCTACCCCTCATTTCAGCTACTCCTGCGAGGAGGGAGGGTAGCTTGACTCCCAGCCCAGAGTACTCGGGTTGCCAGGCACGGATTGATAACCTCAGTGATGGCATGTCAAGAACTCGGTGGGCATTTAACTGGCGTGACCTTGCCTCCCCCACTGCCCCTCCTTTGCATGTAGCTTGTGAATAGCTCAGGGCAGGGAACGGGTACAGCTGGGAAGGAGCCGGTGCACTCAGGTTGCTACCACACTACAGCATGGGGGTCGCTCCCTTGGCACTGCCCCTCTGCCCGCTGACTCCATGCTGCCGGAAGTTCTGCCGTGGGTCGGAGGTGGTAACTGTGTATAGAAGCCCCTGGGTGCGCAGGCGGCTGCTGGGGAAGATGCAGGTGTGTGTGGTCTCAGTGGGTCTTGGCATGCGATCCGTAGGGTCGCGCCCATGCCTAGGAAGGCATACATCTGTAAGTCGTGGGGCTCACCTTGTGATGTGCAGTACAACTCTAGTGTTGACCAAGCAGTTTAACGTGTGCTCGCTGAAGAGGATACCTCACCTATATTCGGGTGTATTTGATGTAATGATGGAAGTGGCTGCACAGCCTTGGCATATCGGCACCTGAGTGCACTCCTGACCCTGAGGAATTGGTGTGGAAATTGCCCCTTGATGCTCCTTCTGTCCACACCAGGGCTGCATTAAAGGGTGGGGCAAGGACCCCCATCCAGTCAGCTGTCAAATGTCCTTATTTCCTGGGATTCAGTCTCTCTTCCCAATGTCCTGTTTGATACAGGATTGCCCCTGCCCCCAACTCTTGTAATTATAGGGTGTATTTTTAGGGGCCTCTCTCCTGGCCCAGCCCAGGCTCTGGGTGCTGGCTGCTGTTTACCAGCCTCCCTGTTTTGGCTTTTATTGGTTGTGTTTTTTTTTTTTTTCTTCCTGAAATAAATACTGGACAAAGCAGGCTTCTGCAAACGACTCTTGTCCCCAAGCTGCCACAGTCACCTCCTGCGGTCAGTTTCTTTTTTTAAATAGGAAAGAAATAAAACGACATCAGTGTTAGCTTTTGAGGGCAGGGCCTTGAAGGAAGCAGTAATTGGTGCTTGCAACGCACGGCCAGTCCGCACAGTGCGGTGGGGTGTGTGTAAATATGTCTTGTGTGCGGGGTCTGTGACCAGCACCAGCTTTTCCCCCAAGACCTTGCATACAGCAAAGATGCCAGCCCTTGGCCTGGGACACCTCACCCTCCTCACAAACTTTGTCTGTGTCACTCACCCATGGCAACCCCCTCAATGCCCCCAGTGATTTTTTTCCACTTGCAAGGCTTCAATCCTGCTGGTCTAGTTTTTGTTTTCACTTTGCTCCCCTCCCACCTCTTCCCAGCCCCTCCTGTCCTCTCCTCCCCCCAGCCCCACTTCTCACGTTGTTTGGCAGCCTCTGTACAAACCTGCCCAGGATCAACCTTGTGAAAAAGCTGCTGTGTAAACAGATTCCAAGTGAGGAATGTAAACGGCCCCCACTATGCCAGCCTGCCAGCCGCATCTTCCTTTTGTCTGCGGTTCTGGCTTCCCTGGGACTTGACCTGCCAGAGGGGCCAGGGCGTCTAAATGACCTGGAGCATTGGGGGTCATCGGAAACCATGGGCCACTTGGAGCCCAAGTGGGCACCCGGGTTGTAGTGTCTTTGATTCGCTCTAGCCTGTGGGTGACTCTGCAGGGCCGTTAGGGCTTCGTGGGGTTGTGCTGTCCGAGATGCAGTTAGCAGTTAAAACTGGGCCTCTATGCACCGTCGCTTTGCCGCTTCCTGGCTCCGAGGGGTGATGCCAAACACAGAAGCAGGAACCCATTTGGGGGCTGGCTGCTGTATTGATTGACGTTTTTGCTACGGTCTGTGCTGTGAACGGTATGTCCCAGCCGGCTGGCGAAAGGTGACCCGGGGAGAACAGCTGCGCCCTGTTCAGGTTGCACGTTTACCGGGCGGCGCGTGCTGGGTTGGGGCAGGTTTGTTTAAATGATGGGTGTTTAACTTTGCTGCAATGGCATAAACAAGGCTGAGATTGGAGAGTGAATGGAAAATCTGATGGTGACTTGAGGAAGGTAGCTGTTGAGGGAGAACTGGATGATAGACAGAAAGTAGGAGTGAGTCAGTTGGTAATTAGCGTGGCCCTTTCTCCAGGGACCAGGTCCAGATACACAAGGACTGCTATTCTGAGTCACTGTAAAATGTCCCCTGTTGTGTTTTGAAGTTTGAATGAGATCCTGGGTCACCAGCCCTTTGCATTAAGGATGCCCCCAGGACATGAGGGCGGGGGGGGGGGCATTATCCCCATTTCACAGGCTGGGATGCTGTAGCGCAGAGCGAGTTTGTCTTGCTCCCAAACACAGACAGGATTGATGTAGACGTGGGGTTAGAGCTGAGTTCTTGGCTCCAATGCCTGTCTTCGGTTCCTGCTTCTCTCCTTGTTTCTTGCCGCTTTCTTCCCTGTCTGAGCCCAATGTTTTGGGTCATGCTTTGCTCCTCTCAGCTCAGGAATGGCTAGCCAATGGACTGGCCATGAGGGTCCCATAAATCACTTCACCCAGCCAGCTGCCCCTTAGCGTAAGTGATCAGGTCAGGGGAGAAATTCCAAGGCAACTAGAGAGTGAGATCCAGTGCCTGCGACTCTTTCCAGGCCTTGTAGGTTTATGCCCTGAAATCCTAGGCTGCAGGCAATGCCAGGTGACGGAGGGAGGCTGGGGAGGGCCAGCTGGGCTCCACAGCAGCTCAGCAGGGCTCTGTGCCACCAAGGTTATGGGAACTGTTACGAAGGGCTGCAGATCCCCACCGGGGACCACACCTGCTTCAGCCCTTTGCTGGGAAGCTGCGTTCTCAGGGTTCCTCTGCCATCCAGGTCTGCTCAGCCTAGTCGCTGGGTGGGCACAGTGGGGATGGAGACAGCAGATGGCCTGTAATGCACAGGTTCCGATGAAGAATAAAACTTCCAGTGCCCCAGGTTGGAGCAGACGTGCTGCTTCATCTCCCCACTGACAAGGATCTTCGGTGCATTATCAGTAGTACTGGTTGTGTCCCCTGCCCAGGCCTGGCCATAGCGAGCTAGCTTTCCTGGCCAGACACTCTTCTTGCAAAGCATCCAGCAGGCACGACTAGTGCAGATTGTCATGGTCTGTCTCTTGAGAGGGACAAAGCCCAGCGCCTGGGGGACCAAGCCAGCTCCTCTGTCACTTTTTCCTGCAGTCTGTCACAGGCCCTGCTGGCAGCTTTGGGGGTGCTGGGCCTTGGCCGGAGCCCTTGCTGTCTGGGATCCCCAGTTCCAGGCCTGATTGAGGCTCGGGCCCCTGGTCAGTAAGGGAGGCATTTGCGTCCCTCTCCCAGCGGGCTGGGGGCTCTGTGCTGGAGGCAGGAGACTGCACGCGGGGGTGTTTTGCAGGCTATGGGCTGTGCTGACAGACAATTCACCTCTCACTCACACCCTGAGCAGAGGGGCCAACCCAGCAATGGTGCTGGAGGCTGGGAAAGAAGACCCAGGTCCCCTGCAGGCTCTCGCTGTGGGAATACTGGCCTGGGGATAAAAGTGAGGCGGCTTCCCCCTTGGTTCTTGCAGGCCTGTGGCCTAAATGTGTCTCAGATGCAGACTGGCCAGGGTGTGACCGGGATACTGAAATTTCTCTGTCTGCTGTGGCTGGCATGATGTCCACACTTCTCCCTGCCTGCACATCCTGTTGGGTGGAGGGCTGTTGCCCTGCACCTAGGTGGAAGCTGGGCCCTGAGGTTATGTGACCTAGTGACTGGCACATGGAGACTGCTGACCTTGGGCCGGGGGATAGTCTCACCTTCCCTGCCTGCAAAATGGACATATTGGGCCTGAGCTACCAGAGGGATTGTGAGGCTTGATATCTGCAGACACCTCTGGGGTTGCTGGGGGGAAAAGGGTCTCAGAGTGGGGAGTTGTGCTGTGTCTCCACACCACGCTCCTGGCTGCAGTGGCAGGTTTCCTGCCCCAAGTGGAAGGGTTTCTGGCCACTTATTCATCTAGTTTCCCTTCCCTGCTGCCTGGCGTGCTGGCTCCTAGCCATCCCTTGTGTGCCACTCCCACTGGCCGCTGGCTTCCTGCGGGATGAGTGGGGTGGAAGCCGCTGGCCAGCAGCTTTGGTGTGCAGCCTAGGGCCTTGGCGGTGGGACTGTAGGGTGCATGTCCTCTGCTGGGACGTTAAACTTGGGCTGAGTTCTTTGGCCTTCCTGCCCCTCCGAGCCCAGCCTCCCTGCTGTCTGTGTGGGCTTTGGACACAGCTCCCTCAGTAACAATCCCGTAGCTCTGCCAGGCAGGGTCTTTCTGCCCCTTCCCCTTTCACATCTAGCTATAGCAGAGCGGGGACGCTGGCTCTCTGGTGGGGAATGCCATAGCCCTTGGCTGCTCCCTCCAACGCCTAGACTCCTCCATACTCCCTGTTTGCCCCCAAGACTTTATCCAGCCCCATGGGCCTCCCAGAATGAGACCCACACTTCCAAAGGAGCCACACAGCTGCATCCTGTCGCAACTTCCATGGCCACTGGCAAGGGAGGTGAACTTAGCCCAGCTCAGCCTGCTCAGGATTTCTGTGTTTACCCTTGGTCCAAACGGCCACCCCTTCTGACTTTGGTGGCCCTTGACTGCAGCCCCACCCCCAGCAGAGCCCAGGGGACCATTAGCGGATGTCTGCCTCTTGCTGCTGGTAGGAGATGGATTAATTTTCCAGAAAAACAGGATGGAGTGGGTGAAATGGCATTTCTGAGCTCTTCTTCCGGTAACAGGCCATCTAGATGATTGGCTGGGCAGCTTGCTGGCCGGGAATGTGTCCAGTAGGTCCCTGGGAGCACTGGGCAAACCAGCCTTCGCTGGGCACCAAGCATACGGCAGTATAGAGTGCGCATCCCGAGGAGGGGGAAGCTGGGGGTGGGAGGTGACAGAAATGCAGCATGATTTCTCTCCTTGGGACTCACTGAGACCTTGGGAAGTTACCTTCTGGAGCCTGGTCCCTTGCTAGCATGGGGATAGGAAGGCCTGAGCTGGCATGCTGCTGGGAGTAGGGCTTTGAGAAGGGCAAACTCCTTTGGGCTGAGGATCTTCAAGCACTTTCTTTCCTCTTATTGTCACAGTTTGTGATGGGCTTTAGAAAGACCTAAGACATGCTTGCAGTCTCCTGATAGGTCCAAGTCCCCTCTGTAAAATGGAAATAGATGGGTTAAGTGACTTGCCCAAGGGTCCGCAGCAAAACAGTGGCAGAGCTGGGGTAGACTCTAGAGCCCTGTTTCCAGTACCCAGCTCTAAATTAACAGATGCTCCTAGTGCTGGTGTCAGGTACTGGCAGCTGTTTGAGTCACGGCTTCCCATTCTCCTGGGCCCTGAGGTTTCTGAGGGAGGTCTTTTCTTGGTGTGAATGCATCTCCCCAAGTGCAGAAAGAGCCTAACACCTCTGCAGTCTGTGTGTTAGTCTCCACCTTATGCCTCTGGCCTGACTCAGTGCCTCTCCCGGGCTTGTTTGGGATGAATGCAAGGCCGGTGTGTGAAATCACATTGTGAAGAGATTTGCTTGCATCCCCTAGCTTGGGGGAACTGCCCCACCTGCCCTCCCAGCTGGGGAGCTGGAGTGTAGCTTTATTTTATGGCCATGCCGTGGAAGAACCAGGGAGAGCCCCAATGATGAGTGTCTCACCCAGCTTTGCTGGTCTCTGCCATGGGTTCTGTGGATTGGGGTTGGGAATCCAGGATACTTTGAATGGGGCACTGGAGCCCAATTCTTCAGGATTGAGTGCTTTCAGTAACAGGGAACTGGGGAATGATTGTATGGGCTTTGCAGGAGGAATTCACTGCAGACATTCTCCCGTGTCTGTGGCTAAAATGGGGGTATCAGATGTTTAAATTCTCAAACCTTCACATGAATGGGAAGTCTCTTAATTTCTCTTACCCACCATGCTTCATATGTTCCTTGCCTCTTAACTGGAGCTGTAGGGCCCTACCTCCCTGACCCGTTGTTAGCGAGGGATTAAACAGTGCTGTGTTAATTACTGCTAAACGGTGGCAGAGTCCCTGCAGAGTGGCTTACTGCCTCAGCTCAATTAATGAGGATGGCCACTTAGCATAAAGTGCTCCTGAACCTCATCAGTTGCTATTTCCAGGGGAACAGCCGCTGCAGAGATTTACAGCTGCCAAATGTAGCTTCCAAGTTGAGCCACTCGTCCAAGGGAGATGCTCTCTGGGTTCTGTACACTGCGCTGTGTGTGGGTGATGCCTGTCACTGAGGATCTTTCATGCCAGTGAAAACAGGTTGCTTGTCCAGGGGCTCTGAGGCTGGCTCGCTAGTGGAAGGAACTTGGCCTAAGAAGCCTGGAAGATGCTTAATGTTGCTTTAGGAAACCTGTCCCCAAGCTGCAGGTGGCTTGTCCCTGTTCTGTCAAATGCTTTCTTTGCTCCTAATGGCCCAGCCAGGGGTCCTGAGACCCAGAGCCATGCACCTGGATGGAGGTGGCAGTAGCTGACGTGGAGGTAGATCATAGCCCCAGCAGTTAATGCACTACCAGCTATTCTGGGGAGTGACCTTGAGACAGACAGACAGGCACAGACATGCAATGTTCTGTCCCCCGCTACTTGCTTCAGAGTCCCTCTTTCTTCCAGCACTTGGTGCTGCAGCCAGTCTCTTATGCTCCAGAGCTGGGCTTCATCCCCAGGCTTTTTGGGGAGACCGTGAGAGCAGGGAACCTGCTCTTTCCGTGCCCCGGCACGAGGGGTGGGTGGACCTGATACATGCACAGCTGTTCAGAAAACAGCACTCTTTCGAACCTGGGAGCTAAATGAATAAAGCTGGGTCTGGTGAACCAAACTTATTTGGGTCCCCAGCAGCCGTCGCGTAGCTGCACGGGCATGTCCTAGCAAGAAGCAATACGGAGAGCGTGTGCTATCGGACAGCTATAGTGACGCTTAGTGTTGGAGATGGGGCATGGGCTGCTCCTTGACTCAGGACGCATCCTGAGCTCGTTGCTGGCGTTCCTGCACTTGGCCAAAGGATGCAGCTACCATCCCTCCCAAGAGTAGCCTGTCCTCTTTGGGTCAGTAGTTCAGGACTTCTGTCCGCTAGGTGGGCTTGGACAAACTTCCTGGCTACACCCCTGAGATCCTCTTATGTAGGAAGGGGCTGATAGAGAGAGACTCCATCCAAGGAAGAGCAGTGGGGTTGAGCACTTTCTCCAAAAAAAATCATTTATTCCCACAGAAAGTTCCCTGAACCACTGAAGTGGAGATGGCAATCTGCAGCTCCTAGCTCCATGGCATATGCTGCTTCTTCAGATGCATACAGCAGTGATTGTTTACTGGTGACATCTCTTCCCTGTGGTCAAGTGGCTTTGTTCCTGCTGGGTACTGAAGGTGACCAGCTGAGGAAGCTCCTCCTCAGAGCTGAAAAGTTCTCTACAGTCCCATTCTTGACTAGCAGTTGCAGATCTTCCTGGGATCAGGAAAGAGCAAAACAGCTTCCTTCCCCTCTGCACGTGAAATACCTTCTCTTGCCATTGGCCAGTATGTCTTGCTTTGAAACTTTCTGCACCTGCCTTTGCTCTGGTTCACTTAGCCGACTTGTTGACCACTTTGGCTCCCACACGTTGATATCTCTGCCTCAGTGGGTGAGGGCATATCTGTGTTCCTTCACCTAATTGTCTCCTGTCCTTTCTTGGAACCTGTCATCTTCCCTGCAGAGGACGTGTCCAGGCAAACTAAATTTAAGCTTTCGTCCTAAATTTAAGCTTCGTTCCTAAATTTAAGCTTTTCACAGCATGAGAACAAACTCCACTCTCCCCATTGTGGTGTGACTTCTGAGCTGTTTGTGCAATATCGCTGGAGAATCTCTTATCCTGCTACCTGAAACAAAAGCGAACTTGAGACACATTCCACCTCTGCGTTAACTCCTCATCCATGTGCCAGTGCACGGAGTGAAGAGGAAACACCACACAATGGGGAGAGTGGAGTTTGTTCTCATGCTGTGCTGGTTCCAGACCGGCTACTGCAATCTGTCATGCAGCAGAACGCGTTTCCATTCTCACTGTGTTACGGCTTATGCCATTTGTAGCATGGGTGGAGAAGAACATGCCTGCTCCCCTACTGATGGTGACCCAGGCACCCCTAGTCCCGAAGGGGCAGTCGTGTTAGTCTGGCTCAGCAAAATGAACAAGGAGTCCTATGGCACTTTTGAAGACCAAAAAATTTAATTGCATGAGCTTTTGTGGGAGAAAATCCCACTTTGTCAGATGTATCTAGTGAATCTTGTGCACTCTTGGGTCTTGGTATGAATGATGATGATGTTAGGAATGGGTCAGTTGTCCCCCTGGGAGCACTAAAAAAGGTGGGGGGCAGTCCTATACTTTTGAGAAGACTTGTGCCTCCTTCCCTCGCTCCTCTTTGTGCTCAACACAGTTCCTTGAGCTTAACAGAGAGATGTATTATCACATTATGTAGGAGCCCTTGCCACAGGCCAGGATTCCAGCAGGCTGGGCGCTGTGCAGACAACAAAATGCCTGTGCCTGCCTCACGAAGCTAATCTGTGCATCAGACAGGAGACAACAGGTGGAGAGAGACAGAGTGCAAGGAAGCAAGGAGACAGTGCTGCTGGGCCTGCCAGACTGTGGTCTCAACATGCCAGCAGCTGAAGCCCAGCCACGTTTTTCTGGAGGCTTTGTGGAAAAGCAGAGTTGTAAGGAGATTTCAAAGAGGACAGTGCGGTGTCTTTGCAGAGGTGGACACTGAGTTCCTCCCTAGGCAGTGGAGGGCCTTGTGGGACTGAGCCCTCTGCCATAGTGTCCCAAACTCAGTGCACTGCAGGTTGGTAAATTGCTGCCATGCTGTGCATGCAGACTTCCAGCATGAGGATTTGGGGCTTTCCGTGTTTTGTCGCTTCCCCACAGAGAGTTGGCAGCGCTCAGGATGCAGGGTGCTGCTCTCCTTGTCCCCAGGTGTGGCTGTAATTGGTGGCAAGGTCTAAAGAGCAAAGGGCTGCTCAATGGGAGAGCAACCAGTGGTGAAATATGTCCCAAAAGAAACTTAAAAAAAAAACCAAAACCAGGGAGTACCTTCCCTCTGCTTCCTCTCATTGTGTCACTGAAGGGGGGGCCAACCTGTAACTGCCTACCAATCACTGCTTGCCGAGTGGCCCGGGTCAGCTCTTCCTCAGCCATGAGTCATGCCAGCCCTTGATGGTTTCAGCGACTCGCTAGACCTGCTGTTAGTCATGGTGCATGCCAGTGCGGCAGGCAGAATGACGAACACCTCTTCTTTCGGCGTAAGCTCTTGGCTGACTTACTCCTCTGGCAGAATCTCAAGATTTTTAGCAATCACGGTCCAAGCTGTCAACTCTGGGCTCCTCAGCTGGCTTACCCTGCCATGTTTCCTGATCTCCCCGCTTTTGCGCGTATGGGGTAGCTGCATCAAGGGGTAGCAGGGCCAGTTCTCTGGAAACCAAGGCAGTCTTTCTATCTGAGCAGGGGAATCTGTCCTCCTGGAGTGCCCATGATGGGAGTGTGAGCCTCAGTGCTCGGTATCGGCTGGGAGGTGATGACCTCGCAGCCCTGGCCTGCTGCTTTGGCAGAAGGAAGTGGGCAATCCAGGGGGTGTCCAGCTAACTGTGCATTACAAGGGATCCTAAATAGGGCAGCCACTCCCACTGCTTCCAGCCCCAGCATCCCGTGACTTGTGTGCAGATCTGCCGTCTCCCCACCTCTTTGCCCGCCTGACACAGGTTTCCCTTGTGAGTGGGAGGGGGTGCATGATGCTGGGTCAGGTTCCCGTTCCCCAAAAGGCCAAGCTATAGACATGCCCAGCGAGGGGGAGGGCCTTTCGCTCTGCCATGATACAGCTAGTACACGTTCTCCTGCAAAGGGAAGAGTTACTTGCTCACTCAATTCTGTGGTTTCGTCTTGCTGTCACTTCACCCCTCCCTCGTGCCTGAGCTCTGCTGCCATTGCTCAGCTCACATGCTTGGAGATTTCTGCGAAGGAGTCTGTGAGGTCTCACTTCCTTTGTGACCAGTCTGTTGCAGGGGGTGCCCTGAGCCCTTCTGTCTTAGGGGGCAGGGCTGCTCCTAGCCTGAACGCAGCAGGTTCATTAGGGAGTTTCCATACCAGGAGAAAGGCCAATGGTGAATAAACCCCACCAAGCCAGTGCTGAGCTGGTAGCCAGCCATGAAACAAGCTCCTGGGCCAGGTGGCTGCAGCCCCAAGTAAGGTGTTAACCTTCTCTTAACTTTGTCGCTGTGACAGGTCCTTCCTACCTACCATGGCCTTCTTGCTGGCCCCTTTCCCCAGGTGCTCAGTCCCCCGACAAGTTCTCACTGTTTTCCCTCGTCTCAAAGGGCCTGGCTCTCAAGGCTGCTGGCTTTGCTGGCGTTCTGAGATCATGGCCTCTGTCCTGCACTGTGCCAATCTAGAATATGGATGCTGCCTATCCTGCTCCAGGACTTCCTAGCTTCGTGGGAGGCCCCGCTGAGACACTGAGCATCTTGGAGCTGGTAACTGGCATATGAGAGAAGGATGCCCCCACACTGTGTCAGAGCCACTGCTTCTGCTTTGAAACCTTATTTGCCCTGCAGGCAGGGCCCGCCCCCCGCTGCAGTCTCCTCTCTAAGCAGTGCAGTGTAAAGCCAATTCTGCCTCTGGACAGGTCACCTCCCAGGGGTGGAGGGGAGCTGCAGGAAGCTAACAATTCAACAGGAGATGCTGTTTGCTTGGCCAGGATACAGCATCCCAGCTGTGTAGCTGCAGCTAACTTGTAAACCTGGTTGTGATTGTGAAAGGTCCTGGGCTGGTTGCTCCCGTTGTTCAAGCTGGGAGCGTCTCAGGGTGGCTGACGCTCTGGGCTGCTGAGCTGTTGTGACTGTTCCAGGCTCAGTACCCTGCGCCTGTGGGAGGCGAAGGCGGTATGTGTGTACAGAGAGTGTTCTCAAGAGAGGCATAAAGTCGTCAGTCCAGCTCCATGGGAAAGTCCATAAAACTCAGCCCTTTCGCCAGCATGGCTCAGCAGGAGCAGCTGCCTGCCTGGCAAGCAACAGGCACAAAGCCCCAAGGGGGGGGGGGGTTTGGGGGATTCAAGCTTGGCAAACTCCAACCCATGGAAAAATGGCTGCTTCTTTCCTCCCCTTGCATCTTCCTAGCTCACTGGGAAGCCTGGCCAACAGCCAGGGCTGCCACCTCCCCCCGAACTCTTCAGCTGTGTGTGTGTGTGTGTGTGTGTGTGTGTGTGTGTGTGTCCATGCGCATGCAGGGGGAGCATGAGTGATCTGGGCAAGGCAGAGGGAACGGTGTTGCACCTCTGCAAGAAAGAGGGGCCACTTGGCAAACATCACTGGATTCCTTGTTACACTCTGTCCTTCCAACCACAGGCCAATGGGTGAATCTGTCAGGCTGCCTTCTCTCAAATTTCTCTGGTCCTGTGAAGACACAGGGAGTAGCTCTGGATCAGAGATTTTTGATTATATCTCATCCTTTTTAATATACTGTGTTCTAGATCCTGATTGGAAGCCTCAAGCGAGGGCTTGGCATGATGAATCTGACAAGACCAGTGATGATGTTGAGCTTAGAGAAGAGAGGGCTAGGAAAAGCCAGGACAGGGGACTGCTGGCATGACTGGCACAGCTGGGAGCTGCTTTAATGCAAGAGCTGCAAGGCAGTGCAGGCAGCAGGTCCAAAGCTGATAAAGTGAAATGCTCCTTGTACACCTGCAACCCAAGTTGTTGTTGAGGACAGAGCAAAGCATGAAGGGCCGAGGGAGGATTAGCCCTTGCAGAGGCACTCATTAGCCTTACAGTTGCACTGGGTGTGAGAGAAGATAAAAGGGGGGAGGATAAACCGTCATGCTTCAGGGCATAAGCTAGTCAGTGTGTGGTGGTGGTGGTCAGGAAAAAACTTCCCTGGGGCAGATGTTCCACCACTGCAGCCCAAAGGGACTCTTGCACCTTCTGTGAAAAGCCTGGTACTAGCCAAGGACAATGGGGCCTGTGGGCTAATCCAGGCTGGCAAGTCCTGTGCCCTAATGGAAAGTGTTCATAGACTCTAAGGTCAGAAGGTGCCAGTATGATCACCTACTCTAACCTGCACAGTGTGGGTCCCAACAACTCACCCACGCACTCCAGCGATAACCCTCTAACCTATGACTGAGTTGTTTACCTCCTCAAATCATGATTTAAGGACTTCAAGATACAGAGAATTCACTGGTAGGTGAGCCATGCCCCATGCTACAGGGGAATGGGAAACCCCCCTGGAGCTCTAGCCAATCTGCCCAGGGGAAGAATTCCTTCCTGACCTCAAATATGGGGATCAGTTAAACCCTGTGCATGTGGGCAAGTCTCACCAGCCAGTCACCCAAGAAAGAATTCTCTGTAATAACTCAGAACCCAGCCCATCCAGCATCTCTGCTGAGGCCACTTGCATATCTGCCACCAGTAGCCATAGATCAAAGATCAGTCAGTTTCCAAACTAGGCCAACCCATCATACCATCCCATCCATAAATTTATCAAGCTCAGTTTTGAAAGCAGTTACCTATATTTTTTTGCCCCTACAGCTCTCCTTGAAAGGCTATTCCAGAACTTTACACGTCTAATGGTTAGAAACCTCCATTGATGTCACTGGTGCTGGGCAAAGGGGGGCATGTGCCCTGAGTGCCAGTGCCCTGAGTGGTAGCAGCCTGACCCATCCCTGTCCCTATCTGGGGCTGGGCAGGCAGTGGCAGGAGCCTGATCTGGGACCCACTCGGGGCCCCGGGACTGGATCTGGCCTGGAGGCGGGGTGCCCTGAGGCCCAGGCCATGGGTCTTTTTCTGGGGCAGTGTTGACCCTGGAAACCTGTGTCTGATTTTAAGCCTAAATTTCCTGAGGGTCAGTTTATATCCTTTTTATTCTGGTGTCCACATTGGTGCTGTACGCAAATAATTCCTATCCCTTCCTGATATTTATGCCTCTAATGCAGGGGTCTCAAACACATGGCCTGTGGGCCGCATGCAGCCCCTATGGTTATTTCCTGCAGCCCTCAATGACCCTGTTGTTGCCAATGTTTGCAATATAGTTGTATGAAAAGGTTCCCGTGGTGCGGCCCTCAGGCTAATGTACAAGTCCTTATGCGGCCCTCTACTAGTCCTCATTGGGCCATCGTGGTGATTTGAGTTTGAGACCCCCTACTCTAATGTATTTATAGAGAGCAATCGTGTCACCCCTCAACCTCCTTTTGGTCAGGCTAAACAAGCCAAGCTCCTTGAGCCTCCTCTCATAGGACAAGTCTTCCACTTGATGGACCATCCTTGTAGCCCTTCTCTGCGTCTGTTCTAATTTGAATTCGTCCTTTTTAAAAATGGGAGACCAGAGCTGCATGCAATATTCCAAATGGGATCTCACCAGTCCCTTGCGCAGTGGCACTAACACCTCCCTGTCTCTACTTGAAATACCTCTCCTACTACATCCTAGAACTGCATTTTCTTTTTTTCACAGCCGCGTCGCATTGGCACCTTGTGGTCATCCTGTGATCAACCAAGTTCCAAATCTCCTCAGTCCGTTCCAACTGAGGTGTCCCCAACTTATAGGAAAAATTCTTGTCATTTTGTCCCTAAATGTTCTCACCATCTTCCTGGCTAGTGCCCTAGCTTGGAGTCCTAGATGATGTGGCAGTTGTTGCTCAGACAGTTGATCTTTCTGGTACCTGGTGTGGCTCCAGAGGTGAGCACAGCTACCATCTGCTGTGAGGCTTAGGGTCCGAGGATGCGTCCTCACAGTCCTTTGGGTCCAGTTAATGCAGTTTGCACATGGAAGGAGCCTTGCCCCAAAGGCCTCTGGCCTGTCAGCCATCAGCTCTGGAGCACACCACAGGAGGAGCGGCGAAATGCCCCTTATGCAAAGGCACCGTCTCCTGGAGCATGACTCCATTGTGCTGCGCCAGGAGCTTAGCACGGACGTTCCTTGGCAATGGCTGAGCTTCAAGGGGCAGGGCTAGAATGAGAAGCAACTGCTTTGAATTTTGACTTGAATGATCTAACCTTTTATTGAGGGCTGTTTGTTTGTCAAGGGTCTGTGTGTTCCAGGAAGGGTCTCTAGGGCTGTTCCCAAGAGAGATTTCTCTCTGAAGTGGTTTCCCAGGTGTTCACTCACAACAATCAAAGTTTTAATCCACCTCACTCTTGCCAGGTCTCAGTCTTTGTGATGTCAGATCCTGCCATGGCATTTGCTGGAGGGCTCTTTGAAGGCGAGACCTGAGGTTTTGAACTTCAAAAACACATTGACTGTACCCAAGCCAAGGGAAAGCTTTTCAGGTTTTCTTTATATGTATAAGGAATCTAAGAGTGGTAACGCCTCTGACTCCTTAGCGGAAACCGTCAGGGCATTTGGACCTTCTTGTTGGATTGCTTAAAGTGAACGAGTCAGAAATACGAAGAGGAAAATAATTAACAACCGGTTGGAACCCGTGCGCTTGCTGAGCGAAGTAAACTGGAAAAAGTTAGCTTGCCGTCTGTAGCCATGGGAGGAGCTGGAGGCAAGGTTGAGTATGTGCCTCATGCTGTTGCCTGTTAGTGCGAACGAAAAGGTGAAATAAAAGGAGGGCAGGAGGAGCCAAGGTATAGACCTTTGTGGATTGGATTAACCTGGCTCCATACCAGGGTGAGCCTCTGACACTGCCCTGCTGGGTTAATTTAAGAACAGCTCTGAGAAAATTCCCCATTTAGCTAATGATCAGCAGGAATGGGGAAATGGCTGTGTAATACACACTGTGTTTAGTGGCTCTGCCTCCATGTACAAGTTAAAAGATGACACTTGCTCCCTCCCGCACAGGGCTAGCTGCCTGCCATGTGAGGGATGTGACCAGGGCTTTCTCTGCCTCCTGCGCCATTGGTGTGAAATACTGCAATGGGAATGATTTGGCCGAGGAGGTGTGTGGCAGGGGGGACTTATGGGGCTGCTGAGCGTTCACACTGGCTATCCTGAAGGCCTGCAGGGGAATTGGGCTGAGGCCGTGGGGCTGCCGTGGAGGTAAAGTGGGAGGTGACTGCATAGCCATTGCGGTGACTTCACTTGCTTTAAGTGGGGCGGGGGCAGTCTTGTGGGCTCAGGGCTCTGCCCATGTCAGAGTGGGGCTGAGAGCTTCCTCATTTTGGGGCAGGGTCTCTCCATGCTTGGCTAGCGGGTTGGCCTGTCTTGGCCCCTTACGTGCTGGATCTTTGACCGACTGTTGGCCATCTGGTAAGGCGATGCCAAGCTCTTGCACAAAAACACCTCTTGTTTTTCCAACACCATTTCTTAATCACATAAAACACTTAATGCTTCTGTGGGTTTAGAGGGGCTGTTACCTGTTTAACCTGCTCTGTGGTTTACTCTTAATCCTCACAGCTGGCTTGTGAATGGTGGGAGGGCTGTGCCATGTGAGGAAAGGGCATACATCAAAGGACTGGGACCTCTGACCAGGGAGTGGTCGGACAATTGTGAGTCCCTTGTGAGCAGCGATCTTCGCTGCCACCTGCATTCACATCAACACCCAGCACCGCTCCTCTCCCCTTCCCCTAACCATCTGCAATGGGGCATCTTTGGTGAAATGCTTCTTCCTCACTGAAGCGATCAGCACACCCAGGACCTAGCTGCTGTTCTCTTAACCATGGCTCCACATGCATTGGTTTTGTGTTGGCGGCTGGCCTTCTGAAACTGCAGCCCTGGTCAAAGTTAGTATGTAAAAATAGCCCCTTTCTCACTGCACTGTGAATGGGCACAGCTTCATTGTGACAGGCAGGTTTTCACTCTATGTGGCTCTCAGGAACCAGCTGTGCCGATGGGTGAGGGAGCCAGACTTGCTGGTGAGGCTCTGCGAGCTGGGTCAGACTCTGCTTCTGGTGACTGCTGCGTTGCCCCACTGGAGACTACGGGGAATGCAAAGACCAACAGCACTGGGGGAAATCCACTGAGCTTGATTCCCAGGTTGAGTTTTAGAACTAGCAAATCTCTGTTGTCCAACTGGTGCAGCCTGGATCTGGAGTGCTGGGCAACAAAGGGGAAACCCTGTGGTGCCACGTTTTTCTTGAGTTCCTTTTCTGAGTAACACGACACTTTCAGCAAAATAAGCAAGGAGCCCTGTGGCACTTAGGCTAACACATTTATTTATCACATGACCTTTTGTGGGAGAAAATCCTATGTGGTCAGATGCTTTGAAGATGGGGGAACTTACAGAATGGGAGGAAATAAATGCAGGGAAGTGTAAATCATGGGATCAGGTCACACCATAACAGCAAATCAAAACCATTGTTGAGATTCAAACACATGCGTGATGATTTCGGGCTCCGTAAGTTGCCCAGCAGGTTCTTAAATCCATCTTTGCCAATACCTCGGGGATCCGTTGCCCTACCCAGCCCAGGTGACTGCATGCAATGCTGGTGAATTGTAAGCAGGTGAAAGCTCGTGGACCGGATTCCTGTGGTGCTCGTTCGAACGCCCTAACTGTGGCACTGCTGTATGGCAGGGCCGGGTTGGGAGGTAGACATAGAAGATGGATTTCATTTCCTGTCCTGCCTCCCCGCAGCAGTTTTTTCTGGTCCTCTCTGGTTTATTGGAGGTGGGGCAGCAGGGGATGAGCAGATTTCCTGAACGCCTCTGTGCACCAAAGTTTTCCTCTTCCTGCCAGCCAGAGGGCAACGTGTTAGCGGCTGCCCCGTGATAACAGTCGGGATCACGTGATGGGGGAGATGAGCCTGCGATAAGCCTCTTCTTTCCGTGCTGCGGCATCTGATTAACCCCAAGATGCTGGCTGCATGAAGCCTGTGGGACTTTACCTGCACAATCACTGCCAACAGGCTGAGCTTTCACAGCAGCTTTCTTTCCACCTGGCCTCCTGGCGGGAGCTGGAAACCAAAGCCTTATGGGCAGGGCTGCTGCTGTCTGCAGTGGGCTGTGAACACTGCATGGGGCCTCTGCCTCTGCCCCACTTGTGTCTCAGACCCCTGACTGGTGCATAGGTTTCAAACAGCTTCCTAATATACCAGAAGATGCAGAACTAGGGCTGGTTTTGGGGCTGGCCCAGGTGTAGAGGATAGCTGGGAAGGCTTGTGTCTCTTGCATTCCCCCGGGGCACCTGCAGGAGGTGACCCTTAGGGTGTATCTATGCGTGGAGAGACCTAAAGTCATGACTCCAGAGCAGCTGTCTTGTGAAAAGCTCCTGTGTGGCCATGGAGCTGCCAGGGCGCAAGTGCCTGTGGGGAGGGGCTGTGGCTTTCTCTCTAAAGCTTGGGGGTGCTGGTTCCTTCCCTTTCACCCTACTCTGGGAACAGGCCTTGGGAGGCTTTTCTCAGCCTCTCAAGTGCCAGTCAAAGTTTATTTTATCCCAAACCACTTACAGAGTACAAATCATCTCCCAGCCGAGGCTGGGCCAGAGCCATGTGGGAGGTGCAGCTCAGGGTGGTTTGCTCTTCCTGTGACCCCTTGGGGGCCTGATGCGGGCAGTTCCCGTTAGTGCATGTTCTCCCCATTTGGCAAGTGGTGGCCAGTTGCTGGAGGGTGGCAGGGCTGGGGTCTGGCGAGGTGTGGCTCAGACCTACACAGCTGCCTCTCATGCATGGAGCCAGAGTGGCAGAAGGCTCCACTTGCCAGGGAGGTGCCTGCAGAGGCACTGGGTGGATTTCGCCAAGTCCTGCAGTGAGATCACTAATGAGTGCTCTTCTGAGCAAGCCAACCTTTGGAGCCAGCCTTGGGAGTCTGGCTCCAGGAGCTGCTTCTGAATGGATTTGAGAGCCGTGCTAGCAAGACAGGTCCCTCCAGTGATGTCAGAGTTGAGGCCTTCTCCCCACAGAAATGCTCGATCCCCAGTATGGAAGCTACTATCTGCCCAGGCAGGGCTGCGTCTGTCTGCATTGGTCTGAGGCTGTATGCCTGGGGCGTGGCTCGAGCACTAAGATCTGTCCTGGAGCTGTGGCCATGGCTTAGAGATCCCACCCTGGATTCCCCTTTGCAATGCAGGGGCCCTGGTTAGCTCTGTCCAAGGGGTGTCCCAGCACCAACCTCTTGTTGTATGCCCTCTTCCCATGCCACTGTGTTGAGCCTGCTTAGTTCATCCCCTACTGGTGTGAGAGCCACTGATGGCTCCTCTATGCCGCCAGCAATCAGACATGCAGGAGCCGTGGTGGAAGCACAGCTGTTCTCATGGGGGTAGGCTGGCCTGGGTAGCTGCTTTTGGAGCTGCCCAGGAAGGAGGAGAAGGGGAGGGACCCAGGCTGTACTCTCCCTCTCCAGCCGCCAAAGGGCTCCTGGGTCGTGTGTGTCTAAGCTTGCAGCCCAAGTATGAAGCCAGGAAGACATCCCGCCTTTGATCAACATTTTGCATTGGTTTGGTCTGTCCTTGGCTCCTGGGTGTCCCTGATCAGTGCCCACCAATCACCTCACTCTCTTGGCTGCAGCAAAACTGGCCCCTTTCGTGGGGTGCCTCCATGGAGAGCTGGACCCCTCATCGCAAAACCATCCCCTCCCTGCGCCCACCTCTTGTGAGTCAGAGCTGTGTTGGTGCTGGGCCTGGCAAAGTTCATTGGGTCTCCAGGGGTCACTTCCAGTGAGTGCTGAGCATCTCTGCCCATCTGGGATGTGCTGGCTTTAGTGTATGGCTGACTGTGTTTTCTCGTGTCCCAGGTGACGAAAGCTTGAGGAAGTGTGGTCCTAGTGGTTTGGATGCTCACCGGGAACCAAGTCCCTGCCACAGGCTCCCTTTGTGACCTTGGAATGGTCACTTAAGCTCTGGGCTTCAGTGCATTGGTCATCAAATGGGACGAATAACGCTGCCCTGCCTCTCTGGGGGTATGAGGAAAAATCCACTAAAGACTGAGCTGCTCAGGTGCTGAGAGGGGTCAGATATGCTGTGGATGGCTCCTGAAAATCCTAGGGGGTGGTGGTTGGTGCATGGAGAGGGACGTAGCTGAGGGCCCAGGTGTACACTGTTTCCATGCCAAGTTGTTCAGCCCCCTTGAGTGAGTAAACACAGACATTAAAATGCAAGGGCTGCATTTGACCAGTCTGGGAGCTCTTTGGGATGGTGTCCTTCACTTTTTAACTTGAGCGTGTTGCCTTTGCTGTTTCGCTCAGCTCTCCTACACTTCAGTTACATGTTCCTTTGGTGCCCGGTTCCTTGAGAACCTCTGTAATCCTCGTTTCATCCGTGCCATAAAACTGATGCAGTTTGGTTGTGATAACTGTGCTGCAGACACCAGAAGACGAAGAACTAGGGCTGGCCTAGGGTCTGGGATGTTCTGATTTATCAGGAGCTGTGTTTAACTTTATTGCAGTGGGGCGTGAATTGGAGGGGCTTTGTTTGCCCTCCTGCAAACCAGTTTGGTGCTAGGATCACCCTGCTGTGGAGACATCTCAATTTGGCCCTGTTGCTTGTGGCTAAGTTTATCACCATGCTGGAGTGGGACATGATAGAGCAGCTGCCAGCAGATGAGGCAATGCACAGGTGACAAAGAACAGGCAATGGCAAGAGCGTGTAAGGCTGCATCAGGGCAGGCTTCAGGAGGCAGGTGTGTCAAAGGAAGAGATGGAATGTGGGTAAATGGCCTGGGGGTGATACCAGGCGCTGGAGTGCACTGTAGTCATGGCGCTTAGAGAAAGGAGGAAAGCTCTGGGCACAGGGAGAATGACCTGGTGTCAGGATGCTGAAACCCACCTAGTTCTCTGGCTCTGTCTGACCGCCATCTTCAAAGTACTGTGTCCTCCACCTCTGGGTATGGAGAACTGGCAGAGATTGCTTCCCGATCCTGTTGGAGCCGATGCCACTTGGGCAGCGTTTCAAACCATGCTGAAGATGCCACAAACCAAGCCTGGCGTCAGGTGCCCATCTCTGCTGCTCCACTGTGGCTATTCTCTCTCTACCGGGGCCTGCCGCAGCAGCTCTTCATCAGCAGGGAGCCACTGTACAAGGCCTGAGAGTAGCTGGGGCTGTGCACGGCCAGGCCATCTATCAGGTTTTGCAGTAGTGGGATCAGACTCTCCACCCGGCTGAGATTTACTTGGCTCTACTTGCCCAGCAGGATCTAACTGTCCTACAGGGCAGCTGGCTGGCGACTGGGAATGCAAAGGGCGCTGCTGCGGCTGGTGGGGAGGCAGGATAGGCTGGGAGGGGGTCACCCGGATACAAACAAAACCAGGCTGCAACTGTGTTCACTAGACCTCAAGCTCTGCCATAGGCTCATGTGCTTGCCTCTTCCAAAGAATAAATTCTCCTCTGGGGTCCCCCTTTCCTTGCAGTCCTGTCCCCTCCAGTTGTCTGCTGTCCCTGCAGCTTTCCCCACTTGCTCTGTGGCTAGATTGTTTTGTCCCCAAGGCCTGAGGACAGCGCCTCTTGTCCCCTGGTCCTCTCACTTGTGGGGTTTTCAGTACAGAATTGCCCATCTTGCCCTGCTGCACAGGGAATTCTCAGCTCCTTCCCACCCTATCATGATATGGGGCATGTAAGGCTCTTTCCCTTGTCCCTGAAATGCAGCCACCTCTGGGATGGGATGTGGCAGCTGCTCTGGATCATCAGTGCTGCTGCAGAAGTGTAGCTAAGCAGAGGAGGAGATGAATGCTGAGCAGAGGTGCAGTGCATGTGGGGCTATTGAACCAAACAAGTAGGTTGCTAAGGCCCACAAACTATTGCACTGGTGTGACTCTGCCCCCAGTCCTGGAGGAGCTGGGGTCCCACCCCTCACAACCTGGGCTGCATTTAGCTGATGCATCTGATACCACCCGCTAGTCAGGTTTGGTGACTGGATCATGCCGACTCCTCCCACCGGATCAACCCTTCTGAGTAGCTAGAGCCCAGCAGCTCTGCTGTGGGGGAGGACGCCCACTGCTTGCCTTGGCTCTGGGGTGTGGCAGATCTGGGTGCTGAAGAGGTTAACTGCCTGGAGATTTAACCTAGAGACTCGCTGCAGCTGGGTCAAGGGGCCCACCCTGGCAAGGAAGCTGGGGGCTGCTTGAGCCTGGTGGGAGGGAGGGGGTGAAAACAGGGCCACCTTCCTGAGTCAGGCTCAGTAACTCCAGTGGTTTCGGGAATGGCTTTTTCTGCCTCTGCTGCTGGCGCGGGAAGAGGCATATTTACTCCATGAGCTCATGCGTTTTGTCAGTTTGGTAGTTTGCAACTGTTGGCACTTGTGAAGCCAGTGTGCGCCCAGAAGCCAGATCTGATCCTGCACTCTTGGCCCTGTGGCTTTTGGGAGGCAGACTGCTTCAGGGGTATGTGGCTTGCAAGCTTTTGGCTCCTGCTTTCCAGCCTCAGCTGCCCCATGCGCAGCTTTGAGCTCCATGCAGCATTTGTTTCCTGATCAGGCAGTGGGGAAATGAAACTTGGGGTGTGACTGTGAGTAGACAGGGTGACGTCGTTGCTGCAGGGCTGGTCCCCACCACCCAGGCCAAGCTGTACGCTGATCCGAGGCTGGGAAGAGAGGTGAGCTGATGGAGCATCCATGGGTGCCCCAGCCCGGCTCTCCCCTTGACCTAAACTGACCCTTACCAGAAGGGCCCACGTTCGCCCTGGCTGCCATCAGTGGGATTCTCCTGGGGCTGTTTGAACAAGGCCTTATGTCTCCTTTGCTTGGGACAGGATCTGCCATTCTCTGAGGGGTGTGGAGTAGGAGACCTGGCATTTCTGTGCTGAGTTAAGCTGTCCCTGTCTTGAAGGCACCACAGCTTACCAGGAGCAGCAGGCCCTTCCCTGGCAGTTGTGTGTTTAGGCACCAGGGCTACAGGCTCTGGAATAAGATTCACTCCCTATATGTCTCCCTCTCGTGTCCCTGGAGCATTACCTCCTTAAAATGCGTTTTGTTTCTCTCTCACTGGATCAGTTTGAACCAAAATTCGACTTACATCCACCATCTGCTCTCTGCTACCATAATAGGGGTGCCTCTGTCAGTGCCTCTGCCAGTGCCTCTGCCCGCCATCTCTGCAGTGACAAGCGTTGAGGGGTTGCTTCAGTCTGTTTGTATGATATTAGGGGACAGGGTGATCTAGTGGATCATAAACTGGCTCGGGACTGCGGACGCCTGGACCTATTCCTGGCTCTGCTGCCAGGAGACCCTTGTCAAGTTACTTCATTGCTCTGTGCCTTGGCTTCACCCTCTGTAAAATGGGGATAATGAGATTGCCCTCCTTTAGCGAGCCTGGCTAGCTCAGGTGATAGTTCATCAGACTTTAATCTGAGGATCCTGGGTTCAAATGCCTGGTCAGGAGGTCAGTTTCCCCTCAAAGATGCATCTCTGTGGGAGTCTCCATTGCTTTTCTGTGTGTCAAACTAAGCTTTGGTCCCATGCACTGTTCTGGTCTCATGTCTGTGGGAGCTGGAGAGGCAGGCCATGCATGAAGCCTGTGGTTTAGAGGTGGTGGCTGCACCCCTCCCCATAGTAGCTGATGTTGTGCGACTTACAGGTACCTCCTTGCCCTGGAACAAGGTGGCCATGTGCGAGCCAGCCAAAGATCTCTGTGTTCAGAGTCTTTTTGGCCTGCCCCCACCTTGTGCACCAAACCAAATACCCTAGGTGCAGCCCTGGCCTGCGCTGGACAGTTGGTGGAACTTGTGGGAGCCCGATTTGCTGGGCTGCAAGGATGGATTTGAGAGATAACACAGCATCTGCAGCACCACTTGCTCCCAGCAGCTCCAGTGGCTGGCAATGTAACTTGACTGCATGTTAACCCTGGGCTGTTTTTAGCTCTAGGTGTGTGTTGGATGGTACAGAGAGGACTTCTGTCGCAGCAGTTGGCTCCTGGCCCTCCTGGTCTTGAGCTCTCTGCCTTTGTGCATTGAACTCTGGTGGGTGTGTGACTGGGCTTGGCTGCCTTGGACAGGGTCAAGTCCACCCATCTTCGAAGCATCTGAGGAAGTGGGATTTTCTCCCATGAAAGCTCATGCAAAAAATAAATCTGTTAGTCTTAAAGTGCCACACGACTTTTTATTTTTTTCCTGCTGGACTAGACTAACATGGCTATCCCTTTGGAAATTTTAAAATTGCGTCGCCACTTTTGTTCCCCCCATGACTGGCTGCACAGCCCTTCTGTGCCTCTGCAGCAACATGTGCTTCCTATTCCCAGTCTGATCCTGCGGAAACCTGCTGGTAAACACAGGAAGAGCCATGCCCCCTTCCTGCCTGTGCCGGAGCGTGCTGTGCACACCAGGAATTGCCAGCCAGTGCCATTTTGGGGAGTATATATACATTGTGCTGCTGTCCAGTTAGGGAGGGTGGTGTGTGTGTGTGTGTGTGTGTGTGTGTGTGTGTAAGTAAAATCAGGACATGCCTACTTTATGGTGCCGGCCTTCTCTTGGTTTCCTTAGCACTGATAAAGGCTGGGGAAGTTGAGACCTGGGAACTGGCCTCTACTCTGACCTGTGGGCATGAGCCCATCTGTGGCACAGAGACCAGTGGCCTGGAGTGATGCTCTGGGGACGGGAAGGGAAGAGGTGGGCTGATGAAGAGGGGTTTGGTGGGGGGGGGAAGCATTGTTCTCTTGCATCAACCACCACATCCCTATTCCCTCCCTGCACCGGGTCCCTTCCTGGCCTCCCCCAATTGCTTCCTTAGCTGCCTGCCAAGGGAAAGGCTTCTACATTGATAGTTGCCCAGTGCCACCCTGCTTCGCTCCTGGGACACCCCCTTTCCCAGGAGGCCTCTGTGCAGAAACTGCTCCCCCCTCAGATTTCTGGTGCCATGTGTCAAAAACCACAGCAGGCTCTTAAAGATCAGGGGATTTTAAAGCAGCAATTGATGCTAGATAGAAACTGAATTTATCATCCCCCCTGCCAAAGAAAAAAAAAAGCTGAGCGTCCCCTGTAATCACATGATTCGGGACAGGGCTTTAAGGAAAACAACATATCATCAGCTCTTCTCCTTATCGGGTGTCTGGCAACACCATGCAAATAATCCCTTACTTTTTTTGTGTGTTCAGGGGGTGGGGGCAAGCACGTAGGAGGGCGCTTCCTGCTGCAGACTATGGGCTACCTGCTCATCATCCCACCTCTGCCTGGCTTGGTCTTTCAGGGGGAAAGTGGGGAGGGTGGCCAGAAACTTGGGACAACAGTTTGAGCAGCTGGCCAAACGGGCACGCCTACGTACATGCAACTGGTGTAATTCTGTGCCAGTTAGCGAGTCCACAGCGGCTATTGTGCACATGGGTGTCAGCGTTTGATTACTGTGTGTGCGGCATTGCCTGGCAACTGCTCCTGATCAGGTACACCTGATACAGACACACTTCCTCTGTTTAGGTCTGTGGGCTGCCGGGCTTTGTAACCCCATGTCGGTCTAGATTGCTACTCCTCCGTCCCCTCGTCAGCAACGTGGTTTCCTACTCTAGATTAAAATAACCAACTGGGTTGAAGCACAGTGGCCGTCGTTTGCTCCAAATTCCTTCAAGCTCCAGATGGGTCAGATGTTTTAGGAGTGAAACCAAACTGCAATTTGCTTAAAAATAAACCCAGCAGCAAAGAGAGCATGTTGGTCTTGTGATTAAAGCATGAGACCAGGGGCTCACGCGATTTATCCTCCAGCTGAGTTGCAGCAGCTGACTCGTTCTGTTTGGATTTGGGGGAGTGGATTGGTCTTCCTGTGCTTGGAGGGAGCAGGGGACCCGGAGCTTCATCCCAGATGTGTGGCGAGGGCGAATGTTTTCAGGTGCCTGGGATGGGACAGAGCAGGACAAGGTGATTTTAGTGAACTCAAGGGAATGGGGCCTGAGTTGGAGCTAAAAAGGCTTCTGCCCTCCTTCCTGGGAGCACACTGCTGTCACTGTGCCTTCAAAATATGCTCCCTCCTTGGGCACTTCTTGCAGCATTTTTTTTCCAAGGGCCCTGAGGCTGTACATTTCCTCTGAAGTCAGTCCCACGTTGGGAGCTCTAAGACTTCAGTGAGGACATTGTTTGAACTACTTGGACTCAATGTGCCAGAACAAACATTGATAATCCAGGTGAAGTAGGGCCCTAGCCTGACACCCATCCTGCTCCCTGATTGTGTGATCTGCTGTCTATGGCAGGGTTCAAAACAGAAGTAGGTAAGTTCAGGCAGGGTTTGCTGTTTGCCAGAGGCTGGGAATGGTTCACGAGATGAATTGCTCCATGGTCACCTCTTCTACTCATTCCCTTTGAAGCACCTGGCATTAGCCAGTTGGAAGACAGGATACTGGGCTCAGTGGACCATTGCTTTGACCCACTGAGGCCATTTTTAGGTTCATGCCAGATCTGTGCCAACATCAGGCGCAAAGAGCGCACCTGCAGGCCTGATGGCAGTTGGCCGTTTTTGTTCTGGGGTTTGAATTTCCCTGGCAGGTGCAAGTGCTCATCAGTGGGGAGAATGACCAGGGCATTTCTCCAATGACTTGCTTTTGGGGTACTCCATTGATGGCGCTGCTTGATGCCCTCTGCTTCTGTCACTCGTGGTGGGGCGCAGTGATGGGTGGAGGGTGTCCCACTGTCCTCTGCACAGGGAAGGCCTCAGCCAGCTTGCTGCCTTCAGTCCTGGGAAAGATGTGAACAAACTGGAGAGAGGCCGAAGGAAGAGATGAAAACCTGGCTTATGAGGAGTGGCTGAAAGTATGCAGAGTGGTTAGTTTGGAGAAGAGTGGGGCCTGGTAAGTCCTCTGATACATTAAGGGCTGTTGCAGAAAGGACAGTGATCCAGGATGTATTGTTCTCTGTATTTCTGGAGATAAGACAAGAACGGTTGGGGTTAGCTGCAGCAAGGGGGACTTGGGTTCAACATTAGGGGAGAAACTTTCAGATGGTCAGGGCAGTCGTCAAGTGGGAGAGGTTTCTGTGGGAAGTTAAGGAATTCCTAATAACGGTCAGGACAGACCGTTGTCAGAGATGGTCCAGGTGTACTTGTTCTCTTCAGCGTGGAGCAGTTGAGCTGGAGGACCTTTTCCAGCCCTGCATTCCTGCCGACATGGCGGATCCCCCAGTCGTAACCCAGGGCGCCATGGTACTGGGCAAACACAGCACAGAATGGCAGTCTGTCGCTGGGTGCTCCCCGCTGAAATAATTCCATCCTGATCCCATGGGACAAGGTTGATGCCCCTTCCCAGGTTTGTCTTTTTGGTGCAGTCCAAGGAGAGGATGGGAAGATTCCCCTGGGAAGACTGTGCTAGCCCTGCTGCTCTCTCTCTGTGCATGTGAGAGACTTGCTGTGTGCATAGGAAACGGGAGGTGACACTAAAATTCACCCATCCCCCCCCTTCCTTTCCAGCATTGGATGAAATAAATTGATTTTTTTTTTTTTTTTTTGTTGGCTGAGCATATGCAGCTCTTACCAGACTTGCCTATTTTCTGGTAAAAAGAGGAAATGGTGCCAGCCTTCAGGGTGTGTGGGGGTGGGGGAATCTGACCTGAAACCATTTCTCCAGGAGGAGCACAGAGCTCTGGTTCTCATGCACGTGCTCTCACTCGAGTTTTCTGGAGTGGATTTTTTTTGGTTTAAATATGGGTTGTAAGCGGTTGCATGGCTGGCAGGAAAGTCGCAGCCCTTTCCAAAGCATAGCAAAGGGTAGTGGCTGCCAGCCATGGGGACCGGGGCGGGGTGCTGAGTGAGTGGAGGTTTATCCTGCCCCCCACCCCCAGCACGGGGTGTGCCTCCTCTCAGACCATACTGGCTGATTCCACACTGGACTCACCCTGTGGGGCAGGAGGAGAGCCAGAGACAAGGTGGCTCAAGGGGATCCCCCCTGATTGTCACTTCCCTTCTCCTTTTCCCCTCTGCAGAGTCTGGATCCTTTGGCTACCTGGTCCCTGGGCCATGCACACGCCGCAAGAGTGTGTAGTGGGGTGGCCCAGCCCAGTCTGGGTGCATGTGAACCGGTCGGGGATGGGGGTCACGGGCTCTGCAAAGACGAGTTAAAACCCCAGCAATGGCAGTTGGCAGCGTGTCCTGGAGCCTGCTCAGCCTCCTGAGGACCTGCCTGTGGGGGTGGAAAGCCGTACAGTGACAGCAATGGAAAATCCTGAACAGAGTCTGTTTCCACATAGAAGTTGTCCCCACTTTCCTCCTCTACTCTGTCCAGCTGCCTGTGTGGGTTAAGCCATGGGAGGGAGGTGACGTGAAGGCAGGAGGTGCTGCACTTTTGGGAGAAGCGGGAAACCCTGGGAACTGGGTCACCGAAACATCGACTCTTTTTCCAGAGTCATGGAAACTGGATGGGGGCTTGGCAGCACCCGGGGCAGATGTGATGGTGCCCAGCTCCAGCCTGAGGGCTGGCATTCAACATTTGCTGTGCTGTATCAGGCTGGGGGTGGCAGGGCTGACCCTGCAGAGTAGGAAAGACTATGAATTTTGGGAACTCTGGGGGGGATGCAGATGAGTGCCCAGTTATCCTTCACCAAGGAGGAGAAACTTGCCAGCTCTTAGGCTCCTGAAAGAAAGGTCTCGGCCATGCTGGTGGAAAAACCCTGATAAAAGCTTGGGGGTGAGCAGAGCCTTGCTGGACCAGAGGGCACCTTGGTGGTTAAGTCTAGACCCTAAGAGGTGTGATGTGGTTTTATTTTATATGTAACCCTTGTGGCTGCAGAAGTTCGGTTGTTCCCTGCTCTTTGCTGAGCACATGGCCACTGGCTTGCTTTAGAAGCAGACCTCGGTGCTACGTTTTAAGGGGGACTAGCCCACTAGTTTGTCCTGCTCCTTTCTGGAATGGTGATTCTGGGAGAGCCCAGTGGATCCAGGGCTGGACACCGTGGGGTGTGGGGGGCAGCTCTGGGTTGGCATGAGGCTGGCACTGCCCTTGTGAGGGGCAGACAAAGGCTTGTGGGGCTCGTGGCCATGTCGGTTGGGGAGCTGTGCCCTGGCTGGCTGGAAGAGGGCTCCTCATGCTGGGTGCAGGTGGTCACGAGGGGCAAAGGTTGTGGATCTGCTGTGAGCCTGCAGGACTGGGGAGGTGGTCTGGGGCCTGGCGCCTGAGGTGTTTAGTTGGGGACTGAGAGAGTAGCTCTCCTTTGCTGAGAGCAGCTCAGCCACTGCTTGGTCCAAACGCTCCACAGCTAGCCCCATCCGAGGTGACGCTTAGCTAGGACCGGCGATGGGCCTTGCCATGCCTGGAAAGGCAGATTGGGGGCAGCAGTCAGGCACTGGCAGGAATTAGAGGGGCAGAGGAAAAGGGGCGTGAATGACAACACCCAACCCTGCCAAGGGGGATAGCCTGATAGACGGTGGGAGCTCTGCTCCAGGCTGTCTGGCCCGTTCTAGGGAACCCTCTGCCCTGTTCTCCAGCATTTTCCTACGGGGTAGGATGGCTCCAGCCCTCTCCAGTGAATGGCTGGAGAGTGAAGCTTGCAGAGCAATTTCCATCACCCCATAGGGGTGTAACCCCTCTTCAGCCCCACAGGACTCTCCCCTCAGGGCTTTTGCCTGCACAGGGAGCGGCATCTCCTTCCCAGCTAATGGTCCATGCCAAGTTTCAGAGCATCCCTGGTTTGGAGCATGAGTAAACAGGAGTGTTTCCTATGTGTGGTTGGAGTCAGGGACCTGCAGAGGGATGGCAGGGAGGAGATGAGCTGTCGGGAAGGGGGCGGCACTGAAATCATGGCAGGGCTGGGAATAGGGTCAGTATGAGGGGGGCAGTCCAGTGGAGGTTCCCTGTCCTGAACAGACAAATAAACGCTGGGAACCAGACTCAGAAGTGGTGGGGCCTGGGACTGAGGAGGGCACAGCTGCCCTCAGGTCCCCCGATGGAAGGGCTGTCACTGACGGGGGCAGTTGTGGGGTTCTCTGAAGTGGAGCGGGGTGGTTCTGTGAGGGGAATTAGGCACAGTCTAGCACCAGGCCACTCAGCTGGGAGCCAGGAAGTCGTGAGTTTCTAAACCCAGCCCTGACAGTGGGTCCCTCTGTAACTTTGGGTGAGTCATATCCCCTCTCTGTGACTCAGTTCTCCAGGAGAATGGGCTAATGCTGCCCTCCCTCCCTGGAAGATGGTCCACTTTGTGAACATCTGTAAAATGCCATGTAGCTGCTGAATGTTATAGCGCCATCTGGGAACTCTGCCTCTACTGAGGCAGGCGGCAGGCAGCAGTACGGGGCTCCTGACGCACAGCTGAACAATTCTGAAGCTGTCAAATGGAGGGCAGTGGTGCACATACCCTTCCCCACTCATTACTGAGCACTTCTAACCTGCTTCAGAAATCTCCATTTTTCTAGGGACTTTCCCTCAGTTTCTTGCCAAATGCTCCCATGTTTTGCATCTTGGGACCTGAAGTTTAGCAAATCCCAGGCCACAAAACTCCATGCTGGGGGGTGTGCTGCACTTTGGGGGTACCCTGGCTTTCCAGGGAGTGTTTGTGGTGATTGGGTTCACTGTAGGGTGGGTGAACAGCCAGGAGTGAGTTGGGGTCAGAGCCTGTCTGCCCATGAGCCATCTCTTCCATGGTGGGGGACAGGCAGCTTGTTGGTGCCTTGACACTGCGGGGCTGGGGAGGTGATCTGGGTTTGCTCCGGCCTCAAGGCATAAGCCTGGTGCTGCAACAGATTTCAGTTCTTGGGCTGAGTAACGAAGAGGTCGCTTGGTGGGAAGGGGGAGCCTTGATCCACAGAGCACCGCCTGCTGTCTGGGGGACCCCACAACAAGAGGGGCAGCTGGGCATCCTGGCCCAGGGCAGCTCAGATCAGTAACCTGCCTCCCTTCACTTCTCTCCCCAGCTTGCCTGTTCCGGTTCAATGCCCTCTCGCTCGTGTACCTGCTCTACCTCCTGCTACTGCCATGGTTCCTGGGACCTACCGAACACGCCATCCGAGGTAAGGGCCGGCACCTGCCTGTGTGATCTCTGAGCTTTGCGGTCTCCTTCTTCCGTCTTTGAGGGTGATTGAGATTGCAGGGCGAGGTCCTGCTGGGCGCTCCTCTCGGTGTAGCTCTCCCCCATCAATGGGATTCACTTTCGCTGCTGTCTGCCCCGACTGCCATGCTTCCCCAGGTGTTACTGGCTGCTGGTGTGTTCCAGAAACCTGCAAGCATCCTGGGTTTCAGCCGGAATCGTCCCATGGCTCAGCTGTTGTGGCGTTCACCAGTCGGGGATATCCAGGCTGGAGCTGGGGGAGGCCAGGTTGCTCGGTGACTAGGGCAGCAGACTGGATGTCACTATTCCTGGTTCTGTTCCCAGTTGTGCCCCAGGGCAGCTGTGGCCACATCGTATCCTAGCTGTAGTCGGGTAGGGAAAACCTGTCGCCCTGTCACTAAAGCATTGTGAGATGCACCCATGAAAAACACGCTCTGAGCCATGTGTTAGAACAAGTCGGCCCTCCAGCCTGGCTCACTTGTCACTGGGCTGCATGTGAACGCCTTCATTGAAAAGCCAGGGCTGTGCCACTTGAGTTAAAGGAGAATCTCCCTTAGCCGCTGAAAATATTGATCCTATGACACACAGTTGAAACCGTTCTGACTCTGTGCAGTAGAGAGCAGTAGAACACACACTCCTCATTATGACCGTATTCATTCCTGCCTCTAACTGGGATGCAACAAGGCAACTGCAACATGGCTTGGAGATAATCTCCCTATCTCCTGGACGCAGTCTACATTGTTAGTTAGCCTTTTGGGGCCCGAATGCAGGAGCTGCCCGACTGGGTCAGAACCCAGGGCTACCTCTGTCTTAATTTCTTCACGTTCCCCTTGTCCTTGTGTTACAGGATGAGAATGGAAGGGGCTGATCTCCTTTCTCCCCCCAGTTGTCACTTTGTCCTCTTCTCGGTGTGAGTTTTTCCTGTCGGCATGCAGTGGGGCTGGTGGCTCATTGGCTGTGGGTTCTGATCCCACACTGGGCCCTGCTGATGCTGCTGTGGAGCCCAAGGGAGGCTGTTGTGATGCTAGTGGTGAGACAGTAAGGACAGCTCCAAAGGTCCCAAGTTCTGTGTGGGACAATTGTCCTGGCCATGCTGCCTTTTCCTCAGAGTCCTAATGTAGGTTGAAGGTCCAGGCTGCCTATGAATACCTGTTTTCCAGCTCCCTGAAAGTTCCTGTGACAGCTGGGTGGGAAAAGTCCTGGAGAGCATTTTGGTGCCAGATCCTTGCTGTTTCCCCTCTTATTGCAGTGATTTCCTGACCCTCCTGGCTCAGACCCCACTGTCCTTTCTTCTGTGGGTCCACGGAAATGGAGGCAGCAGAGGGCACAGCCTCTTTTCTGAAGGGGGCAACGGAGACTCCCACCCTAGTGGGCATTCTGCTGTCTCTGGTGGCCCCACGCCCATCGCCACTAGCTCCAAGAGCTGGTTTGCGTTTTGGTGAGGTAGCTGCAAAGCACCATGGCTGAAACAGCTGCAGGGGGCAGTGGCCAGGAGCCAGCTGACCCAGGATTGGCAGAGCAAGGTGATCATGAGGGAATCCACTGCCATTTCAGCACTGCATGGATGGGGTGTCCCGGAGTACCCAGGTGATAATCCCTGTCCATGTGGCTCCTCAGAGTGCACCTGGCATGTGATGTCCAGCTCAGGGACCCTCCGTGCCAGAGAGATGTCTATAAATGGGAGCCAGCTCAGAGAATGGCCACAGGAATGGTGGAGGAGTCAGAAGGCTTGACGGGAGAGTTGAGGGTAAAAAATTGACACCCGCGGCCCTTTGGCCAAGTGTCTGCTCCAGGGAGGGTCTGGGTCCCAGAGATGGAGAAATAGGGATCTGATTGGGATTTCATCAAAGGAACTGAGCACATTGCTCTCTGGGAGGCTGTCCCAGTCAGGACTAGAGAATAGTGCTGGGGAGAAAAGTTACTTATTAATAAAGGGTTAAATTACTGTTGGTGCAGCCTGGCTTTAGTCCCAGGGATGGCCCAGGTGACCCAGCAAGGGCTCTTTGTAGCGTGTCTAATTTCCGTGACTTCAGTGCAATGGGAGCCAGGCTGCCACCCTGGGGAAGGGGGGGCATCCATGTGAAGCCCTGGCTCCCCGAGCTGGTGAACTGTGGGAGAGGGCGGCTTGTTTGTGCAGCGCTCAGGGCTTAACTGGCCCCAGCCAGAACACGTTCACATGTGGGGCCTTATTCTCCACCTGTCGGGATCTGGATTAGACAGGCTGAGAAGAGGGCCTGAACCCTGTCTGTGCTCCTGGGACACCGCTCCTGCCTGCCCCACCGGTGAACTAGGGGTCCTTCTTCCCCTTGTATCAGCAGGGCCTAGCCAACCTGGCCAGCCCTCACTGACCTGTAGCCCTCCTGGGTCCCCTTCCAGAAGCATGTATCCAGCCGAATAACAACCTGCACCAGATCAGCCTTTGTGAACAGACGTCTTGACCTGTGCCCAGTGAAACATGCCAGGGTGCAGCATTTTCACAGCTTCTGTTGGCAGGGCTGAGGCTGTGACTTGGAGGCAGCCCAGTTAGCCCCTTGGCCAGCAGTGTGGGCTGGGCGCGAGAGTGTTATGTGCTCTGGTGGGAGGGGGCCTGAGGAAGGCAGGACCCAGCTGGGCAGCAGGAGCAAACCTGGTCCCCACCTTTCATCCTGGATCAGAACCTGTGCTTTTGGAGTTCAGACCTCACCTGCTTTTATCTCTATTGCCTCCACCATCGCAGGCATCCTAGGGCTCCAGGGGGGAAGCAGATGCATTCCCGGGCACCGGGCAGGGCCTCTGCTCTTTATCTCCAGGCTGTGGACAGCAGCCTGCTCTTGCCCTCAGGAGGGCACCTTGGGGCACTGCCCCAGATGTTTAACATGCAGTGAAGAGGAGGGCGCATGGGGTTAAGGGCAGTCGAGAGCCAGCGTCCATGAGTCCTGGGGTGTATGGCAGCGGGGTTGGGGTAGTGGGGGTGTGGTGCCCCCTTGGAGGGGGGAGTGGGGGTGCCATGCCCACAGAGGGGGCGAGTAAAGTTCCAGCTGCCAGATGAGCAGCCCTTAGACTGGGTGTTTTGGTCCATGGGGTTATTTTGGAGGGGGGCATGAACTGTTCTAAACTGGGCACCTTCTGTCCTTCCTCTGTGGTTTCCCCCGGCTGGGCAGCTCGTTGACTCTAGTCTCCCAGCGGTTCCCGGGCGGTAATGCTGTTGTTAATTATAGCCCTCCCTGGCTATTAATAGGGCTCTTCCTCCGAAATGGCGGGTTCCAAACACCAAACCAGAAACCTCAGAGCTGAGTTGGGTCCATCCGGCAGGGGAGGGGGATGCTGTGACTCAGACCCCAGCAGGAGGGGCCAGCTGTCCTGCACCTCTGCAGGGGCAATGACAAAAATGGGCCCCATGCAGGTGGGAGGCAGCTGAAGACCAGGCGCTCAGCATCTCCTTGGGGCTGCCCGTGACTGTGTGGGTAGGAGCTAGCGCAGCCTAGATACCAGGAGACCCACCCCAGGTGTGCGATGCAGCGGGTTGGTGGCATTTCGGGGTGCAGTGAGCGGGTCCCCGTCTGCTTAGCACTGTAGCTGCCTTCGGCCAAAGCCCTTTGAGATCAGGCCCCAGGACCACCTGGCCTCCGCGGCCAAGACCAGATCTGTAATCAGAGCCAGCCTCCCTTGTGTGCCACCACTAAAAGCTGTGCCCTTGAATATTTCATGGGCTTTCGTGCCACCCGAACCCAGCTGCCTCCGTGAGCCGCAGAACAGACTTACAGTAAGAAAAACCACTGCTGAGCAGGTCTTTGGAAGGCCAGTTTTCCCCTCCCCTCCTGGGGACGCTGAGGGCGGCAGGATGGAAAGAGAGGATAATGTGAGCTCCCCCCCCTTCCCGACTCGTCCCTGCTGCCTCCTTGGATTTACGAGGCGTGTGCAAGAAGGGGGCTTAGCAGCATCTGGTGGAAGATTTGATGGTTGTGGGGTGGGGTGGGGGGTGTTGGTTATTGGCTCACCTTGTGGCCTCAGAATTGGAAAATTCCTAGCTGGCCAGAGGCAGGGCTCCGCCCGCCCAGCTGGGTTTCATTTCTGCAGGCCCCAGCAGGCAAAATTGCTTTGATATGGGGGGAGAAGAGGAGCTTGGAGCCTTGGCAGATCCTCTCCAAGCCAGTGCCTGAGGGGCATGTGGGTCAGGGGCAGCTGGGCCACTGAGTATGGGGTGCTCTCTGAGTGTGCTAACAAAGGGGCAGTTGGGGTGGTTTTGTGCCAGGGATTCACCCCCCCAGCAATCCTACCCACTGCATGTGGACAGGTGCCCAGCAGGGCTGGGCTGGACTGGGCTGTTCCCGCTCCTCTCACCCTCCCCAACCACTGTCCCAGGCAGCCCAGGTGCATTTTCTCCTTCTTGAGCTGGTGGAAAAAGGGAAAGAAAAAGAGCTATTGTAGGGCACTGGGCTGGGTGGCAGGAGATCTGGATCATGTCCTGGTTCCAACCCAAGTGCCCTGGCTGACCCTGTGCCTCAGTTTCCCCATCTGTACAATGGGGGTTACTGCCCTCCCCAGCAAGATCAGTCATGCAGAGTGGTTTAATTCATGGCTTTCCATTGAGCCCTGTAAGATCAAAGCAGCCTGGAATCAGGCAGGATGGGATTTCTACCTGAGTGTTCTTGCTCTTTATGCTGTCAGCCCGATGGGGCTGCCCCAGATGGGATGTGGTGGGCAGGGCTCTCGTTCTGGTCCACTTCCAGAGTTCCCGAGGAGAAACCTGGTCTTGGTGACTGTCTGTGGGTCCAGCATTTGATCTTCAGCTTCTCTGCCCCAAAAGCCCATAGTACCCAGGATAAAGCCTTAACAGGGACTGGTGTATTTTTGCTTTATTTCAGTTGGATCCTACTCATGTGTGCAAACTGGGAAACCTTCTCATCCTCCACCTCCCAGCTGTCATTGTGCAGAGACAGCAGGACAATTGCAGGTGGTTTTTATAATGGGGCCAGAGGAAAAAAGACTGTGAGAGCTGGCCCCCATTAGTCACCTCTCCTGGGGTTGCTGTGCCCAGCCCACAGGTGTGTGGGGGGTACCCTGGCCAGGCTGAGGGCTGCATGGGGCAGTCATGGCTGACGCCTCTGGAGTAGCCACTGGACAGGGCTGGCTGTGTGAGGCAGCGGGTGTGGGAACCCTCAGCCCTGCCGGGAACAATGTACTGAGTGCTGAGGTGGGGGTATGAGTTAGAGAGAGACTTGACCCGTCGCGTGGTGTCCAGGCTGATGTGGGGCATCTGGGGGAGGAAGCAGAGATTTGCATCACCCTGAGCTTCAGGTTCAGTCTCCCCTTGGTTTCCTGGTGGTGGGGAATCCCATCCCCCTCGTGTGGATTCAGCTCATTGTAGCGATGGGTTTGGTGCCAGGCCCCTTAGTTTCAGGTGAACTGTACCTGTCCCGCACTCCTGGGGGCTGTTCCAGGAGGGCCCAGTTAGATCTCAGTCCTCCAGCTGAAGGGGCATGAGTCAGCAAACTCCATTTTGGGTCCTGAGACACCATTTCAGGGACCCAGGGTAGTCACATCTCACCTGTCCTCACCATCTCCAGGTCAGTCACATGGGCCCAGAAGCATCAGATGAGGTGATGCACCATATTAGGAAATGACCCTTCCCTGACCCAGGTGAGGTGACCAGACATATAAGGTATATAGCCCCCGACCCTGAATTATGATTGGCTCTGTGCCTGCCTTACCCCTTTTCTGTAGACTGTACTATAAAACCCGCTGTACTGTACCCCTCGGGGAGCTAGCTCCACGAGATCTCTGTAAGGTAATAAAGCATATATGCATTTGTGACCTCCTCTGTCTTTGTGTGTCTTGGGACCACTTGGACCAACTCGGGGACTACCAGAGCTTTGTGCTCTAACACAGCCATCACCTGTCTGTTGTGCAGTGAGAAATCCTGGGAGCCTGGCTTGGAGCCGCAGGCCCCTGAAGCATAATTGTCTGTTGGGAACTGGGCCCCAGCCCTCTCTCAGTGGGTCCTGCTAGCTAGATGTGCCTGGGGCATGGCTCTCCTAATGCCAGGGGGTGACAGGGGCGTTCCTCAAATGGCAGGGTGGCCTTGCTGCTATTATTGCTGGGTCAGTCAAGATTTGGATTCTCAGCCAGAAATTGTCAGAGACTGCTTCTCCAAACCCTGGGATGCAAGGACAGACATGGGTCCCCAGGGCCCAGGGTGGGGAGCGTGCATTGATTGTGCCCCCTGGCATGGTTTTTGAGAGGGGCTCTTGGTAGAGAAGCTGCATGCGTGTGGCTCCCCACCAGTGATGCTGTGGCAGAGACGTAGACATAGAGCCCTGTGTAGATACAAATATGTGGATCCGCATCTGATCTGCATCTGCAAGAAATGGTTGGTGGATATCCACGTTGTATCTGCAGATGCAAATATAATGTGAATATCCGCATATTTGCAGGGCTTTAGCTCTGTGCAGATAAAAATATGTGGACCTGTATCAGATCTGCATCTGCAAGAAATGGTTTGCGAATATCTGCATTGTGTCAGTGGATATAATGTGGATGTCCATGGATTTGCAGGGCTCTATGTACGTGAGGGAGCCACGCTGGACAGAGGCCTGTGTTTGCACAGCAGTGGGTCAGGGCCCCTGTATATAGCTGGCTAAAGGGTGGATGTTGCAATCTAGTCTCTACAAACAAACAAGGAGTCCTGTGGCACTTAAAGACTAACAAATGTATTTATATATAATATTTATTTATATAAAGTATATTTTTTAGTCTTTAAGTGTCACAGGACTCCTTGTTTGTTTGTTTTACTGAACTAGGCTAACCTAGCTGCCCCTTTGACTCCAGTCTCTGGCTCTGTAACTGTCCCCCAGGTTGTGTTGGATAGTGGTGAGAGCCACAGACTAGGAAATGAGGGACTTGGGTTCTTATTCTCAGCTCTGCCATTGTCTTTGCAGGACTGGGGGCAAGTCACTACGCTATTCCCTCCCCATCTGAAAAGCAAGGGCGCTGGCTGCAGCGTGAAGTGCGGGGAGTGCAGTATTGGGAATGATTTTAATACCTAGGTGTTGATTTTGTCTTCTAGGACACACAGGTCGTCTCCTCCAGGCCCTCCTGGGAACCAGCATCCTCTTCCTCACCGCCCACTTGGTCTTCCAGATATGCCTGTACACTGTGACCGGGCTGGACCAGCTGCTGGCCCAGAACTGTAAGTACTGGACTGCCATGGGGCCTGTGGGGTATTGTCAGAGACTTCAGCACGGAGCAGTGTCCTCACCCCTGAGCCCCAGCCAGTCATGCTGAACCCCAGCCCAGTGACTGGTCCCCTTTCTCCTGTCACTCCCCTCTGCTAGCTAGAGAGATCTGCTTGCCAATCTCTTCCATCTTGTATTGTGCTAGGATGCTCAGAGCACCTCTCCCAGACCCAAAGAATCACTCAGAAACAAGCTACAGCCTCATCACCTTGTGCGTGTGACTGTAGTTATTTGTGAAGTAGCCGAGGCCTATGAGTTCATCTGAGCTCTCTAGATCAGGGTTTCCCAACCAGTGTGCCATCAGGCCTGAGCAAGTGTGCCACAAAATTTTTTGAAAAGCTACTCAGAGCTCTGGATTGCCTCATGAATATTCAAGAGTTCATTTGGAAACCATATGGTGCTGTACCTCAAATTAATTAAAGTTAGCAAGGTGTGCCACAGCAGAAAAAATGTTGGGAACCACTGCTCTAGATCACAGCTGCCCTGTGCGGGTGTCCACCCAGCGCGGACATGATCAAGTATGTGTTTGGTTGGCAGGGTGCCTCTTTCCCTGTCATGGTCAGGAACTGGGGGGATTCCCTTGTGGTTTCCTGAGCCTACCTCTCACCCTGACCCCTTTCCTCCACATTCTGGGGGCACACAGAAATACTTGTTGAATCTCAGCAATAGCTACTGGCTTGGCTCCCTTTTTCTCTGAAGCCCCTGCTCTCTGCTTTTCTCCTGATCCCTTGTGAAATACCACCCCTCACCCCCCTGGCTCTCCTCCTTTCCTGAAGCGATGTGACTTTGCTTGCAGAGGCTATTTAAATGCACTTGTCTGAACGATATCCTCTGCTGGGCTCAGGCTGGCCAAGAGGGGAGCAGGGCAGACACATTGTCTCTAAGCTAGCCCCAGCAGTTCTGCCTTTGCTGGATTCTCTTTTGCCTGTGGCTTGCAGAGCCTGTTTGGTCTCTACCGGGGGTCTGGCAAGTGCCTTTCCTCTCCTCCTGCGAGTGGAATTGGAGGCAGTTGGAAATGTTTTCCTTATGGAAGGCCAGGCTTGGCCTCCTCCGTTTGTTTTGCAGCCTCTCACTCCCTCCCCCTGGAATGACCTGGCCGATCCGGAGTGTATCGTACACATCAGTGAGTGAACCACTCCCCCGGGAAGCCAGTGGGGGAAACGGCCCAGCTGTTCCTCCTTTCCCAGCAAGTTGCTCCCTGCAGCTGTTGCTCCCTTCTTGCTCCTGCTGGGCCCCCTCTTTCCCCAGTCCCTACAGGCCTTCCTCCCCAGTGTGGAAAAGGGGAGACAAAGTGATAGTCAGAAGGGGGATGCACCACACCTGTCCCAAAAAATCAGTTCCTGGTTCGTGTGCATGTCTTTAAGAATCCTTCTTGAATACAGGTGTGTGCTGTGCCTCACCTGAGAGAGCTCGGCCAATCAGATTGCTCAGCAGCCTGAACTGTCAAGGTGAAGGAGATGTACCTGGGTCCTGGCCTGTTTGGTTCCAGCCTTGGGGTGGGGGGGTAGGGGCCTGGGTCAGCTGAGCTATGACTTCTGGTGCACCAATTTGGTCAGACTTAAGCTGTGGCTGGCCCATGTGGTCTGCCCGCCCATCACTGCGCAGCCTTAAACGATGACCAGAGTTGGAGACAGATTCCTTGACTGGCTTGGGCAAAGGCCCCATTCAGCACCCGTCTGATCTGCCACGAAAGGTACAGGAAAGCAGGAGGAAGGTGGAGGATAGAGAGTAAGAAATAAGACTTTCAGGATACCCACCACCCTTGTTCCCTGACCCTTGGGCTGGAGGGTGTGTTTCCTTGAGGGCAGTATCATCCTGCTCAGGAAAGGAGGCGTTAACTGAGTGGGGTTGGAAGGGTTACAGTTGCTGCTGTTGTCAGTCTGGTCTGTTAGGTGGCTGGACCACCAGTGTGGCCACAGGTCACCATGTGGGGAACACTGGGGCTGATGGCCTGTACATGCCTGAGTTGGGCCCTTGTGTACGCTGACCTGTGCAGGATGATGTGGGAGACACCATGAAGGAGGGGGTCCGTGGAGCAGCTCCCTAAACCTGCTGACCCTTTTGAAGCTGGCTGCATCTGTGCTCGTGTCTGCTCTGCTTGTCCTGCCGGTGCTTGCTCCTGTTCTTAGCCGCCTGCCCTTCTCTCTCAAATGGGAGAAGGCCTTGCTGGTGGTGTCCCCATGAGGAGTACAGTGTCCCCATTTGTGGTGCGTATAGCTGGACCTGGCAGCAGGCTGGGGTCATGCCCTTTGTTCATAGAGGGGTCCCACCTGTGCTGCCCCAGCATCTACAGATGCATCATGGCCTCACAATCAGGAGTCCAGGGCATTTTGGAAGAAATGAAGCACTCGGTGCTGTTCTGTACAGTGGGTAGAGCTACGATTTCCTGCGTGACTGGGATACATTGTGAATGCAGGCAGTGAGACTCAAAGGGCCACGTTAATCCTTGATGTGTCTCCATTGGCACTGCGCTAGGCGTGGCCATGATCCCATCTGCCCATCTCCATTTGCAGCATGGAGGGTCCAGTAAAGCAGCGGGGCTAGATATTAAATGGCAAAGCTCAGGTCCTGACCCATGTGGGGTTATGGCAGCTCCCTTAGAGTAAGGCTGGGGACTCAGACGTCTGGCCCAAATTCTAGCCTTGCTAATTGGACTTTGTGTCCCAGAATTTCCCTGCTCTTTCAGACTTTAGTCTTTTAATTCACTCCTCAGCCAGGGCTTCCTGTCTCTGTGAAGCTGTTAATCAGCTACCATACCCCACCTCTGAGATGTGTCATTTCAGTGGTGAGCAAGGTGATCCCTGCATGGCCAGTGACAGTGTGAAAGTGCCTTCAGCAGGTGCTGTAAAAGTGTAAGATCTGGGCCTCATATTTCTCCGTGCAGAGCAAAATGGATGGAATTTGCTGTGGCAGTGATTGGGTGTGCAAAGAGCTGTGTGATGGAATAGCCATTGAACTGTTCCCTCCCATGGGCCATTGCACTGACTTTGCACAGCTTACGTGCAGGCCCTTTTGTACACTTAGGTCTGGGGATTCAGGCCTGTGCTGGCCACACTGTTACTGCTGGTGAAACGTTCTGGCTTTGGGCCATCTGGGAGTTACTGCAGGTGGCCACCTCCTGCATATTAATATTGGGCTCTCCTGGCCCAGACGCCATCCATTTGCTGCCACCAGCCTTGGCAGTGTCTTAGCATCTGTGTCCATGGGGTTTTCCAGGCTGATACTCTCTTCTCTTTGCTTCTCCACAGGCAGCATGTGGGACACGCTCTTTCATCACATTGGGGTCACCAGGTAAGGGGCAGGTCTCTGCATCATGCCATGTAGCCCTTGGGCAGTGATGGGTTTCTTGGTCATGGTCCAATGCATGCTGCTTTGGGGACAGCCTCACGTGGATGGCTGAGCCACTGCGGTGATTAGAAGCAGGCTGGCCATTCCCTGGAACTCCTGCTCCAGCCTATGACTGGATCGCTGGGGGGAGCCTAACAAGGCAGGGGAGTGTCTCATGGTGGAGCATCCCACCTTCCAGTTTGGGGCCAGAGCCCAGCCTAATAGGACCTTCTGTGGAGCATAGGGGAGGGATTCGCTCCATCTGGGGTGCTGCCAGAGGAGGCTGGAGGTATCCACGTGCTCCAGTGTTGCGTAGCTGTCATTCTGTTCCCAGGACCATGGCTGAACTATATGGATTCCCCTCCTCCCCCCCAACTCCTCTGGGGCCACAACAGATGCATCTTGGTGTAAATGGGCCCGTCAGGAGGAGAGTGTGTTTAACACCCACCCTGACCCTGATTGTTCACTCACAGGCTGGACCTGAATGACATCCCCAATTCTGTGCGCCTGGTTGCTCCTGATGTGGGGATCCTGCTGGTCTCAGCAGTCTGCTTGGGCCTGTGCCGCCGTCTCATCCCCCGGAGCAAAGCAGCAACACGTGCCAGGAGGCTGGAGTTACCTGAGCCCGTCAAACAGGTGAGGTGCTTTTTGCTGGCGCCGCGCATCTCCACAAGCTAATGTTGCCACTTTCCGACCAACGGGCTCTGTGTCTGTGGGCAGTCCTAGCTGGGGCAGCTCCGGCCTGGTGGCTGACAAACCAGTACTTTCCCCTGGTGATGCCAGTCGTGTGGCAAGAACCCAGGATATTGAGGATAAAGCATGAACTCTGCTCATGGTGTCCGACTTCCATGGTGCTGCCATCTCTGGAGCCCCCTCTTTGGACTGGCAGCATTGCATTAGAGCCATCAGTCTGGCTTTTTGTAAGACTCTCCCTGGGACAGCGTGGTTCCCCAGGGCCTCATCTAGGTTGGTTTTCAGTGTCTCAGACAATGGATTTCTTTCAGTACGGACAGACAGATGTAAACCCCTTCCCCCCTCCCTCGAGGAGCTGTCCTTTGCAGGGCATGACCCCAGCTCCAGGAGAGTTTAGACCTTGACAGAACCATTTTGAGGCTGCTGAGATCTTTCTTCCTAGCTCCACCCATGGCCTTGACTTGTATCTGCAGCTTCCATCTGTATGAGGCGAAAGGATTCCCAGCCAGTCCTGTCCCAGCTGGTGTGTTTTTTTTTAACAGCTTACCTTGCCAGCCGCTACCCTGTATTATCCAGAGCCCCAGTCAGGCAAACAGGCTGGATTCACTTGAATACGGGATTGTCCTCCATGCTGTTACACAGGAGCACCGGCCACTTCCAGACATGGCTGAAAGACATGTGGGTGACATTTGGGGCACCACAGTGGGGTAGATTAGGTCAACCCAGTGCTGTCTAGGCTTAACTCCTCTGCTCGGGGGGAGTGGATTTGTCACACCGCTGAGCAAGGTAGCTGGGCTGGGGACAGGGATCCTTGTGTATGCTCAGGAGAAGAGGAATTCAAGAGGCCAGGCCTGTCTGCCCTTGGCATCCCAGGTTCTTCAGCAGAATGGAAGTGTTACAGCCAGTCTGCAGCCAGCCTATCGCTTCCTGCCTGAGCTGGCCACTCTGAGTCTGCCACTTCCGCCTCATTTGGCTGTGTGAATTAGATTATGCCTAGCTGGAGGAAGCCCCAGAGGCCCCTTGTGGTGCTAATGAGATTAGCCTGGCTGAGGGAACCTGGCCCCCAGGGAAGCCTGCCTTGCTACCAGCTGTGGAGTCTGGCAGTGCTGCCTCCTGGAGGAGCCTTGTTCTTTCAGCCCTGGCACTGGTTACAGGGGCGTCTCTCTGATGGCAGCAGCTGTCTCATATTGAGGGGCCCTGATCTCCTCCCAGAGCCGGGGTCATCTGTCCTCCAACTGACCCATTCACCCTTCCCGTCTGCATCACCTCTGTTGACTAGGGCAGGTGCGTTGATCCCTAGCCACCAGTGCTGTTGGAGGCTGGGGTCTGGCTGAGTGCAAGGGCAGGCAGTGCAGTGAACAGGGCTTGGCTGCAGGTCCAGAGAGCTGGGTTCGGTTTCCACCTCTGCTTCTGCCTCCATTGTCTGTCTTAGGGCAGGTTGTGTTCTGCTTCTGTGCCTCAGTTTCCCTCTCTAGAAGTGGAGCTGAGATGACGTGGGAAGCAGAAGGGCTCCATCCTGCCATGTTCGCAAAGTGCCTTATGATCCTCAGGCAGACAGATGGCTCTAGAGGGGGTAGAGGGTTCTGGTCCCCCCAGTCCAACCAAGCAGAGTCAGCTGGGCACATCCTCCACAACCGATGCTCAGTGGCTGCAGGGGGAGCAAACTCCAGACCTAAGTGGGGCTCGGTTCCACCCGTCAGCTGCACTCCCAGCTCAGTGTCGCTGTCCTTTGTCCCGCTTGCAATTTCCCAAGGGCTCATCTGTGCATTGGCACAGCTGGTTCACCAGCGACAAAGGTGCAGTGGCCTTTCATGGCAAACCACATCAAGGGCCTGAGGGAGGAACCAGCCACAACTGACCTACCCTTCTCAGGCACCACAAAGACTCCTGAGGGAGGCCAGCACTTGAGACTGATCCCGCCAACCATCCACAAGTTGCTCGCAGTATGACTCACCTGGTCTCCATCGGTGTGGGTCTGCAGGTGGGGGAACCCCACAGGTCAGCTGCATGGGACAGTGGGGGGCAGGAGGCCAGGCCTTCACCCATCTTGGGATTTCCTAGCCTGTGGCCTTGGAGTCTAGCTCATAGACTGATAGGATCCAGCTACTTCTGCTGTGGACGTGGGGGTGTTCCTGCTGCGGGGTGCAGCCCTGTGTTGAGGACCACGGGGTACCCTGGTGGGATGGCCTGTTGTTTTCTATGGCACAGGGATAGGAGAATGGAAGGTTGGTCCCAGCCCGGTCAGGAGACTCCTTGCATTAGCCCAGGCTGGCGTCTCTGTTAGCCCATCAGACGGCTGCCACTGTATCTCCAGGGCCCCAGCCATGGATGTGAGTCTGTTGAAAGTGGGGGCCGCTGCAGGGAGAACATCCAAAATCAGGAACTGTAGCCTCTTGCAGAGCTGGTCCGATCCAGTCCATCCTGGGCACAGAAAGGAAGGCACCCAGCTGGTAAGATGCCAGACAAGGCCATCATCCATTCCAGACTCTTGGTGTTTCAGGAAAACTGTGTTTAAGGAGCTGCTCTGCCCCTCTGTTGATAGAATCAGCCCAGCACGCCTGACCCCATGCAACATTCCCATGGCCTGAGCTGTCCATGTTTGCCAAAGTCAGATCCAGGCACCACCACAACCAACTCCTCTGCCCTGCCGAAAAACTGCCAGCCCCAATGCGATCTCCACAGTAGTGAGAGCCAGCCAAGCAATTGCCTCCCAGCATTCACCCCACTTCCCAGAGGAAGTTACAGTGAGTCTGTCAGGATAAATAATGTGGTGCCAGTGCAGACTGGATTTGGTTCTGCTCCAAAGCCACATGGACGCCTTTGCCTCCTGCTTCTCCATGTCATCCAAGATCCAGACCATATAGAGTTCTGTCCGTCCAGCCTGTCAGCTGATGCTCAGCCTGAGGTGCTGGCTCTTGTAGAGCTGGGAACTGCAAATCCCCTGTCCACTGCAGCCTGGTTTGCAGAGGATCTCTTGAGTTTTTTTACAACTCTTCACACTGCCTCTGGCAGAGAGAGATTCCTTCTCCCACTGGTAAAACGCAGCCCTTGCGGAGGTGGAACAGAGCCAGCTTATGACAGGAAGTGTTGGGAGTATTGCATCCAGCTGAGCTCGCATGGGGCTTTCCAGGTGACAGAGTAGAATTATGGCACCATGTGTCCAGCCAGCGTCTGGGCCAGAGCCCCTGACTTGCTTCAGGACAGAGTGGCTCTCTAACAGCAGTTTCACCTGCAGCTCAGTGTGTCAATTCCTTAGCGAGTTGCTGGCTTCCCACCTCCGGGGCTTTGGAAGGAGGTAGATGCTGGCACCCTTTTATCTTGCCATGGGGATCTAAGCATGGAGCCTCTTTAGCCCAGTGTGAGGAGCTAGGCACAGAGCAAACAAGATGTCTAGGGGCAGGTGGAGTAGAGAGTTGCTTCTGGGTTTCTCTAGCTCGTGCTGCTTTGCAACTGTTTTGGGTGTTGCATGTTTGGAGGCCAAACCAAAAACATCCAACCCACCAGACTCTCCCCACTGGAACCCCCTGCCCCAGCCTCAAATGCAGGGCTGTTGGTTGAGAAGATCATCAGCAAAATGGTGCACTGGTGAAGTCATCAGGCCTGGCCCAGCCTGCAGCCGGGCACCTCTTGGTGCTTTGAGATGGTGGGTGGTAGCACAGCCTTTGTGACAACAGTGTGCTTCTGCCTCTCCAGGTAGAGGAGACAAAGTGCTGCCTAGGACCTGGGGGGCCAGTCTGGGTGTAGGGTGCTTGCTCACGGTTTGGTGGGTCGGCAGAGCTGGGCCTCGGATGGCCTGAGTGCCAGGGTTTGGAATCTGGGTGTGTGGGGCCAGGCTGCCTGATGTGTTGGGGGCATTGAGGGCTGGGACCCACGGTGCAGAGGGTGACGCAGGCAGTGTTCTTGTCATGCCCATTGGAGGAAGCTCTGGCTCCTCTGTGTCATCACCCCCCCTTCCCCGACCTCTCATTCCTGGCGCCTTGTTCAGCCCAAGGTGAGTCACGGGCTGCCCAAGGGAGCAGAGCCTGTGTTTGCTCCTTGGTTACCATGGGGATCTCAGCAAACAGCCGGATGAAGAGAGCCGGAGTTATATGGGGCTTGCTGGAGGCCAGGCTGCAGCTGAGGCTGTCTGTGGCCAGATGGGCTGCTCACCTCCTGTAAGGCTGGTCAGAGGCTCCCTCACTGTCCTGCAGCCTCCCAGTGCACCTTGAATAGCATGGCCTGGAGCTCGGCTCTCACGTGTGCCCATTGGGGTTGGGCAGGCAGGGCCTTCGGAGCACAGTGCGGTTGGATCTGGTCCAGCTGTTGGACTCCCCTGTGCTGGGCTAGTCCCAAGGGGAGTGTGGATCATTGGCTGCCAAGGGCTCATGTATGTGTCAGGGGGCTCCAGAGCGGTCTGCTCTGCCTGCGTCTGCTGTATCTCAGTCTTGTGGACTTGGCTCGGGGTGCAGGGCAGCAAGGAATGGGGTGTTGAGGCAGCAGGGGTCAGGATAATGGTTTTGGTCCAGTTGAGCAGCACCTGGCTCACCCTAGGGGCAATGACATCGGCACACAGTTGTCACTTGGTGAGCATACATGTAAAGTGAGGTGCAAGCTACATCTCTAGCCCCAGCTTAGAGCCACTGTGTGTGGGGCCAGGACCATGATCTCACCAATGTTGCTGGCCTTGTTCCTCAGTGCTCTGGGCAGAACTCTCTTGGGCTAAAACCCTTGGCTGGGTTTATGGACAGGCAAAGGAGCTGGGGCAACCCAAACTTTGGGGCTTACAGTGGGGAAGGCGGGTGTGCAGATATGGCTATCTCCCTGGTGTGTAGTCTCCAGTTTCCATCAGGTATATGCTGCCCAACACAGAAACACCCCCTTTCCCATGCCTTCAGACCTGAGCTGAATTGTGACCAGTGGAAGAAATCCTTCCGGCTGAACACACTAGTTGCCTGAGTAACTATCCTAGCAGCTCGGACTTCTGATGTTGCAGTCTGAAACATGTTGTTCACCATACTTAATATCCTGCAGCAGTGAGTTGCACAGGTTAATTGGATCTGGCTTAAAGAATCTTGCCCTCTCCTGCATCATACTGGTGCAAGGTGCAGGACTGGTAGCTCCGGCACATGCCAGTTGGCACTGCCAGTGCAGGAAGTGGCCCTGCATTTCTCCTGCTCAGATCCTTGCCACAGGCTGTCCCTAGGAGAGATAACAATCTCCAGGGTCCTGTTCTCTCCTGTGCCTAGAGGCAAAGTAGCATGCAATGTGGCGTCCTATGTCTGTCCCAAAGCAGAGGCTATCACTGGGGCAGCAGGTGACCAGGGGTGGGAAAGGCCTCTGGTGACTACCAGCCAGGGAGCATCCTCATCTTTGTCTGCTTTGCCTCTGCTCCTTGACACTAGGGGCCTCAGGTGGGAAGCACTTGTCTTGCCAAGACGGACAATGTTTTCTTCATTAGCTGTGCCTAACAGTTCCAGGAGCTGCCTGGGCAGTACCGGGAAATGCCTGAACCCATGCCCAGGTAGTGCTGGCATGGCCCCTGGTCCCCCTGAGCATTCCTGGAGAGGCACGCTGCTGCTGGGGAGTGAGGCTAACCACGTCCAGGCCAAAATCCTTGGGAGCGGAGCCTCTTCTGCTCTAGATCAGGTGCTGCCCAGATCTCCCAGGAGTCAAAACCAGGCCACAAGTGGCATGTTCTACCCCTCCTGGTCCTCCGTTGGTGCTGCAGCCTGCTGGGGGACAGAGGGCCTTGCTGGTGGGAGGCCAAGGAGTGTGGTGGGAAGGATGTTCCCCTTGTCTGGCTGCACTGGAGGACTTGGTGAGAACTGCCTGGCTGCTGTGTTCAGAGGAGAAGTCCCCTGCTCCTGAAGCCACAACAAGCTGTTGGGGGCCTTGAGGCTCTTGTGGGGCAGAAAGCCAAGGCAAAGCAGGGGGCAGCACCTCAGGAGCCATAAGCACAGCTGGGCACCTGCACTGGCAGTTGTGCGACAGGGGCATGGAAACTGGCCCTTTTCTGCTTCACTTTCTCCAAGCCCAGTGCCCTGCCCTGCCCTGCCCTGCCCTGCCAGCCCCCAAGCTCTACAACAGCTGCCAACTTTCCTGCCAGTGTCAGACACGCCACCTCCCTTTGATGGCTGTTGGGGTGTGTTTCAGGGGGTTCTTGTGCTCTTGCTGGTGGGGGCACTGATTGCTGCACCCACAGGACATTTGCGGGGATGGTTTATCCTCTCAGGGCTCTGCCAGGGCCTCTGTGGCTGAAGGTTGCCAGTCCTGCCCAATTGGGAGATTGGGATGGGCACAGATGGGCTAGGTTGAGACCCAGCCACCTCATTCCAGCTCAGGAGCCCAGAGCTGAGCACTGTATAGCTCCCCTGCCCCAGCCTGGCACCTGAATTGAACAGCTCATTGGCAGAGAGCTGAGGTCACATCTGTGGCGGGGACCCAGTTCCTGCCCTGCATGTCGTATAGTCCTGGGCTCAGCTGGGAGGGAAACCTCACTGGGGCAGCTTAACTTTCAGGTGCTGGGGTGGTTTACAGAGAGCTCGGCTCGGACCAGGCTGCTGGTGGCCCGGAGCCTGAAAGTTCACCTCTGCTGCCTGCGGAGCCCCCACGGTGTTGGCATTTCCCCTTCTGTCCTCAGGGAAGCTGGGCCGTTGAGCTTTGTCCCAGCCTGGCCTCAGAGCCGCAGCTTCCCGGCCAGCTGGTGGGGGGAGGGTGTCCAGCAGGGTCCAGCCAGAGCTGACCCTGCATCATTGATGGAGGCCGGCAGCTGCGGGAAGGAGATGGTAGAGGCAATTTGCTCTCCAGTATTGGCAGCTGGTGGTTTGACTTACGCCAGCCGATGTTCTCTGCAAGCGGCCAGGGCTAGGGCACCTAGCCAGGCATGGGAGACAATTCCCAGCTCACCCTTCTGGCAATGGCAATTGAGCCCAGGCTCAGACAGGAATGGAGGGGGTGCACCCAGGTTGTGCCCACAACATGACTCCTCAGCCCTTCGATTTGTGGCCTGCACCTCCAGTCCACTCTTTGGCCACAGTGCCCTGCACCCTTCCTCCCAGGCTGCTCTTTGGGCCAGGTCACTGTGTCCGCTAGCCTTCTCCCTCCTGCCTCCTGAAGCTACATTGAAAGCCTCCCTCTGCCAGCCCCCTGGGGCTCTAGTACACAATCACAGCTGTGTAAAGCTCTGCCTGCCAGTGCCATCCACGTGGGGCTGACCCAATGGGCTGTGAGAAGGTCTTTTGCACCTAAGCCGACAGTCGAGGGTTGCACCTCAGCCCAGCAGAGAGTTAATCCTGCCTTTCTCTTAGGAGCTGGCAGAGCAGGTGGATATTGTGAGGAGTCTCTGTTGCCCAGTCCTGTCATTCACTCTGCCAAGGGCCTGGCTCTTGCAGCTGGTGCTGCCTGTCTCCCCACTTTCCTGGCCGAGAGGTCTGTGATGGGCCCAAAGTCTAAAGATCAGTCCAAGGGGGAGGGTATGGGGCAGGACAATTCTCCTGCACCCACCCAGGTCCGTATGTAGACCAGATGCAGACCAGGGACCCAGCTGCCAGGCCAGGTTTGTGACCTGCTCTGGACTGAGGTCTCCACAACCTGGCGTATTTGCAGTTTGTGGTTGATGTAGGCAGGCAGCTCCTTCAAGCTCCTGCTCTCTCTCTAATGGGTGGGTGGATGCAAGAGCTTCTGGTCCCTTGCTTTCGACACTGCCCAGAATTTTAGTGCCATGCTCCTTATGGCTTGTGGGTAACTTGATTGATCAGCCTGGTGGGGGAGAGTTCCCAGTGCTGGTGGATGGTGCTCAGAGCAAAGCCAAACTGGGTGCTCGGCATGGAGATGGAAATCCCTAGGCTCTTTGGAGAGGGCCTTACTCCCAACCTGCCCCCATAATTCAAACTCCAAAGCCCGCTCTTGCAGAGACTTGGGTGTAGGGGGCATGGTCCCCAACCAGGAATGGGAGTAGGCAACTTCTTGATACATCCAGCCTGCCATGCAGTCTTTCTCAGCTGCCTGTTCCCTCCCAAGCTCCTTGGCCGTGGGCACGGGCCCCTTCTCTCTGCAGTGTGGGTCAGCCATGAGCACAGAGGTGAGGGTGGAAAGGCTGAGTGAGCAGAGAGATGGCTCCAGCTGGCTGTCACGCTGTTTAGTTGCAAGGTGTGTGCCCGTTAAATAAGCTGAACTGGATGTGAACCTGGCACTTCCAGGTCCAGGTAGTGCCAGGCTGCAGTTGGGGCTCCACTGGATGCAAATACCTTTGCTGGGCCAGTGGATCAGTGTGGAAGGCAGCCTGGAAAATCACTCGGTGCTGGGAACTGAAGCTGCGGGGCCAAGAAAAATAGGCTTTTTGTCATGTGTTTTCCAACTGGCTAATGAGATAAACAAGGCCAGGTGCAGGGCTGTGGGGTGGAGAGAGCTGGCTCCCACACCAGCAGGGCCGGGGCCATTGTTCCACAGCTGCAGCCAGGGCCTGGCAGAGAGCAGGGGTTGCTGGCTGATCAGGCTGCGTGACACCCTGCGCTGGCCGGCTGCTCACACCGTGGTCTGCCGGGGGCTAGGGAGTGCCAAGGACTGCCTGGATTAGATCAGAGCCATGAACTGCTATCCTGGGGCCCGTCTGCCCAAATGGAAGGGAGCCCTGTGGCGATCCTGGCTGCTCCCAAGAGCTAGTCGCCTGATAGCAACTAGTGTCCTGCAGCCCCTTGTGAAGGAATTAGCATCAGTCAAGTTTCTGGCACTAGGAGCTGGTCTCTGTCAAATGCCTTGGGACTGGACGGTTTGTTCCCCAGCCTGCCTCGCCCTCCCACTCCAGACGAGAAATATTCGAGGCTTTGTGTGATACTCTGACCCAGTGGCTCAAGCTGACCGTGGGGTGATAAGGCACGTTCCCCCCCCACCCCCCCAATCCCCAACCTCTCACAGGTCGGCCCAGTCCAGGCAGCCTGAATCTGAATCTGCCTATCATGGGAATGATCCAGGCCCTTGGAAGAGCTCTGATCTAGATGTTGCAACCTGGGTTCCTTGTCCAGTAGGCAACATTGCTCAGTGGGCAGGGAACAAAAGCTGGGCCCAGAACTCCTGGGGCTTAGCCTTGGTGGAGCCACCTTCCTGACACGGGCCCTCAACTTCGACATGGGAGGTGCCCTGTTGGGATATTTTCCAGGAAGGAAGCACCCTCTCCACATCACTCCTGAATTCCAGGAATCAGATTCACTTGCCCCCTTGCAAGGCTCTGTAGTGCCAAGCTGTTTTCCTCTGTGTCAGCTGGTCCCAGACAGACCTAATCTGTCCTGGCAGGCCCTGTTCCCAGAGTCCCTTCCCAAAGGTTTGGAAAAGCACCTGCCTTTTGACGGTCTCACGGGTGCCTGCTGACAGAAAGCAGAGCCCAGGCTGGCTGTGCCCCTGCCCTGCTCAGGGGTGGCAGTTCTGTAGCTGTGGCTGCCCCCTGTGCCCTTGCCGGGCAGATGATCAGGCATGGTCTTCCTGTGTAGCCACAGATGGGCTGCCCTTGTCCGAAATCTCTGCAGCCTCCCAGGGGCTGATGCGGGTGGTGAAGGGAAATGTATGGTGTGTCGCTGCTGCTCTTTGTTCCTTATTTATTATTTCCTCACCCACCTTGCAGTGGAAACATCCGGTGCTTTGAGAAATGGGCAGGATGGGCAGCTTGTTGCATGGTGTCTTCTGCCATTTTCCCCCCAGGAATCCCAGTGGAGATTCCTGTGACAGCAGGCATCTGAGTTCTTCCCCCTCCTGTGGTGCTGCGCCTAGACTTTGCTGGCACCTTCTACCTGAGACTCTCAAAAACACCCGTTGGTTGAGTCTGAAAATATCCCTACAAGGCAGGTCTTAGATATCCCTGTTTTACTGATGGGGAGACTGAGGCACAGAGCTGGGGCGTGACTCAGCCAGCATTAGTGGCCAAGCCAGGCTGAGACACGGTCACCTTTGCTCTAGCCACCAGACCATGCTTGCTCTTTGCTAAAAATGACTGTGGGGTGGGGTGCCAAGACCTCCGGTGTGGTGCTGGTGAAACGGCCCATCTGTTGAGTGTACAGACCACCCCACAGAAACTGTCCTGCCCACAGGGCCCGCGTCACAGGCTGTTCTGCAACCAGAGCCTCTGCCCTTTGTCAGGGTGTGAGCGGGGAGCTCAGCCTCTTCTGAGTGCCTGCACTTCCCCACCCTTCCAGGAACTGGAACTCACGGTGTTGCGGGGGGCTGTGCCCATCTCTTGTCCCCAGTGCACTCAGGTCTGTCTTTTCCTTAATGCATTCTGTGGATCTGTCCACTGCATCCATCCGCCTGTGTCCTTGGACCAGCTCAGCACCCGTATATTGTAGGAGTAACGTCCCTTGCTTCCCAAGATTGCAAGAAGAATGGGTCAGAGTCATTGTGGGCATCTGAGAAATGGGGAAACTGAGTCACGGCAAGACATGACTAACCCAGGGTCAGCCAGGGAGTCCATGGGAGAACCAGGAACAGAATTCTGGAGTCCCACCCCCTATCCTGCACTAACCACTAGTCACTGGTGACTTTGCCACAGGTGTGTGACAGCCTCTTGAAGTGGCTGGGGACAGAAGGTTGGAGCAAGCAGGTGGGGGGACTCTGAGTGTCATCCCTCAGTGTGGAGAGCTGGCTCCTAGCCAAATGACATCCTACCATGTTTGCAGGAACTTGCACTGCCCTGTCCAAGGGGATCTCTCTGCCCAACGCTGTGGCCCCTCTTGCTCTGGGCTTGCATGACTCTGGCTCTTGTTCCCTACAGGAGTGGGAGGAGGAAGAGCCGGGGAGGCCAGCCAGGCATGGCGCTGCAGAGGAGGAGGAGGAGGTCTCTGTGGAGCGAAGGGGGCTGCTGGCTGCCAAGCTGCGGGTGCGGGTGCACTGGTTCCTTATGGCACTTGGGAAGTTTCTGGCCATTGTGCTGCTGGCTCTGGCAGGTAGGTGTTGGGGAGTGGGGCTCTCCAGTTCCTGCAGGTTCTGCACCTGGACAGGAGGTGAGTCCAGGGGTTGCACCCTTGAGAGCAGCCGATGGGCACCTGGGTGCAGAAAATGCCAGCGCAGCTGCCCCACAGGAGCGTTGGCTGAGCATCTTTGGAGGGGCCTGGCTGACTCTCACTGTGGCGCTGACCCAGGTGTTGCAGCTCTCAGCAGCACTGGTCACTGCCCAGCTGTCGACTTTTTTCTCCAGGGATCACTCTGCCCTCCGCCTTCTCCAGCTTCTATTACCTGGTCTTCGTGTGCCTCTGCACATGGTGGGCCTGCCACTTCCCCATCAGCCATGTGGGCTTCAACACGCTGGGCGTCATGGTGGCTGTCTTTGCTGCTGGCCACCTCATCTGCATCTATGGCTACCAGACGCCGTACATCCAGGGGCTCTTTCCCCCTGCTGGCATCTGGGCACGGTAAGGTGGGGCCTGCGTACTCTGGCCTGACATGCCTCCATCTCTCGTAGTCAGCCGGTTGCCGTGCCCCTGTCCCTTTGGTCCCTTGTGACAGGACCTGCCTCCCACTCTGCCTAGCAGCCTACTGCTGGCACCGGGGGGGTGCCACAAACTGGGCCCTCCAAGGAGCTGAGGGACCTGTGGGGAGCCAAGGAGGAGCAGTCCCATAGCCATGGGCTGTGCTGGTTTGGAGGGCGGTGCCTTTGCTCTAAATTAGGCCTCCACATATTCATTCTCACTCCAAAATCCACGCTCCTTTAGATAAAACAAACACCAGTTTATTGATTAAAACAGGATTTTAAGTGAGTAGATAACAGATCAACGCACTGTCAATTTATCAACCAGTCAAGGATTTCATCACTGCCAAACAAAAATAAGACACGTTTTAAGCTAAAGTTCACCGGTGCAGTCTATTTTTATCTTACCCAAAAGTCTGGCTGCTGGTGGTTTCACAGCTTGACCCTTCTGGCCATGTGGATAGGTTCAGTCCTTTAGAGATATTTCAAGGTCTGCATCCAAGCAGCCAAAAACCTCAAACAGTCTAAAGTGTGACTATGTCCCTCTTCAAACTCCTGCTCAGCACCCCCTTTCTTGGGCTGATCTCATTCTTTTTTCCTCCTCCTTCTTGTGACCCAGTCATTCACTTTGTTCCAAAAGGGCAGATGATCTCCCCTCCAGCTAAGGTGCTATAAGCATTTAGCTGGTCTGTTGTCATGTGTATCTTCTCTCAATGACTGTTTGCAGCCCTGATTGCTTGCTCTTACTTGAGCTATGTGAAATTCCTTTGCGAACCTGTTTCATTATGTACACTCGTATGATGTTGCGGGAAACATGACACCATAACAATAAAGTCATGAGCATTCAGAAAAGACAGTGCTTGGCATATTTTGCATAAACCCTTACAATTACATTTTAGAGGTGAGCAGGGTAGTTTCACAGATCACATTACAGGTGGGGGGTGGGGTATGCGTGTGCGCAGCACATCACACTCAGAATGCTCTGGCAGCTCCCAGCCAGCTCCAAGGAGCCCTGACAGGGGAGGGGTGGCTCTGCCCACCAGCCCTGGTACTGTGGGTCTCTGGGTAATGCTGCATCCTTGCTTCCCACAGGGTCTTTGGGTTAAAGGACATCATCGTGTCTCCCAACTGCACGCAGCCCAACATCTTGCTCCTCAACACCAGCCACCCTTGGCCTGTCTACGTGAACCCTGGTATCCTGCTGTTGCTCTATTTCACCATGGCCTCACTGCTGAAGCTGAGGAAGTTGGAGGCCTCTGAACAGGTGAGGGGCACTGGGGCCTACAGCGGGGTGCTGTACGCGTTCTTCCCCCTTGTTCCCAGCCAGCACCTCAAGTGGTAGGGGTTGCTTTGTTGGCAGCTGGGAGGCTGGCACTCCAGTGGGCATGAGCACCGACCTCCATATCAGACATGTTACCCTGCTGCGCAGCCCTGGAAAGGGAGCGGAGCATGGCCGGGGCTTGCAGCGTGCTGCAGAAACGGGGCACAAGGCCAGTGGGATATGGGGCAGCTGGAACAAGGAGGGGACAAGGTTCAGCCCCAGAGGCCTCTTGTCTCAGAGCAGGGAGGGCATTGTCCTTCCTTGCCTAGCATCAGGGAGACATCTCCAGAATCCATGGCTGCGGAGCCTGTTGCTTTCCCCCTCCTCCCCAGTGCTTTGCTAATCTCTGAGACTGGTTCTTTCCCCCACTCAGAAGGATGCAGGGGAGTTGGCCTCACAGCCTCAGGCTGAGGAGCGAGTGGAGCTGAAGAGCTGGCCCCGGGAGGGAGAAGGCCTGGCTGAAGAGATGGAGGTGAGGAGGGGAGCAGCTGTCGTCCCTGAGCTTTGGGAACAGGACCCTGTTTCTGCACTTGCCCTTTGGAGACCCTGCATGGGACTCAGAGGGGGGCAGGAACCTCCCCTCCTCCAGCTTTTCTGCTGCGGTTTGTTTGGCAGCTGGCACCCTGGGGCCCCATCGGATGGGGAGCTGGGTTGTGAGCCTCAGCCAGAAGGGAGCTGGCTGAGGTTAGTGGGGCTGGAGGGAGATGGCATGGAAGCAGGCAGGCTTTTCTGCCTGGAGCTAGAGTGTTTGGGGGGGGTGGAAACGGCTGGTTGGGGGAGGATTACAGGGGCAGTAAAGAAAGGGCAGGGGCTAGGGGCTCCAGATGGGGGTCCTGGGGCCAACCCCTTTCGGATCGCTGGTGACACAATGGGCCATTCCAGCCTGCATGCCCAGCTCTGATGCTCTCCCATCTGCCCAGGACCTCACTCCCCTCTTGTCTCTCGCTCCAGTTCATGCTGTCCCAGGGCACAGAGGCCTCGGATGTGGACACTGAAAACTGCACTGTCCATGTGATTGGGGACCCCTCCCAGCCAGGTAAGTGAGGGGAACCACCCCTGAGGAACATACCGGGGCAGCTGAGTGCCATGACCCTTCTCAGGCACTGCACCCGCTGTGTAAGCCCCTGGTCTCCAGTGCATAGGTCTCCTTCACAGCCCCACTCACCTGGCTTCAGCTTCCTTGGCCCTGGACTCACAGCCCCCTGCCTTAGGAACCCCCTTTTCCTCTGCCCAGGGCAGTGCAGGCTCCTGAGAATTGTTTCCAGGCTTGGTTGGCACAGGCCATGAGCCCTGCTCTGCCCCAGCCAGTGATGTGCTGCCCCCCAGCCCTGCTCGCATTGAAGGGTCTGTGGCAGCTGGGCTGGTGTGAAACAAAGCTGACCCCTAGTGGTCTGAGCATGGTGCCGCAGGGATGTACACCTTCCCAGAGCTTCATGCTGGGAGGGTCTGTCCCAGTGCTGCTGCCCCCACAGCCCCTGTCCTGGTCTCCAGTACTCATTGCTCTCCTATGTCAGGTTGTTTGGGGGTGTTGGGGAAGGTGGTGCTGACAGTGTCCCCCAGCCCAGAGGTGGTTCAGATCTGGTGCAGAGTGCTGCAGTTCTGGTTCTACATCTGTCCCACAGTCTTTCCCATTTTTTCAGTCTCACTGTGCCTCCTCTAGGGTGGAGGGGGGGTAAAAAGAGCTGGGGGGAAGAATTTATGGCAGTGCCAGATGCTGGGGGTGAAGTTTCCATGTCCAGTGGGATGTGCTCTTCTCTGGGTATGTTCCTTCTTATTGGTGGGGAGTGGGTACAAGTCATGGGGTTCCCCATGGCATTATTGAGGGGTACAGAAGGATGGCTTTGGGGCAGCACCAACCATTCATGCCATTCTCTTTGCAGCTAGGAAGAAGCGGGAGCGGCGCAGGGAGAAGTTTCCCCTGCATGCGCTGGGGCACGTGATCATGAACCAGAGCTACGTGTGCGCCCTGATCGCCATGATGGTGAGGATTGGGGCTGGGCCCCAAGCAGCTGAGCCAGACTGGACTGGGGTGGGATACTGGGGAATGGGGGTGAAGTGCACTGGCTCTGGACTGGGTCTGGCATGGGACCCAGGAAGGGGCATGGGTCACTTCCACCCATCCATTCTCCATGGCTATCTGGAACAGATGGGAGCAGGCAGGCAATGGGTGGCTCGGCATCTGCCTCCACCAGAATAATGAGTCACCTCTGACTCCATGGTGCCCCCTAGTGCTGGGGCAGCTGAGCTGGTAGGGAGCCTGGTGGGTTGCAGGCAGCCTGAGGGCAAAGCGTCCTCTCCCCATCAGGTGTGGAGCATCACCTACCATAGCTGGCTGACCTTCGTGCTGCTGCTCTGGGCCTGCCTCATCTGGATCGTGCGCAGCCGGCACCACTTTGCCATGATCTGTTCCCCCTTCCTCCTGCTCTACGGCATCACCCTTTGCAGCCTGCAGTACGTCTGGGGCATGGATTTGGAGCCCGAGCTGCCCACCCGTGTTGGCTTCATGAACCTGGAGCAGCTGGGATTGGTCAGGCCCAAATACCCCTGCTTGGATCTGGGGGCCAAGGTAGGCCTCTCCCTTCCCTGCTGCCTGTCTGCCCATCTGCCCTGAGACTGTGTGTCTGGCTACTTCCGCGCCCACTGGCTGATCTGCCCTTGCTCCCCACAGCTCCTCTATACTCTGACCTTTTGGCTGCTGCTCAGGCAGTTTGTGAAGGAGAAGCTGCTGAAGTGCCGGCGCCAGCACACCCCGCTGCTCGAGGTGACTGTCTCCGACACAGGTGAGGGCCCCTGAAAACCCAGAGATCCTGCCCGGGGCCTCCCCCAGCTCTGCTTCATAGGGAGAGAGGACCACTGCTCCTGGGAGGTGCTGCTGTATCTGGTCCGGGGCCATCGAGGTGCTGCAGGCCTGTGGGGCTGGGTGGTGTCCAGCTGGAGATAATCACAGAGGGAGGTTGGCATCTGGGCTCCCCTGCCCCCATGAGTATCTCTTAGAGCTTTGCTGCAGGTGCCCAGCGTCCCCACAGCCAAGCATGTGGTCCAGGGCCAGGGAATAAGGCCAGGGTGCTGGCATCTGGGGAGGGCACTTCACTTCCCACCACATTGTGAAATAGGACTGACTGTAGTCCATTTTTTGGAGGTGGGAGGCTAGAATGGGGCTTAAATAGCCAGTAGTAGGGACCGGCTCTGAGAGGCACCATCATGCCAGGTTTCTGCTGACAGTTCCTCTGAACAAGCTCTCCCCTATGGACTCTGGGGGCATGGCCCCATTTCCAGGGTGCCCCAAAGGGTTCTGACACACATTGCCCTGGTGAGGGTAGAAGGCCTGGCGGCGCAGCAGGGGGGTGGGTTGAAATTCACTGTTCACTCTGCTGCCCCAGGAGTGATGGCTCTGTCTCTGTCAGAGGGATGGGATTGTGATGAAGGGTGGGAATCTAGCTGCCTCTGCCTAGAACATAGAGGAAGGCATCTTGGGCACCCGTGACATCTGATCCCAGGAACTGTGCTTGTTCCCACCAATGGGTTATATCTGCACATTTGGGGACAGAGCCATCTCCTGCCAAGGAAACGTGCCTGCAGCTCCTCCCTTGGAGCAGGCCTGGCACATCAGGGCAGCCCCAGGCCTCAGCTCTCACCCTGGTCCGTGCCCTGCAGAGCCCAGCCGGCAGCAGAGCGTGCTGAAGTTATTGGGTGAGCTGGTGATGGATCTCTATGCCAAGTATTGGATCTATGTGTGTGCCGGGATGTTCATCGTCGTCAGCTTCGCTGGCCGCCTCGTGGTCTACAAGATCGTCTACATGCTCCTCTTCCTCCTCTGTCTGATCCTCTTCCAGGTGAGGCTGGCGCTCAATGAGAGAGGCAGGCTGGCAAGCCCTGCGCAGCACTGAGGCCACACAGACTGCCTGCCCAGGGGTTGGCCTTGAGAAGAGCAGTTGGGCGCCTGTCCTGTGAATGGCTGCTTTCTGCCCCTCGCTTACTGCAGCTGGGATGGGGAACCCACCTGCGTCATGAGGGCAGGGGCAAGCCCCTCCGCCAGGCAGAAGGTTCCCAAGCCCAGCCCTCTGTGCCGTAGAGAAATTCCCAAAGACTCATGGGGGAATGGACCGTATCTTGGGAACCTTGACTTCACTGGTGCAGCCCCAGGGGGTCCAGGCTGAGCTGAAAGGCGCAAGAGGACATTGCGCTGGGCAGGGGCATGGCTCTGGCCAGGCATGGGCTGAGGAGAAGGGGCACTGCGCCCACCTTACCCTGCTGGGAGCTGCGGTGCCCGGGTGGAGCAGGCTGACTCTGGAGATGGGGGACATCCTTGCAGGGCACTCACGGCTCCCTGTCCCCACAGGTGTACTACAGCCTGTGGCGGAAGCTCCTGAAGGGTTTCTGGTGGCTGGTGGTGGCCTACACCATGCTGGTGCTGATCGCCGTCTACACCTTCCAGTTTGAGGACTTCCCCATGTATTGGCGCAACCTGACCGGCCTCACCAACCAACAGTGAGTGACATCCTGGGGGGGCGGGGGTGAGCGCCTGCTGCTGCCCTTCTGTCCAGACCTGCATCTGCAGGGAGCTCTAGGCTGAGCATTGCTCTGGCTTCCAGGTGCCCTTCCGTAGGGCAGTGTCTGCATCAGAAGTGGGGCTGGCTGGGAGCCAGCACTGAGCTTGGCCTCTCCTGACCCCAGCCCAGTGAAGCTCTCTTGAGAAGGAGGACAGGATTGTCACCTTGCCCCCGTTCTGTGGAAGGGGAAACATGCACAGAAATGCACTGGGACGTCCCTGAGGCCCCAGAGGTGGTGTGTGGCCAGGCCAGATTGAACTTAGGAGCCCTGTCTAGCAGCACAGGCTCTGGCTCCCGTTGTGGTTGCTAAGGCGAGTCCCGTGGAGGATCCCAGCTCTCTGAACTCAGTGTCTTCCTGCTGGGGAAGGGGGCTCCAAGGGGTCAGACTGGCGGTTCTCCCAATGGGCAGGGACTAGGCCTGATTGTGGTCTAGGTGTGAACCTGGCCCGTCTGTCCCACTTTTGGCACTAGGGGCTGAGGCCTGGTTTTGCATTCAGGTGTCGGGGGGGGGGGCATGACCCAGACTCCCAGCCTGTGCTGAGCAAATCAGGGGAGAGGTGGGTGTGGGGGTCCGGCTAGAGCTCTCCAGCTCTGCTTGCTGGGACTGGAAAGCAGCGTTTGGGGTGTGGATGCAGGAGCCCGGAGGCTTGGTCGCCCTGGTCCTGAGCAGCTTTCCTTCCCTGTCCAGGCTGGGTGACTTGGGCCTGGAGCAGTTCAGTGTCTCCGAGCTCTTCTCCAGCATCCTCATCCCAGGTTTCTTCCTGCTGGCCTGCATCCTGCAGCTTCACTACTTCCACCGCCCTTTCATGCGCCTCACCGACCTGGAGCATGTCGCCTCCCCGCAGGCCCGCCCCCCACCCACTCCCAGGTAGGCTGCCCTCCCATCCAGCACCGGAGCCATGGGGGGCCCTGATCCAGGGAGCATGTGCAGGCTGAAGAGGAGTAGCAGCAGCCTGGCATGCCAGAGGGGATAAGCCAGGCATCCTGAGGGTTCTGACCCTCCAGGAATTGTCCTGCCCTGCCTGCTCCCTCACTGTCCCCGAAATAGCCCTGGCCCGAGCTGCTCTTACCAGAGCCTGGAGATCCGGCTGACAGAGCTGTGGTGCCCAGCAGGCTGACCAAGGCCCTGCTGGCCAGTGCAGCAGGGGGATCAGTGGAAGAAGCTGCCAGGTGACCATGTCAGATGCCAGGGCTTCAGGAGCTGTCTGCGTGGCTCAGCAGTGCCACCATCCCCTTAGTGCTGCTGGGCATTGGGCAGTGCAAGGCACCATCTTTGGGATCTGACTTCAGCTGCGTCAGGGGTGCCCAGCCCCTCTGCCCAGCAAGCAGGCACGCTCCCCTCGTCCCAGCCCTGGGGGCCCTGCTCAACTCCTCCCCTGAGCACACCCATGCCTTCCCTCACTGTGCCACTGCAGGCAGGAGGAGGCACAGGGAACCCGCCTTCTGCCCCATGGTGCCTTTTCATAGCATCAGAACTAGGAGTCATTTGTTGAAATTAATAGGCGGAAGTTTAAAAGAAAGTATTTCTTCATACAATGCACAGTCAACCTGTGGAACGCCTTGCGAGAGGATGCTGTGAAGGTGAGGAGGAAGCTGAACCTAACGGGGACTCTGACTCAGCATCAGAAGGTAAATGCCCTATCAGCCAGCAAGGGGGTAGGGGGCATTTGGGAGTGGGAGGATTGATGGGAAGGGAGATGGAGCCAAGGGGATGTGGAGTGTGTGTAGCAAGGGGCAGTGGTTGGGGGAAGGAGCCCAGGAAGGGGGGATAGGCGTAGGGTGTGGGGGGGCACTAATGCAGCCTATGCTGGGAGGTCAGTGTGGCTGTGACAAGCCGCCTTGCTTTGCAGTGCCCAGTAAGTGGGGCCTGGTGCTGGAGCGTCTGGTGGTGCTCGGCTGGACCTTCTCTGACATCCTCACCCGTGGGCAGGTCTTCGTGCGGCGCCTCCTGGAGCTCCATGTCCTCAAGCTGGTGGCACTCTACACCGTGTGGGTGGCGCTGCAGGAGGTAACGGGGAGCTGGGGGGAGGCTCTGGCTGGGAGACCAGAGGGGAAAAGGCTCACATACGAATGGCCATCCTAGGTCAGAGCAATGGTCCATCCAGCCCAGTATGCTGCCTTCACAAAGTGGCTAGGGGCAGGTGCTTCAGAGGGAATGAATAAAACAGATAATTGTTGAGTGATTCATCCCTTTGGCCATTCCCAGCCTCTGGCAAACAGCAGTCCCTGCCTAGTCTGGCTAAATAGCCTTAGATTGTCCTATCTTCTGTAAATTTATCTAGTTCTTTTTTGAAGCTTGTCATAGTCTTGGCCTTCACGGCATCCTCTGGCAAGGAGTTCCGCAGGCTGACTGACTGAGTGCTGTGTGAAGGAAACTTCCTTTAAAACAAGAGTCTCAAACTCAAGTTACCATGAGGACTCGTACGTTAGCCTGAGGGCTGCACCACTGAAACCTTTTCATACAGAGGGCCATGTGTTTGAAACCCCTGTTTTAAAACCTGCTGCCTGTTAATTTCATCTGGTAACCCCTAGTTCTTACATTATGAAAAGCAGTAAATAACACTTCCTTATTTCCTACTTTCACACCAGCTGTAATTTTATATACCCCATATCATATTTCCACTTAATGGTCTCTTTTCCAAGCAAAAAAGTCCCAGCCTTATTTACCTCTCCTTAGAAGGAAATCTTTTTTGTGGTGTAGTGACCAGATCTGCACACAGTATTCAAGATGCAGGATGCCAGAGATTTATTTAGAGACCATATAGTATTTTCTGTCTTATTACCTATTCTTTTCCTAATGATTCCCAACAGTCTGTCAGCTTTTCTGGTGCTGATGCACATTGAGTGGATGTTTCCAGAGAACTATCCACAATCACTCCAAGATCTCTTGCCTAGTGGTAATAGCTAATTTAGACCCCATCTTTCGTTCCAGAACCTCCTCTAATATCGCCTCAATCTGGGACAGTTCTGCAGATTTGTCAAATTAAAAGAATGGCTCAGGGACTCTCCCTCACATTCTCAGCCCAGAATTCATTTCATTTTTCTGCAATGGCTTTATCTTCCTTGAGTGCTCCTTTAGCACTGTGATCACCCAGTGACCCGCCCCACTGGTTGTTTGGCAGGCTTCCTGCTTCTAATGTACTTAAAATATTTTTTGCTGTTACTTTTTTGCTGTTCTTCAAATTCTTTTTTGGCCTTCCTAATGATATTTTTGCACTTCACTTGCCAGAGTTTAGGCTCTTTTCCATTTTCTGCAGTAGGATTTAACTTCCACTTTGTAAAAGATTCCTTCTTGCCTCTAACTGCTTCTTTCACTTTCTTGTTTAGCTGCGGTAGCACTTTTTTGGTCCACTTATGATTTTTAATTTGTGGCATATATATGAATTGTGCCTCTGCTACAGTGTCTATAAAAAGTTTCCATGCAGCTTGGAGGGCTTTCACTTCTGGCAGCGTGCCTTTTAATTTGTTTAACTAGTTTCCTCATTTTGAGTAGCTCCCCTTTCTGAAAATAAATGCTCCTGTGGTGAGTGGCTTTGGTGTTTCCTTCCCCACAAGGAAGTTACATTTTATTATGGTCACTGTTACTAACCAGTTCAGCTGCTCTTACTGGATCCTGTGCTCCACTGAGCACTAAATTGCTAATTGCCTTGGTTCCAGGGCGGGCTGCTCCAAGAAGCAGTTATTTAAGGTGCCAAGAAACTTTCTCTTTCCATCCTATGCTCAGGTGACGTGTCAATGTGGAGGTAGTTGAAATCCCCCATTGTTACTGAGTTTTGTTCAATAGCATGTGTCTCTCCCTGAGCATTTCACAGCCACGACCACCATCCTGGTCAGATGGTCAGCAGTGCATCCCTGTTGCTCTATTCGTATTATTCAAACATGGAATTAGTACCCAGAGATTTTCTGTGGCACAGTTTGATTTATTTACGATTTTTACTTCATTTGACTCTATCCTATCTTTCACACATAGTGCCACTCTCCTGACACTACGACCTCCTCTGTCCTTTTGATATATTTTGTACCCTGGTCTTACTGCATCCCATTGGTTATCTTCATTCTACCGAGTTTCTGTGCTGTGTGCTATGTTGATATCCTCATTTAATACAGGATGCTAAGTGCTTTAAAGATTGTCGCTTTTTAGCTTCCTGTATTTTGTGCTGTAATTGAATGGGACTCTTATCCATCTGACTGTTCCTCATCAGATCCTGCCTGTATTTTATCCTCTTCCATCCTCTCCTCACTAGGCTATAGAGAGTCTCCATTAACAGATCTTCCCCTATGAAATGTCTCTGTGCAGAGCATGTGCTCCTACATACCTGTCGACTGTCCCACCCAGCCCTCTGCTCTATGACTTTTTCAGTTTATGGGCCAGCAACTTGGTTCCATTTTGGCTTAAGGTGGAGCCCATCTTTCATGCACAGGCTCCCCCTTTTCCCAAAAGGTTCCCCTGCTCCTAATAAATCTAAACCCCTCCTCCCTGCATCATTGTCTAGTCCACACAGTGAGACCCTGCAGTTCTGCCTGTTTAACTGATGCTACTGGGGGCATTTCAGAGAGAGGCTCCGTAGAGCCTCCCACCATCTCGTCCTAGAATTGCTGCTGGGGACTCTTCCTCTGCCAGCCATGGGGAGGGCCCCACATGGGGGGAGGAGTTCCTCTAGGCAGAAGGGAGCACTGCATTGGAGAGGGGCAGCTAGCTAGCTCTTTGGGTGGCCACATTACCACACAGAGACTGGATGTGGGGCGCCCCTGCCCAGCTCTGACATGCCCGGTGAGTTGGCTGCACGAGGCAGTGGTGTGGGGTCAGGGCCAGGTCTGGTGTCCCCAGCTCCGCTCTCAATCCATTGCACACTTTGCAGGTGTCGGTCATGAACTTCCTGCTGGTGGTGCTGTGGGCCTTCGCCCTGCCCTACTGCCGCTTCCGCCACATGGCCTCCTGCCTCTCCACCATCTGGGTTTGCATCATCATCGTCTGCAAAATGCTCTACCAACTGAAGGTCGTCGACCCTCACGAGTACTCAAGCAACTGCTCTAAGGTGCACAGCGTGGAGGAGAGGGTTGGTGGTCCTGGGCCGAGGTGTATCAGCCCGTGGGATGTTGGCAGGGCTCCCTCCATCCTCTCTGAGGAAATGCCACACTCAGGGCAGTCTGGTGTGCCAGGATGTTGGCCAGGTTTGTCAGGTCGTTGCTGCTCAGTGGCTGGGAATCAAAACTGGACAGGCTGACGGCCTTGCCCCCTATGAAGACTTGCAGGGAGCCCTTCCCAGTGGTCTGGGTCCCTTGCGCAGCAGCTGATGTCTGTTTGTCCATTTGTCTTGCAGCCTGAGCTGAACAGCACCAACCTCCAGGAGGAGGAGCTGAAGAACTCCACGCTTTACCAGGGTCCCGTGGACCCTGCCAACTGGTTTGGCATCCGCAAGGGCTTCCCCAGCCTGGGCTACATCCAGGTGGGTGTATCAGGGGTTGGACCCCTCATCCCCTGCTCTCTGGCTGCTCCGCTCTATGGGCGGAGTCCCACCACTGAGGCAGGATTTGAACTGAGATTGGCAGAGGAACTGTGAAATTGCATGGGCCAGGGATACTCCAGCGCGTCTCCCATGCCTTTTCTAGGACTCCCTCTGCCCTCAGCTCTTAGAGACCTACCCCCAGTGAGCTGGCACTCACCTTGGCCCTGGGCCATTCCCTGCAGAACCATCTGCTGGTGCTGATGCTGCTGGTCTTCGAGGCCATCGTGTACCGGCGCCAAGAGTATTACCGGAGGCAGTATCAGCTGGTGCCGCCAGCCACCCGGACAATCTTCGAGGAAGCATCACATGAGCACCTGGATCAGGGCCTTGTCAGCTGCGCCAAATACTTCATCAACTACTTCTACTACAAGTTTGGCCTGGAGGTGAGATGGGTGGGTCTCAGGGCCTCCAATGGGGTGCTCTGAGCACCCAGTCCAGGGGAGAGGGTGCCTCCATCACCTGCTCCAGACCCAGCCCTTGGAAAGTGAGACAGGCGCCAGCCAATGGGGCCAGGGATTCCCTAGAGTGGCTCCCTGGGATGAAATTGAGAGGTGAGGGGGACCCTGGTGCCTCCTTCTGGCATGGTGTGGGGAGGGCAGCACCAGCTGAATCCCTCTGGCGTGGCATTGCCTGGAGCTCATCTCCTCCCACCGCTAGATCTGCTTTCTCCTGATGGTGAATGTGATCGGGCAGCGCATGAACTTCCTGGTGATCCTGCATGGCTGCTGGCTGGTCGTCATCCTGACCCGGCGCCGGCGTGCTGCCATCGCCAGGCTCTGGCCCAAGTACTGCCTCTTCCTGGCCCTCTTCTTGCTCTACCAGTACCTGCTGTGCGTGGGCATCCCCCCCGCACTGTGTATAGGTAAGCACTGGGGTGCCGGGGCCAGGAGACATCTAATCTCTGCATGGGGAGCAGCCTCCTTTCTTCCTCCCATGCTCCCTAATCTCTGTACAGGCGGGACCCCTGCCTTGCCCCCCAGATCTTTGCGTGGGTACAGCTGTGGGAGGAACTCTTGTGTACTCAAGCCCCCATCTCTGTAGCAGTCCTGGGAGGCCTGGGAATGGTCCCCCACTGACTTCTTTTCTTTTCATCAGAATACCCCTGGAGGTGGAGCCGCACCATTCCTGTCAACTCAGCTCTCATCAAGTGGCTGTACCTTCCCGACTTCTACACAGCGCCCAACTCCACCAACCTCATCAGTGAGTACCTGTCCTTGCCCAGGCGTGCCCCTGGCCCCGCGACACCACACCTTCCTGCTTCCAACAGGACTGCTGCTGCCTCTTCCCTGTCTGCCTGTTCACCCGCAAAGCTTGCACCTGGGCAATCAAAATACCTCATTCTTGGCCGTGGCAACTGGATCTTAGTAGGCAGAGACCTTCCAAGGGGAATCCCACACTCCTGACTCTCCCTGTGCATACCTTGCTGCTAGCCAACGGGGATTGTCTGTGAGCTTCACCCAGTGGCCTGTGACCTGGCCAGCTGGTTGTTCATCACATGCTTCGCGTCTTTGGGTATGTGCTGAGGAGCAGCTACCATGGACGTGAGAACCAGCTGTGCCTCCAAGGGGGAGGGGCCTGGCTGCTCCCCCGCCCCCAATTTTGGCAGGAGGAAGAGGGCCCTGGCTAGGATCTGCCACCTTTAGTTGTAGGAGGACTGCCCTGACTGGCGTCCATCACCTTTGGTGGAAGGAGGTGGGCCCTGGTCAGGGTCCACTCCCTTTCGTGGGAGGAGGAGCGACCTGACTGTGATCTGCCCCCTTTAGTGGGAGGAGGAGGGCCCTGGATGGGGTCTGCCCAGCTCATTCTCTAGGGTGTCCGAGGTGGTAGGATGCCAGGGCCTCTGTGACTCTCTGCTCCCTGCAGACGACTTCCTGCTCCTGCTCGGCGCCTCCCAGCAGTGGCAGGTCTTTGCGGCCGAGAGGACGGAGGAGTGGCTGAGGGAGGCCGGGGAGAACACGGATCAGGTGGAGCTGGCAAGGGGCAAACCCAACCCGGTGCCCAACTTCATCAATTGCAGGTGGGTTGTGAGGGGCTCCCGAGGGCTGTATTGGGAAATGAGCAGGCGCAAATAGCAGGGACAGCTCTTGTTCCAAGGCCTGGCCTGGGTGAATCCCCAGCCCACTTGGGGCCGTGCCCACAGTCTGTGGGCAGCGGGGTTGGTGACCCCCAGGCCCTGGCTCTGGTGCTCAAGCCGTAGCTCTGGGTGGATTCCAGTGAAAGCCCCTAGGACGGGGATGAGGTGTTGAGGCTCTTTGGCAGTCTCACTCTGCTTCTGGGGAAGGGGGTGTCCTACTTCCTGGGCCCTCCTGTGGCCCAGGGCTGGGTGTGGGAGGGGCCATCCCTGCCCGGCTGCCCCGTGGCTATCGGTACTGGTCTGAGCTGCCCCATCCACAGGTCGTACCTGGACATGGTGAAGGTGGTGGTCTTCCGCTACCTCTTCTGGTTTGTCCTCGTCGTGGTCTTCATCACCGGCGCCACCCGCATCAGTCTCTTCGGCCTGGGATACCTGCTGGCCTGCTTCTACCTGCTGCTTTTTGGCACAGCCATGCTGCGCAAGCCAACCAAGGCCCGGCTGGTGTTGTGGGACTGCCTCATCCTCTACAATGTCACTGTCATCATTTCCAAGAACATGCTTTCGGTGAGCCCAGACCGGGAAAGGGGGCTGAGTGTGGCTGGGTTTGCCTCTCAGCACCCTCTGTTCACCCCGTTTGGGGCCTGCCCCATTCTGTATGCCATCCTCAGCTCCCTTCCTCCTCAGCAATCTGTGATTGCCTGCTCCACCTGCCCCTGGGAGACACCCCCAGCTGGCTGGGTGAGAGGGCTTTGCCTTGTTTGTCTGGGCAGAAATCAGACCACGTGCTGCTCTAAGGCTGGATGGGACAGCATGGTTCATATGCCATTCCGGGAGCCCATTCCTTTGTAGGGACCTCCTAGGGCCCAGACTGGGCAGGATCGACCATTAAATGAAGGGGAGCATGGGGTGGAGTGGCAGGGCCGCAGGCAGGCATCATGGCAAGAAGGGAACAATCCCTTAGGCCCAGCTCTGAGCTCTTTGCTCTGTGGTGCCTGGCGTAGCGACAACAGGTCTGACTCCCTCCCTGGCTCTGTCCCGGCAGCTCCTCTCCTGCGTCTTTGTGCAGCAGATGCAGAACAACTTCTGCTGGGTGATCCAGCTCTTCAGCCTGGTTTGCACTGTCAAGGGCTACTATGACCGTGAGTATTTGTTGGCTGGGCGCAGTGCCCGTGGGTGCAGCCCTGGAGAACTCGGCCCTGGTCTGTGCTTGGTGGTGTCTTGGGGGAGGAGCAGAGACTTCATGATAGCCCCCCATCCCCTACTGCTGTATGCCAGGGCCTTGGGCCATGGGGATCTCCCAGAACCAGGGCTGGCAGTGGTGGGGGGCACACTGAGGCCTGGGGTTGCTCAGTGTCAAGAGGCTGGGAGGGGCTGAGGTTCAGGGTCTAGTGGGGTTGGAAGTGGGGGCCCAGCAGTGTGGGAGGCTGAGTCCCAGACCTGCTTGAGGCCTCCTATGGTGGGGTTGAGGCCCAGGGTGCATCTACACTACATTGTAGCCCCAGATCTGTGGACTCAGCATTTCCAAGCCCATTGTGGAGCATCCACCCTGCACTGTGAACCTGGGTCACTCAGCCGTAGTGTGCTGCACAGCCCTGCCAAGGCAGCTGTGTGGCTTGAGCCACGTCCACACTTGGAAGCAATTGGGCTTACCCCGAGTCACTACAGGGCCCAAGCTGTGATCACTTGCCCCGTGGCAGGCTTCTAGGGACTGGGTCCTGTGTGCAGTGACCTGAATCAGGTTGATTTGTGGACTCAAAGCTGAGACTGAACCGGGGTTAGCATGCAGTGTAGACGTAGCCCGTCCTGGGGAGTGAGTCCACTTTGCACCCTGAATGCTCCTATCTCTGCTTTGCCAGCCAAGGACATGAGCAAGGACCAAGACTGCTCTCTGCCCGTGGAGGAGGCTGGCATCATCTGGGACAGCATCTGCTTCTTCTTCCTCCTCCTCCAGCGCAGGGTCTTCCTCAGTTACTATTTCATTCACGTCATGACTGAACTCCAGGCCTCAGCCTTGCAGGCCTCCAGGTGGGGATGTGTCCTGGTGGGGTGAGTGGGGGCTCCCCTCGCTGCCAGTCGGGGGAGCTGCCTGTACAGCATGATTCATAGTGTTTCTGCCCTCAGCCAAACCTGCGTTTTGAGAACCGGGGCTGGCTTGGAGGGGCGTTTCCTGATTGAGCCCCCGGCTTCTTATGGCTGGCTGAGTCTGAGAGCCCCACAGTCCCCAGCTCCCATGGGGCACTGGAGACTGGGGGCCCTAGCTTCTGTGTGTTTCCTGGCTTCCAGGGGAGGCTGGAGGTACCAGGGCTCTGCTCTGTAGCTGCAGGCACTCACCTCGTGACCCAAGCTGTGGGTGTCTGGAGCAGGTACCCCCGGAGGAGGGTGGGTGGATGGCAGGTGGGGGTGCACCCCAGCTCACGGCCCTGTGATGTCTCTGCAGAGGCTTCGCGCTATTCAAAGCTAGCATCCTAAAGAGCATGAGCTCCCACCGGCAGGCCGAGGAGAAGTCACTGGCCCAGCTCAAACGACAGTGAGTGATGGAAAGGGACCCCAGGCTGTGGGGAGGCTGGGGTTTGTTGCGGTCTATAGCCTTTCTGCAAAGGGGGGGCCAGGAGACTTGGGGTGGCCATGTGTGGGGAAGGGACGGTAACTGAATGAGGAGAGGATCTCCTGGACCTAGGGTGAGAGTCTCTGAATGCCAGAAGCTCCCCAGCAGGAAAGGGGGATTCCACCCCAGACAGATGGACCTCGGGAAGAGGCAGGGATGACGCCAGCAGTGACTCTGTGCTTGTGAGTGCAGGATGGAGAGGATCCGAGCAAAGCAGGAGAAACACCACCTGGGGCAGCGCCTGAGTGACTCTGCCGAGGCCCCAGAGGAGGAGCAACCAGGTGAGAGCAGCAGGCCAGCCGGGAGCCGAGTGCTCAGCCTGGCCCCATGGGTGGGGCAGTGTCTTCAGCCCAGTGCTGACTTTTATTGCCATCCCCCAGGGGCCCTGTTCACTATGCCCCCCACCCCGTGCCCTTCCCCAGCTGGTATGTCAGTGAGGGCCTGGCTGGGGTAGGATGGGACTGGCAGAGAGTGGTTTCGGGGGACCTGGGGTGCACAGGGTGGAATTGTGTGTCCCTTGTCCAGGTGGCATTTAACCCCCTCCTGCCCCTTGCCCTTCCATGCGTTCTGTTGTTCCCCTTCCCCACAAAACCCTGGACCCTTCCTTACCAGAGCAGTGGGTTGTTTGCCCTCAGATGATGCCCCCCAGGGGGATGTGGCTGATTTTCATACCCTACAGCCACACTAGGAGCTGCTGGGGCCACGACTGTGCCATGAAGACTCTGACCAACCCAATGTTCCCAGCTTCCCCTCTTCCTGCCCCGGTTACCCCAGAGCAGACCCAGGGCTGGGTCAGGCACACAGGGCACATCCCTTTCCAGCCAATGCCATGGGCCTAGTCTCTTGTTCAGCCTACCTTGTGCCAAGATCTGTGCTGTGGTGTCGGCTCCCATGGCACGGGGGGACATGTGCGAGCAGGTGTGGCCGATGTGGTGCTCACCCTCCAATGTGCCCGTTCCACAGAGCCGAGTGGCGAGGACCCTTCCCAGCAGCGGAAGAGGTGGTGGCGGCCCTGGTTAGACCACGCCGCAGGTACCCTGTAGCCCAGTGTGGAGCACTAACTCGGGCTGTCGCCCTTGGCTCTAACCCTCCTGGTGGTGGGATTGCTTAATGCTTCCCGGGGCTGGGCAGGGATAGGGCCAGGTCCCTGGGCCACAGCTGCAGTGGTGCCTTCGTCCCTGCTGGCCCCGGTGGCAGCAGCCTGTCCTGCTCTGCATGACCCGAACCCAGCTCTCCGCGGACGTTAACCTGCAGTGCCTGTCACTAATTGGTACTAATTGGTCAGGGGCGAGGGGACAAATCCTGTGTGCTGAGGGGGGCCTGTTTGTGGGCAAGTCCTCTGAGCGGAGGGTCACTAGGGCTAAGTTGCATGCAGAATGGCTGCCCCAGAGTACTAGGCTCAGGGCCATGCCTACAGGGGTGTTTGAGAGCCAGGACGCCCTTCCTGCATGGGGCAATTCACTGGGACCTGCACGCTAGGTCATGCTGGCCTGGGGCCCTGAAAAGTCCTGAGCAGCCAGCCGTGGAGGCACAAAGAGCCAACGCTGCTCTCGCCCCAGGGCTCTATCATGGGCTCCAAGTGGTTGGTGGCTGATTTGGATGGAACTATTCGAGGGCCCATCCAGCAGAGCACTTGGGGGCTCTGGGGGCAATTGGCCACATGGAGTCCACTCCCAGGGCACAGGCAGGTGAATTCCTTGGCCAGCTGTGTCTTTTGGGGTCATGTCCGCGCCCTTGGTGCCCTCCCAAACCCTTCACCCAAGAGCAGAAAGGGTGCGGGGCAAGTCCAGCTGCCTCACAATTCCTTCAGCCCACCTGTGGCTGTACAGCAGACAGGTGTATGGTGTCTGCCATCCCCCCTGTGTGCCACGCTGGTGGTGTGTAGGTTGGTGATTGTCACATCTTGGCAAAGTATCAACATGCAGTAAGAAAGCTCCGTCCATACAGAGCCACCACAAGGCCTGGGGCTCAGGAATGGCTCCCCACTTCCTTGTCCTCTTTAGGTACAAGTGTGACCTGGTGTCTCTTGGGAAGTGATGTCCCAGGGGCTTTCCTATGCACCAGGAGCCAGAGGGGCAGGGTGGGGGACAGGAACCTTCCTTTTGGGGCCACAGCCTTTGGAGTTCACCCCATAACGCTGGCTGTTGTGTGTGTCGCCCCCCTTCCCCCGGTTCACACAGTCCTGCACTCAGGTGAGTACTTCCTCTTTGAGTCGGACAGTGAGGAGGAGGAGGAGGCCAGCATGGAGGAGCAGAAGCCATCCAAGCAGAGTGCATTCCAGGTAAGGCCTGCCTCCAGTCCATGCTGCATTTGTCCTGTCTGTCTGTCCTCATTCTGTCCCTGTTCTCACCCATTGGTGCGTCTCCTCTGCCCAGCACCGTTCTCTCCCCGAGGCCTGTCCGTCCCTGCCCCCTCTCCCAGTCCAGGCTAGACAAGGCTGTGGAACAGGCCCCCCTTGACTCCTTTGGTGGTGGGTGACTTGGGGGATGGACAGAATCAGATCCAGTGCTAGGTGAGCTGCCTGGGTTTGTGGACACCCCGCGTCATTTGTGGATCCTGGTGTTATTTTGACACAAACCTCTGGGATGCTCACGTCCAGGCAGAAGCTGCCCCCTCACCACCCACCTGCCATCTGCTCCCTGGGCTGTTGAAGTGGGGACAGTGGGGCGCATTGGTGCAGCGGGGCTAGGTGCTGGCTCTCTGCTGCTGGACACTGAGCCCTGCACCTCATCTCTTGGCTGCAGCTTGCGTATCAGGCCTGGGTGACCAACGCCAAGACAGCGCTGAGGGAGAGGCAGCGGCAGGAGGAGGCATTGCCGGCAGGTGGGTCTGGCTTGCCCATCTTGCCCTGGTCGAGATGGAGGGAGGCAGGGATCCCTCTGGCCTTGCAGCATGTCCCTTCTGAAACTGGGGGCAGCCGAGGGGAGAGTGCCACAGAGGGGGCATCCCTACTCCACATGAAGAAGAGGTGTCCTTCCCTCCGCAGCCCCTTTGGCCTCTCAGATCTCTCCCCTACCCCCCGTAGCCCCTTTGCTCTCCCCATCTTCTCCCCCGTGGACCCCATCCCCTTCCCAGAGGGGAAGTGGCAACTCTCGGTGTAGAGGTCCCACAGCTCCCCTCCCAGTTCCACCAGGCCTCCATGGGAACCTTCTCAATGGCCAGCTTGCACGGAGGGTTGGTACCCAGCTGGTTTCAGGGGTGTAACCCGCACTGTCTTACACAGAGGATGGCGGAGATGGAGACGCTGGTGAGGTCGAGGTGCTGGAAGAGCCCGATGATGAGGAAGAGGAGGTCACAGGTGGGTGGGATGCTCTGGCAGATGGGGCAAGTTGGAGGATCATATTCCCCCTGGCACCAGCACCCCACTGCCCAGATGGCCTCCCCACTGTGCTGGGCAGAGGGAGCAAAACGGGCCCTGCTGCCTCCCGCACATGCCAGGGTGCTTCCCAAGGGGCGACCTGCCCTGCTTCCCCAGGACATTGGGGAGGCGGTGTGCCCACAGCCAATAGGGCAGCGTGGCCTGCCCCACAGGGTGGGGGGGTCTGTCCAGCCCTTGTGAGAGCAGCCAGGTGCTGAGCAAGCTGGGGGGACCCTCCCAAGCCTGGCGCCATGGTTCTGGAGAGCAGCTTCTCTCCACCCCACAGGACGGAGCAACATAGTGCAGCGGGCGCTGAACATGGTGCGTTTCCTATGGGTGCTATGCCAGGCCACGGTGGACGGGCTCACCGAGTGGCTCCGCACCTTCACCAAGGAGCACACGGATATGTCCACCGTCCTGTGGGTCGAGAGATACGTCCTCACCCAGAAGCTATCCCAGGTAGGTACAGGTGGAGGTGGGAGTGCTGTGGGTACCAGGTTGAGCCCCGGGGCACCAAGTGACCCTGCTGTTCCCCTGGCAGGGAGAAGAGGTGCACAGGGGGGTCCTGGACAACCTGTACCAGCCGGCACCAGATGATGAGACAGGCCTGCAGTGGGGCACAGTCGTGGACTTTCAGAACAGCATGACTTCAAGGCAGGTGCATAGATGGTCTAGGGGGCACAGGGTGGGGCAGCTAGACTCAGAGCCAGGTTTGGTTGGTTCCTTCTCTGCAGCGAGGTGCCCTTTCTTGACAGGTCTCTGCCCCCCAGTGCAGTCCCTGGCCTATGGCAGCCAGTGCTGCTGCTCCCTGCTGACCGTGCCATGCCCCAGAGCACCCAGCATTGCCCAGGGCAGAGTGGGGCAGGCCTTGCTTCCCCAGGTGCACGCACTGGCTGCTGAGGGAGGCCACCTTCCTGTGCTCTCCTGACCCTGTGCTTCCTGCCTTCCCCAGTGGGTGCGAAGGAGGAGACTTTCTCAGCAGCGGGGCTGATGGCACCGATGACACCACCTCTCCCCTGACAACTGGCTACAACAGCGAGGAGCAGATTGTGACCGTGGGCTCCCAGGCAGATGTGGGGCTGATCCAGGGCTCCCGGGAGCTGCTGGCGTTTCCCAGGAACCGGACCCGGACGGCCAGTGAGTTGCTCTCAAACAGGTAGGTACAAGGTGAGAGCTGGCATTTGGTAGCGGTGCAAATCAGCCTGGCTCTGGCTAGATGTAACCTGGCTGCCAGCTCACCAGGATGTGCTTATCTGTTTCACAGTGTGCATGATGGCCTCTAGTGGCTGATGCATGTGCCTGTGTTGCTTCTCTGTAGCCAGGCAGGAGGTCATGGCGCAGTCCTCTGCACATAGAAATGTGAGACCTGATTTGGTTTAGGGGCTGATCTCTCAGTGCTGGCACCAGGCCTGCAGCTGGCAAGTTGCTGTATGGGCAGTCCCTGGAGGAGGGAGACCCTTGGACCACTCTGGCCACCAGTGCCATGCTGCTGGTCCAAGCCAAAAGATGGACTCTGGAAGGGCGGCCAGTGCAGGGAAATCCAGGGTTGCCAGCTTCTGGCCTCTCTGTTATCTCAGCAAGCCCTGTACATGGAGCAGATCCAGCTCCTGTGTGAATGGCACTTGCACTGGGAGGGCAGGGGCCGGCGGGACTCGAACCAGTAAGCACAGCTTCCTGGCAAGGGGAGCTGGAGAGTTTCTCTTAGCAGTCAGTGAAGTAGGTCCCTTATCCAGCCCAGGGCCAGAGCCACTAGATGGTGACATTAGGTCCGCCCACGCAGGCACCTGTGACTTGTCCCCAGGAGTGGGCATGGCAGGAGGATGCACCCACATTTGGCTCCATCTGGCTCAGACAGGTCTACTTTGAGGAACTGGAGGAGTCGGAGCGGTTCTACCAGGCCCAGAATCGCTTCCTCAAGCTACTGCTGGCCCTCTACCACTTTGTGGCTGCCCATTCTGACCTGCTCTGCTATTTCCTCATCATCCTCAACAACATGGTGTCTGCCTCTGTCATCTCCCTCTTCCTGCCCATCCTGGTCTTCCTCTGGGCCATGCTGTCCATCCCGCGGCCCAGCAAACGGTTCTGGATGACAGCCATCGTCTTCACTGAGGTGAGTGCCCCAGGCAGTGGAAACACAGGGGCTCCAGGCATTGCTGGGTGCCCTGGACAGGATGTTCCATTCTGGATAGGGGAGGTAGCCTTAACTCTGACCCCCAGTGTACTGCGATGGGCTAGCTGAGCCCCCTGTCCCGCCTGGCTGCTTGGTGGGGTGAGGCATGTGGTTGCTACAGAGTGCTGGGGCTGTCCCTGCTCATCCCTTCTCCCCTTGGCAGGTGATGGTGCTGGTGAAATACCTCTTCCAGTTCGGCTTCTTCCCCTGGAATAGCTATGCCACGCTGGTGCGGAACGATGCCAAGCCCTTCTTCCCACCACGCATCCTGGGTGTGGAGAAGAGTGATCGCTACATCAAGTATGACCTGCTCCAGCTTCTGGCTCTGTTCTTCCACCGCTCCCTCCTGCAGGTAGGAACCTGGGGTGGGTGGGGAGGGTTTGGCTGCCACGGTGCTTCTTGTAACTCATTGCCCCAAGCCGGGGCGGGGTGGTCCAAACCTTGGGTCTGCTGCACACCAGTGGTGTGGCTTCCCCTGGAAGCTCCAGGAACCAGGATGACGGAGGGGCGATGTTGGAATTGGGGATGGTAGCCTTTCCCAGAGTGAAGGGCATGACCTCTGAATTGCTCCCCAGTGTCTTAGTGCAGAAATCAGTCCTCAGTGGGGCTGGGCCTTCGAGATCTCCAAGCAGCAGGCCAGTGTAATCAGTACAGCCCACCCGCTGGAGAGCTGGAGATGAGTGTGTAGCATGGAATGGAAGGAGCTGCTCATCCTGGGTTTCAGTGGGTGCCAACGGTGGTTCATAGATCATAGAATCATAGGGTTGGAAGGGACCCCACGAGGTCATCTAGTCCAACCCCCTGCCAAAAAAAGCAGGACCACTCCCATTAGATCATCCCAGTCAGGGTTTTGTCCAGCTGGGACTTGAACACCTCCAGAGATGGAGATTCCACCACCTCCCTAGGCAACTTATTCCAATGCTTCACCACTCGCCTAGTAAGGAAGTTTTTCCTAATATCCAGCCTGGACCGCCCCAGCTGTAACTTGAAGCCATTGCTTCTCGTTCTGCCCTCTGTTACTACCGAGAACAGTCGAGCTCCCTCCTCCTTGGAGCAACCCTTCAAGTAGTTGAAGGTTGCTATCAAATCCCCCCTCAGTCTTCTCTTCTGCAGGCTAAATAAGCCTAGTTCCTTCAGTCTTTCTTCATAGGGCTTGTGCTCCAGCCCTTTGATCATTTTGGTTGCCCTCCTCTGGACTCTCTCTAATTTGTCCATGTCCTTTTTGTAGTGGGGAGCCCAAAACTGGACACAGTATTCCAGATGTGGCCTCACTAGTGCAGAATAGAGGGGAATGATCACATCCCTCGATCTGCTGGTAACACTTCTTCTGATGCAGCCCAGTATGCCATTGGCCTTTTTGGCAGCAAGAGCACACTGCTGACTCATATCCAGCTTCCCATCCACCATGACTCCCAGGTCCTTTTCTCCAGTGCTGCTATTTAGCCGATCACTCCCCAGCCTGTAGCAGTACATGGGGTTTTTTCGTCCCAAGTGCAGGATTTTACACTTATCCTTGTTGAACCTCATGAGATTCCTCTTGGCCCACTGCTCCAGTTTGTCTAGGTCTCCCTGAATCCTGTCTCTGCCCTCTAGGGTGTCTACCGTTCCCCCCAGTTTGGTATCATCTGCAAACTTACTAAGTGTGCAATCTATCCCATCATCCAGATCATTAATGAAAACATTGAACAGAACTGGCCCCAGGACCGACCCCTGGGGCACACCACTTGTTACTGCCTGCCAACTTGACATGGAGCCATTGATTCCTACACGCTGAAACCGTTGTTCTAGCCAGTTTTCTATCCACCTTACAGTCCATGCATCTAACCCATACTTTCTTAATTTGCCAATGAGAATGCTGTGGGAAACCGTATCAAAAGCCTTGCTAAAGTCAAGGTATATGACATCAACGGCTCTTCCCGCATCCACAAATCCAGTCATCTCATCATAGAAGGCGATGAGGTTGGTCAGGCATGATTTACCCTTGGTAAATCCATGCTGACTGTTCCTGATTACTCTACGTTCCTCCAAGTGTTTCAGGATGGATTCTTTGAGAAGCTGCTCCATGATTTTTCCAGGGATTGAGGTGAGGCTGACAGGTCTGTAATTCCCTGGATCGTCCTTTTTGCCTTTCTTGAAGATAGGTACTATATTTGCTTTTTTCCAGTCCTCTGGCACCTCCCCCGTTCGCCACGAGTTTTCAAAGATAATGGCCAACGGTACTGCTATCTCATCAGCCAGCTCCCTCAGCACCCTCGGGTGCAGTTCATCCGGCCCCATGGACTTGTGCACATCTAGTTTCTTTAAGCAGTCCCTAACCTGACCTTCTGTCACCAAGGGCCTCTCTTCTTCTCCCCAGTCCCCCGTACCTAGTGTAGTGGGCTGGGAGCTGATCTTGCTTGTGAAAACTGAACTAAAAAAAGCATTGAGCACTTCAGCTTTTTCCTCATCCTCTGTCACGAGGATGCCTGCCCCATTCAGTAAGGGACCTACACCATCCCTGATCCTCTTCTTGTTATTGATATACTTGTAGAACCCCTTCCTGTTATCCTTCACATCCCTTGCTAGTCGCAACTCCATTTGTCCTTTGGCCTTTCTGATTTTATCCCTGCAGTCCCGAGCAATGTCTTTATACGCCTCCTTAGTCATCTGTCCTAGCTTCCACTTCCTGTAAGCGTCCTTTTTATGCTTCAGCTCAGTGCAGAGCTCTCTGTTAAGCCACAGTGGGCACCTTCCACATTTGCTGTGCTTTCTCCTTATCGGAATTGTATCTTCCTGTGCCCTTAGCAGGGTTTCTTTAAAATGCACCCAACTCTCTTGGATACCTTTCCCCTTCAGATCAGCCTCCCAAGGGATCCTGCCCATCAGTTCCCTGAGGGAGACAAAATCTGCTTTTCTGAAGTCCTTAAATGGTTCCTTAAATGGTTGATGATTTGGCTGCTTATCGGCCTGTGGGGAAAGAAGCGGCAGGTTCTGCAGAACAGCACTGGTGTGTGGAGGGCAGGGCAGTTGCCAGGGAAGATGTGTACATCCCACTGTCCTCTGATCTACACACTGGGGGCGATGGGTCTTGTGTTGCTGGAGGGGTTCAGCTTTGAAAACCCAGAAGAGCTCAATTAGACAAGCCACGTCAAGCGTCTGGCTGGCCCTGACCTCAGGCACCTCTCTGTCTTGCCCTTGCAGTGCTACGGCCTCTGGGACCACGAGGAGGATGCCTTCACCAAGTGGAAGCGAGAGGCCGAGCGGGTGGAGGAGGAGGCGCGTGAGACTGCAGAACCGGTGGCCATGCCGGATGGGGAGCATGGCGCTGAGCCCCTGGTGGCAAACAGGGCAGAGGCTGATGTGGTGGCAGGTCTGGAGCCAGAGTCCCCACCCCAGGAGGAGGGGGCTGGGGACGGGGCAAAGGGCAGCCGCCTGCGGTTCAGGAAGAAGAAGGAGAAACGGAAGTGGACCGAGAAGCGGAAGGTGGCGGCAGCAGCAGCAGGTACAGGGCAGGTCCAGGGCACATGAGCACGTTCCCCACCAGGAGACGGTAAGGGCCGTGGCAGGGTTGCTGGGTCATTCTGCTGCGATCTTCTTTAGAGAATTCAACCCCGCAAGCCCGGCACTTCCAGGATCTGCAGCAAAAGTGGAGGGGGTCAGAGCAGGGTGCTCTTCCATCCCAGTCATCAGAGGGGTGGAAGCCCAGGTGCTGGGGGCCTAACTCTTTTGGTTTCTGAACCACAGAGGAAGAGGAGGAGGAAGAAGAGGAGGGGAAGGAAGAGAAGAAGCCAAGCCCATCTCGGGAGAAGCTGAAGGCTGCTGGGCTCCGAGTCAAGCTCTTCTTTCTCACTGTGTAAGTGACCCCAAGTGTCAGCCCAGAGGGACAGCCAGATCAGGCCAGCCTCTGAGACCCCCATTGCACCCCTAAGTGTGTGCACACCCCTGAGACTCTCCCCCACATGTACACTCCTCCCTTGCCACATCCCTCCCCCAGATTTGTCAGGTGCAGGAAGAGATTCCCATTTCCGTGAACTAACCATTTAATTTGCTTTATGACTGTAGGTGGGTGCCCCAGGGGTGGGGCCCTGCACCCTGTTGTCTGGGGGTGCTGGGGGGTGCTCTGGCTGTATAGGCCAACTGGTCCGAGTTCCTCACTATCCCCTGCACATACTAGGACACCCCAATCCGTAGGGCTCAAGACATACCCCAATTAAGGCACCCCTACCCTTTCCCTGTGCATTCGGCTCCAGGGTACAAGCACCTACATGTACCCAGTTCACGTCTGGGACTCGGGTATCAGTGGGGCCTCCTGGTATAACCCCCCCGAATATGCAAAAATCAGGGCAAGCTGCAAAACTGAGCACCAGACTCTCTAAACCCTGATGGGTGGCACTTAAGCCAGATTCCCAATCAGTAACAAACCATGCTTCTGATTCCCCACGCCGGTTATCAGGAAACATAATAAAGCATAAGCAGTCTGTTTATTGCACATCAGCTCCTCTGGTCCCCAACTAGCCACACGGTCTCTTAAAAAACAGGTACTCCTGACCCCAAAGGGCCAGCCACATTACATGGGAAAACATGGTCTTGGTTCTTATGCAAAATACCACGCCACTGACCAATCCTTTAGTAACTAAAACTGTATGTTTAATATAGAAAGAAAAGGAACAAAGAATGAGAGATGTTAAAGGGTCAAAGTGAATCACATACTTACAAATTATTAAGAGTCCATGTAAAGCAAGTCTTTGGAAGAATTTGCAGTTTGCAGATTCAGTTTCTCTGAAAAACACCTGACCACCTGGGTTAGCCTCAGTCCTTTGTCCAGTCACAGATGAATAGTTCCAGAGATGGGTGTTGGCTGTAGACTGGAAGCAGAAGACAAAATAGTGTTGATGCTGCTGCCTTTTGTCACCTTTGATCTTTCCTGTGCCATGTGGAGTTTTTGGAAATCAATATGGAGTTGAGTCACATGGTTAGTCCAGGTGACTCACGGAGCAGGTTTTGCCCTAGGCCCATTTTGCCTGTGGTTCCTTTAAGGGGCCTTTAAGGAGACAGACTGTAGACATCCAGTCTGGGCCGTTTCCCAGAATCCCGTAAGTTGAACTACAGATATACTAAACTTATTCCTAACTCCTAATACAGATATGACACCTCCATATAAACCACAGAGTCATTCCTAGCACATTACAACCTTTCTATTGATACCAAACAAGCCAAGGCATAGCTCATATAAATTGTTGCAATTCTGAAATATGAATATGAAAAAGTGTCATAAATGGTTCCTTGAATCCAAAGTGTCACATCAGGGTCACCCATTCCCAGTCTCTAGGGCTCCATACATAACCTGGTTGACTTGCAGTTCCCACCCTTTCCCAATTCTTCAGGCTCTGGCTGTCATCTTGTGTGTGCTTGCAGAGCCCGAACGTTACACAGCTAAATGTTCTCATTCTCTGTTGGCTAACAGTTACCAAACCAGAACACGCACGCTCAACACTACCAATAAGGCAAGCAAATGTCTACTGGGCGTCCAGCAGCATGACATGGTTGGCAGGGTGCTGAGACCTGGGAGCTCTGTCAGCTTCCTTTTGGACTCCAGTTATGTAGCTAACACTTGGGTCCTGTTTGGCTGTGCCTTACCTGGTCAATTTAAATGCAAGCATGGCAGAGCACCATTCCTAGACCATTGTGACCAATCCTCAAACCTCACCTTCTTCTTTCATTTAAATACTGCATGCAGCTGTAATGTGGCGATCCGGCACCCCTTGCCGTTAGTGGCTCTTGGGGCCGGCGCAGTGAAATGCGCCCTTTAATAGAGTGGCTCCATTGAGCTGCTCCAGCGTGCCTGGGGCAAAGGCCCATCGGCCCCGCCATAGTTACGGCCCTGATTGCATGCTTAGTTATGCAACAGATAGAAGCCATCAAAGAAGCAGACAGAAACCAGTCAGCTGAATGACAGGGAAGTGAGAACCACTAGAAAACCAATACAAAGTGTAGGTTTTTATTTGACCGGGGTTCCTTGCCAGGCAGAACACTGAGACAAAGTTTCCTTTGAACGCCCTGATATCTGGCTCTTGATCTGGTGGTGGCCGCTGCTATGAGGACCCTAGCACCTTCTTACCACCCTGATATTGCACAGTTGGGTGTAATTCAGATGGGGATGTAACCACCTGCTGCTTAGCTCGTGGCTGCTGCTATCTGTCCTAACGTAACCACTGCTGCGAAGTCTGAGAACTTCCCTGCTTTCAGGGCTCAGAACATGTACCAGCCGCTGAGGGGCTTCTTCTGGGACATCCTGCACACCAAATACCGCGCTGCTACTGACGTCTATGCCCTCATGTTCCTGGCGGATGTGGTCGATTTTATCATCATCATCTTTGGCTTTTGGGCTTTTGGGGTAAGCCAAGCCCTGGGGCAGAGCTGCTTGGCAGGGAACCCTCAGAGCAGACACCTGCCACACTCACCTGCTCAAGCGCGTTGTGTCCTGTAATCACCAGTCTCTTGGCTTCCCCCAGAAACACTCAGCTGCTGCAGACATCACCTCCTCACTGTCGGACGACCAGGTGCCAGAGGCCTTCCTGGTCATGCTGCTCATCCAGTTCTCCACCATGGTCATTGACCGAGCCCTCTACCTCCGCAAGACTGTGCTTGGGAAGCTCATCTTCCAAGTCATCCTGGTCTTTGGCATCCACCTCTGGATGTTCTTCATCCTGCCAGCAGTCACCGAAAGGTACTGTGGGCTGGCCGAGCCCCCGAGTCCTCCCTGCTCCCTTGGGAAGGTGGGGCAGCCCCCCCAGGCGCCTAATTCACTCCAGCCCTGGCCTGTTGGTACTGCATACCCACGAGATCCGGGCTCAGACCTTCACTGATCCAAATGGGCCTCAAACTGGAGAAAGGATGCCTGGGTGGAGGCCCAGATTCTAGGGAGTCGGTGTTTCTGGGCTCTGTTCCCATCTTGGGCAGGGGGAATCTCCCTTCCTTGCCCTCAGGGGGCGGCTAGGTCAGTGAGCATTTGCAGCCAGGAAGTGGGAGCTCAATGCGAATTGCTAAATGCACAGCCCCTGTATGGGCATGCTGCTTGGATCTGGCCTGGCCCATATGGGATGTGAATCCAGCTCATCGGAAGCCAGGAGACCCAGCTTTCAGAGCACACCCGGGACTGTGAACAGCAAGGGCTGGGCAGATACAGGGTGGGGCCGGGTGGGAGCTGAGAGCCATAGCGATGTATCAGCATCTGCCGGCCTCTCCATCTCACGCAGCGTTTCTGCCCCGTAGGATGTTCAGCCTGAACACGGTGGCCCAGCTGTGGTACTTCGTGAAGTGCATCTATTTTGCCTTGTCAGCCTATCAGATCCGCTGTGGCTACCCCACTCGCATCCTGGGCAACTTCCTGACCAAGAAATACAACCACCTCAACCTCTTCCTCTTCCAGGGGTAAGGGGTCCCATGGGCATGCAGAGCTCTGATCCTCATGGGGGTGGGCTCCACTCCAGCCCCTCTGCCCAGGAGCGTGCGCAGGGACCATACAGCACCAGTGCTTGGGACTGGAGGTGAAGAAGTGTCCTGTATCCAAGATATGCTTCTCAGGGCCCTGGGAGAGGCCAAACGGGATGGCCCAGTATGGCAGGTGGCCAGTACCCCAGGGCTGTCCCTGAGCATGGGATCCTGTGTTGGGGGCTGCCAGAGTGGACAGAGGGCAGCTGGCTCCCCTGGGGCACAGTCAGCAAATGCTCACTCTCCTTGCTTGCGGCAGGTTTCGCCTGGTGCCCTTCCTGGTGGAGCTGCGGGCCGTGATGGATTGGGTCTGGACTGACACCACCCTGTCCCTCTCCAACTGGATGTGTGTGGAGGACATCTACGCCAACATCTTCATCATCAAGTGTAGTCGGGAGACGGAGAAGGTGGGACTCCCTGCCCTGCTGGCCTCCCCCCACCCCAACCCTATACCATCAGCTCTCCCTAGATGGGAATCCGGTGCTTGAATAAGAGAATAGCCATAGGAAGGAACTGCTGACCACTGACCAGGGTGGTGGTGATGGTCATGGGGTGTGCTCAAGATTTGAGAGGCTACACAACAGAAAACACAGGGATCATGCAGAGTTTCCCCATATTGATTGGGAACATGCCATCACAGGGCTGGACGCAGAGAGAAAATTTCTAGACACCAGTAACAGCTGCTTTGTGGAGTAGGTAGTCCTGGACCTAAAGAGAGACAGGCAATTCTTGACTTGGTCTGAAAAAAGACTATAGGACCTGCCCCAAAAAGTGAATGTAGCTGCTCAGTGAGGGACCATAATGACATTACATTTAACGTGGGGGATATACCAAAGCAACCCACTGCGGTTACATTTACCTTCAAAAGGGAAGCTACAGAAATGAGGAACCTAGTTAAATGGGAATTAAAAAGAACAGGGAAATGCCTCCAAGCTGCATGGAAAGTTTAAAGTATATTCCAAATCAAAAAACAGGGAGAGGACTAAATAAAGGCCACTATCGCTAAACAGCTGAGTGCAAGTGGAAGCTGAGGCCCAAAGATGTGCTTTTAAAACTGGGGATCAGTTTCTAGTGAGGAAAATAGATGAGCATAAATTCTGACAAGGCAGGTATAAGTGTATAATAAGATAAGCCAAGAAAGAGTTTGAATGTTTAAGCACATCAGAAGCAGGAAGCCGGCCAAACAGCCAGTGGGGCCACCAAGGCCTAAAGGAATTCTCAGGGAAAACATGGCCATTGCGGAGAAGCTAAATGAGCGCCTTGCATCGGTCTTCACTGCGGAGCATGTGAGGGAGATGCCCACACCCGAGTTGTTCTTTTTAGGTGAGATCTGAGGAAGTAGCCCAGACTGGGGTGTCACTAAAGGAGGTTTTGGAACAAATTGGTAAATTAAACAGGAATAAATCGCAGGCCCAGACGGCATCTGTTAGGACCCTCCCAACTCCTTTCAGGTCTTGCTTCACTGACAGGAGCTATCTGTGTATTTTCAAGGCTCAAGCCCTGCACAGATAAAAATATTTGGGCCTGCATCTGATTTGCTTTCGCAAGAAATGGCGTGCAGATATCCGCATTGTATCTGTAGATGTGGATGTGCATGGATTTGCAGGGTTCTACTTGAATGGTACATCAGGGAAACTGAGGCACACATGCAGTGTTCATTAAGAACATTCCTGCTTCATGACTGTCAAACAGTTCTTTTCTGTGCTGGACCAGTTCCTATGGTGCGCCCACTGGCTCCAGAGCTGAGTCTGCCCTCTCCCCACAGAAATACCCACAGCCCAAAGGCCAGAAAAAGAAGAAGATTGTCAAGTATGGCATGGGTGGCCTCATCATCCTCTTCCTCATCTGCATCATCTGGTTCCCACTGCTCTTCATGTCCCTGGTGCGCTCCGTGGTGGGTGTGGTCAACCACCCCATCGATGTCACCGTCACCCTCCAGCTGGGAGGATACGAGGTAATGGCCCGTACTGAGGGGCCCTGGACATGTCAAAGGGGAGGGTAAGACCCTCACTGCTCCCATCATCCTCAGGGTAGTTCAGGGGTCCTGCCCCCTTGCTGTGGTCACAAGGAGTGGGGCCAGGGGCCTTTCTGGATTTGGGCTTGGGCTCCCTGTCTTCTTGGGCAGGCCAGCGAGTCAGGGCCACCGGATCTGTGCTTGGCTTGGCCACAGAGAGGGCAGACAGGCGGGCGTAGCATCACAGCAATGGCCTGAAGTCTTGGCTGCTTCCTCATGCAACCCCAGGTGCACGGGGTCTGCAGGAAGCTTTGAGATCCTTAGCTGGGCAGGGCTGAAGCTCCACTTCGCCCGCCTGCCTGCTCGCTGTCGTCCCTGGGAGCTCCCAGTAGGTGCTGGGCAGGTGGGGGAGGCCAGAACACGCTCTCACCGCCTGCCCTTCCACTGCATCGCAGCCGCTCTTCACCATGAGCGCCCAGCAGCCGTCCATCCGGCCCTTCACGCCCCAGGAGTACGAGGAGCTCACCAAGAAGTTTGAAAGGCAGCCGGTAAGGGGTACACCGCCCAGCCGCCGGGTGGGTTTGCAGGGTATGAGGGGGTGGATCCTGGCTCCCAGGGGATGGGCAGTGTTGGTGCTGAGGGGGTGACATCTGGGGTGGGGTCACTGCAGCTCTTGGCTCTGGTGATCCCTCCCCGCCCCCATGGCAGTGATGGGGGGCTGTGTCTGGAGCAGTGGGTCCCTGCCCAGCGGGCCCCACCCCTGATGGGCTCCCCTGGCGGCAGGTGGCCATGCAGTTTATCACGCTGTACGGCTCCGAGGACATCGTGACCGCACGCATCGAGGGCAGCTCGGGCTCACTGTGGAGCATCAGCCCGCCCAGCCGCGAGCAGATGAGGCGGGAGCTGCGGAACGGCTCGTCCGACATCACGCTGCGCTTCACCTGGAACTTCCAGAGGTACCTGTGGCGGGAGCGGGCGGGCGTCTCTGTCCCTGCGCCCTGCCCCCTGGCTCACCTTTCTCTCCCCCACCAGAGACCTGGGGAAGGGCGGCACTGTGGAGCACACCTTCAACAAGCACACCACCAACCTGGAGCCGGGCGCCACCGAACGCACCCAGCTGGCGGACCTGCTGCAGGGAACGAGGAACGCCCCTGTGTGAGTGCTGGCTCCTGCCGATCCCAGGGGTGCTGGTACAATAGGGGGTGGAGGAAGGGCCAAGGCCATCTGGGCCCCACGTCACAGTGGGGAATAGCTTCTCCCCGCAGTGCCACGGGGAGCCCACAACAGGACGGTGGCCAGTCCTGTGCCTGGAAGGATGGGGATAATCTAGGGCAGGGTGGGCAGACGGCACCGATCAGAGCCGAGGGCTGCGACTAAGAGGCTGGGGATGGACTTGGAGCAGCTGAAGGAGGGAATCCATAGGGGTGAAAGGTTGGTTTCGAGCTGGGTCCAGGGCACTGGCGAATCGTGAGGCATGGGGGTGGCGCAGGAGGGAACCACGCTGCATGGTGTCCCGGCCCATGCTGTAGTCACAGGGAGCTAAGTGTGGGCACCCTATGGACAGCCCAGCCTGTTGGACAGTCCCCCAACTTTCACTCTGGGCCCAGCTCCCCATGGAGCCGGACCACCCTGTACAGCATCGCTCCTCTCACCCTCCCCCTTTGTGTTGCAGGACCATCGCCCATCTCTTCCCTGAGTACATCCGGGCACCCAATGGCCCTGAGGCTAATCCTGTCAAGCAGCTGCTGCCAGGTGAGCCGGCCAGGGTGTGGGGGGGCTCAAAGTGTGGGTCTGGCTGGCATAGGGAGTCAGGAAGGAGGGCTCAGTACCCATTCCCAGGTGACAGGCAGTAGGGGCTGGCCCCCGTCTCCAGGCTGCTGGCAGCATGTGGCTGGACACCTTTGCGGGGCTGGGCCCTGCAATGTGATGGGCAGAGCTGTGGGACGGGACTGCTTGTGGGCCTGGCCTGGCAAGAGCTGCTCTTGGAGATGGCTAGGCTAAGGGCTTGGGGCCCTTCCTTGCACTCCAGGCTGGGAGGCCAGCCCCATGGATGCTGAGGGAACCCCCAGCCATGACCCCCCCCCTCTCTGGGCAGAGGAGGAGAACAGCTACCTGAACCTGGAGGTGCAGCTGAAGCGGGAACGCGTGGGTGCTGGGAACAGCAGTGACAGCTTCCTGGAGTGGTGGGTGGTACGGCTGACGAACTGCACGGCAGACTGTACCATCCTGCCCATGGTGATCTTCAACGATAAGGTCAGCCCACCGAGCCTGGGCTTCCTGGCTGGCTACGGGTGAGTGCCACGGCCACATTGGGCAACTGCCTTTCAGCCCCATGCAGGGTGGGAGACGCCAGACCCCTAAAAGCATCAGTTATCGGCCACTGCTGGTGGGAGTAGCATGGAGCAGAGGAAAGGGATATGAGGCTGGGCAGCCCAGCTGCCTGTCAGTAGGATGGGGCGGAGGGAGACCACCACAGAACGGGGAGGGAATGGCCTCGAGAAGTTCAGAGGCTCAGCCACACAGCCTGGGCCATCCCATGCAGGCTGGTGGTCTGTCTGGGGGGTCTGTGCAGTACAAACTGATCCAGCCCTGGCCATGCCAGCAGCAGGGCTCAGCATCTTCTGCCCACAAGAGCTCTCGGTGCGGCCTTCCTCCCGTTGTGCACCAGCCCCCTTTGCTTAGAACTGGGGCTGAGGGGGCCAATCTGGCTCAACGCCCAGGACTATGGCCCCGAGTGCACCTGGGGGGCAGGGAGGACGACCTCAGTCGCCCATGCGCTGAGCCCACTGCCCTCACCCCTCTGCAGGATCATGGGCTTGTATGTGTCCATCGTACTGGTGATCGGCAAGTTCGTGCGTGGCTTCTTCAGTGAGATCTCGCACTCCATCATGTTCGAGGAGCTGCCCTGCGTGGACCGCATCCTCAAGCTGTGCCAGGACATCTTCCTGGTGCGGGAGACGGGTGAGCTGGAGCTAGAAGAGGAGCTCTACGCCAAGCTCATCTTCCTCTACCGCTCGCCGGAGACCATGATCAAGTGGACACGGGAGAAAGAGTAGCAAGGAGCAAGCTGTGACTTCCACCAGAGGCACTCCCTCCCTCCGATGCCTGGAACCAGCCTAGCCTAGGTCCTCTGGGCAGGGAGGTCCAGGCTGGGTCCAGCACAGCCCCCAAATGGGAGAGGGGCATCTCAGCATCCCAACTTGTGTTTTTGACAAGGCCTTTAAGAGCAGCTGGGTGGAGACCCTGCTCCCCCCTACCACTGCAGGAGCCCTGCTCCCACTCTGCCTCCTCCGCACTAGCCGGGGGGGAGACACTCCTACGCCAGCCCACCTCAGTGCCTTCTAGCCTGCTGTGGCTGGGCTGGGTACTCTTAGCCACAGAGCTGGGGCGGGGAGCTCTGGAGCCCATGCAGCAGCGCTGCCTGCAAGGGAGATGGTTACAGCTCCCCGGGCCCCCCACTCCTGCAGTGTCCCAGCTGACCCTTTGGACTGCACCTGAAGCCAGTTGCACTAGCACGCCAAAGCAATACTCCCCACTAACCTTTGAGACCCTCCAGCCTGTGCTGGCCTTGCCTCGCCTCTCGTCACCTGTGGAGGGCATCGCACCTGCTCCCTGCACCGGCGGACACATCAGCAGAGCTCTGCTCGGCCCAGGACTGGGTCCCCCTGACTGATTCCAGCGGGACTATAGATTTTTTTTTAAAATTCCCATTGTTTATTTATACAGATCTCTAATAAAAGCCAAGCCATGGCCTCTATGCGTGACTGACTCCTGCTGGGGGGATCAGGGTGGGAGAACTCAGCCCTGGGGGCGGCTGGGACCTCCCCATGACTCCTGCCTCCATCTCCCTGCTGGTTCTTGGGAGCTGCAGCCTGTTCACTGGTGCACCTGCCCTCTACCAGCCCAGCCCCCAGCTGAGCACCTGCCAGCTGGGAGCAATGTCTTGGAGTTGTGGTGCGGAGCTGGCTCTGACAGTGACACAGGGGTTCCAGGGCCCCAGCAGGTGCCACAGAGTCCCCTCCAAGAGGCAGGAGCCTCTAGCCCTGCTGTGGGCTTGGGTGGCTCCTGGCACGGGGAGACTCCACCAGTAATGGAGCTGCTGTGGTGCAGAGAGCAGCCTCAGACCCTGGCACTCAGGAAGGGAAAGCCCCGAGCTGGCTCCGCAGGGTGTGAGACTGGCCTCTCCAGCTCCCACCCCAGGGGCAGACTATTGAAAAGGCTGCTGCCCGTGCTTCTGCAGATTTGCAGCAGTGGTCTAGCTGATCCCTACCACCTGGGAACGAGTCCTTCTCCTTCCCTGGGGGGAGGCTGGGATCGCTGTTTTCACCATCTCCTGGCAGCTGGGCACTCTCTCCCTTGGCCAGGTCTTCCCAGGGGATCAGTCTGTGCATTTGAGGAGGCTCAAAGCCTTAGAAACAGTCATTAACAGGCACGAGAGTTTGGAAGGGGTCTCCTTGCCCACCTGGTGCAGGTGATGGGCCTCTGGCAGTGGGGCAGGCAATGAACCCTAGGAAAGGAAAGTCGGCTGGAGGCACTGGAGTAGGGCCCTTTAGATCTTATGCCCAGCCTGGAGGGTCCCATTTGCTCTCTGCCAGCGTTGAGATTTGGAGCCCAGCCTGGCTGGTCAGCTTTCGCCTGAATTGTCAGCTTCATCCTCCAGCAAGAACTCCTGGATTTCCATCTTCATGGCGGCCCTGGAAGACAGCAATTGTCTTAGCGCACTGCCCGGCTGAGTTGTGGTGTCACCGTGGGGGCCCAGGATCTGGTCAGATTGTGGACGTTAGTTTAAAAGGACCTTCCACCTCTGGTTTACGTGGAACTTGGGACCCAGGACCGCTGCTCCCACCTAGAGCCACGTCTGCCGGGGCAGGAGTTGAACTTGCAAGAAACCCCAGTGATGGTCACCCTAGGGCTTAATCTAGGCTGCAAGTGGCAGGTGTGTGACTGCTGTCTGCCCACCCGCTGTCCCCATACCTGCACTTCCGGCGCTCTGCCTCTGAGTGGACATAGAGCGGGAGGTTCTCCATGCTGGTCTGCAAGAGAAAAGGGCAGCAGTGACAGGCTGCCCCAGCACCTCCCCTTCCTGGGCAGGTGGCATCCCTGCAGAGGGGCCTGGCCAAGTGTCTGATCCACCCTGACCCCTGGCACTGGGCCTAGGCCTTAGATGTGGGTAGGGGAAGACTCAGCCACCTCCGTGAAGAGAGCCGATGGCCAGAGGAAGCTTTTCCAGCTGGGAGCTGGAGATGTCCCAATCCCAGGCCGCAGTCTTGTCAGCAAAGGAGACCACCCCCTCCCCCAGACAGCCAGGTCCCCTGATGCCTAAAGCAGGGCCAAGCCTAGCTCTCCTGGCATGGTCTGCAGCAGAACCGCCAAGGGGCAGGACTCACCATGTCCTTAATGGTCAGTCTACAGCCATAGCAGAGCAGCGGCAGGAAGTCGGCCCGGGCGTCAGCCCTGAGGAGAGAAAGGCAGCCGTGAGGAGAGCTGCTGGGGTCAGGGTTGTCCCAAATAAGAGGCCATGTGAGGAGGTGGCACGGAGGGGCCACGGCTGCCAGGGAACTTGTGGACCCAGGAGGCCAGCGCTGAGCCAAGCAGCATCCTGGTCTGAGGGCTCACTCGGACAGAGGTTCCTTACCCTGGAGCTATGTTCCTGCAGCACCCTCTCCGCTCCTCCACCCGTGAGCAGCACCCTCTCCCGGTGGGTGACACAGCTGGCGGCCTCTTCTGGGAGAGCTGCTCTGAGACCAGGATGGCTTGCAAAGCGGAGCCCTCCTCTGCACCAAAGAGAGGAGGGAGTCAAGAGCTGCTCAGCCATCTGCCTTCCCCGATGGCCCAGAGGGGAAGGCCAGTGCCCCAAGCCAGGATGGCAACCCCACCGACCTGACCTTCCCATGCCTCTGCCAGGACAAGCCCAGACACAGGCAGCTTCGCTTGTGGGCCAGGCCCTGGCCCCTAACCAGCCAGCCCCTAGGTCAGCCAGCAACAGGAACTATGGAAGTTCACTCAGCTCTAGCCCTCCTGCTCCTCCCACCCACGGTGAGGTGCCCCTGGTTTGCTCCTGAGGTGTAGTAGAGGCTCCAACCTGGGTATGGGGGCAGCTGTTGGTGCCCTGGCTGGGACCCTGTGGGTAGGGGCCATTGCCCCCCTCTTGGGGAAAGAGGCGGACTGAATGAAGCCTTTACGCTGGTTGGGCTCAGCCTGGAGAGGCAGGGGGATCCAACATACCCACGTTGGTGTCCAGGGCGCACAAACACAGGAGGCAGCGCTCAGGGGCAGGGCTGGCATCTCCGGGGGTCACGCTCAGCTTCTCACCAGTCCTACAGCCCAGAGGGGACACAGAGACATGAGCAACAGGTGATGAGGCAGGCCGGGCAACTGGGACTGCAGCCTCCCCCAGCTCACAGCCATGGGGATGGATGGGGGCCTTCACTGAGGCCCAGCCAGCATCAAGCCTGGTGTCAAAGGGGCAATTCTTCAATAGCCACTGGTTAGGACTCAGACTGTGCAACTGCCCCACATTCTCGATTTGCAGACTGCCCCCCTCCCTGTGTTGCTGGCACCCCTCATTCCTGATCCGCAGCCCTGTTATTCCAGTCCCAGGCTCCATATGAATGCTTCGACCAATGTCCCTTTAACATCCCCCAGGCCCTTTCAGCTATGGCTCCCCACATTGTGATCAGCCCCTACCGGTACACGGTGCTGACCGTCGAGGGGAACTCTGCCTGCAGCCCGTAGAGGAACTGCTCGATCAGCCGGTGGATGCTGGGCTTCTCCCGAGCCTGCGTGTGAGGAGAAAACCTTTCTGAGCAGAGGTTGCCAACTGGCCCTGGCCTCTGCCCACAGGCCTATGAATGCCCACTCATGGCAGCAGGCCAGTGGGGGGCGTCCCCACAGGTGTTCAAAGGCACTGGAGTGATGGAACCAGCCCCACAGAGGCGTGGGGGCGTTAATCAGAGCCCCCCCAGTCACAGTGACCGTCGCCGCTTAGCTGGCCGTCACTGCCAGAGCTGCCCCACTGGGTACGGCGCCCCATGGCACTGACCGCTGGGAAGGGCTGCGGGTCCGGTGGGCTGGGATCCCCTCTGCCTCCGCGGTGAGACCAGGATGCCCAAGACAGCCATTGACCAGGCCAGCCCGCCCAGAACCGCGCTCGCCATACCTTGGTGTCCAAGGCAGGAGTGAAGACCGTGGGGACGCCAAAAAGACGGTTGTAGAAAGCGATTTCCTTGACCGAGTACTCCCTCATGGGCCGTACCACCACCACGTCACCATGGCGATTATCCGAGAAGCCCTGCAAAGGGAGAGCTGAGGTGAGGCACCAGCCTGATGGGACTGAGCCCCCCCTCCCGATCAGCTTCACCATGGGGCTGGATTGCAGCACGCTCTGAGCTAGGCTCTTTGTAATCAGCCTCCCACGTCTGGGTGCTCCATGAACCTCCCCTAACCCCACTGCTCACCTGTCATCCCCATCTCACCGAGGACCTGAGGCACAGAGGGGATTAAGACTGCTTTAAACTAGGGAGTTGGGGAGATAGTTAGGAAATGCCCAAGTGATCTCCATACCTGACTTCAGTGTTGAGGAGGAGGAAAATGAAGTAAGGAAGGACACAGCAGTGGGGAGCAGAATGGGCATAAGAGGAAGGGTGGGGTAAATATCAGCCTACTAGGTGATGTTGGCAGTAGAATGATTGTGCCAAGTCGGGGCAGGAACGTCAGCGAAGCCAAACAGCAAAAATTAAGAGGTTTGTACACCAATGCGAGGAGCCTGGGTAACAAAATGGAGGAACTAGCGCTACTGGTAGAGGAACTGAAACCAGATATTCTAGGGATAACAAACATGGTGGGATAGTAGTCGCGACGGGTGTACAAGAACAGCATGTGTTGTTTAGGACAGACAGGTATAAAGGCAAAGGTGGGGAGTGGCATTGTGTATTAGTGATGTGGTAGACTGTAAAGAATCAGAAGTGATGGAATTGATAAAACGGAGTCAGACTGGGTGAAAAACACACCAGGGAAGAAAATTCCTAGAGTTTCCCCTGGATAGTGCTTGGGGGAGCGACAGGCCAGCAGGACCTGATGTGGAGATGGAGAGAGACCTCTTTAAGGCTTTTAATGAAGTAAACATGACTGGGAACTGTGTGATTATGGAAGATTTTAACTTCCCAGATGGGGGACGGGTGTTAGTAGTAATGAAAGGAACCAGATTTCCCTGGATGTGATACAGATGGATTCCTTCACCAGTTGCTGACCCAACAAGAGGGGATGCCATTTTAGATTTGGTATCGGTGAGTAGTGAAGACTGCATAGAAGGACAAGATGTAAGGGACAATCTTGATCTGAATACTAATTCATGTGCTAATTTACTTCAAACTAAATGGAAGAATAAACAGAGAGAGATCTGTGCCTAGGCTATTTGACATCAAAAGGGCTAACTTTAAAAAAAAACTAAGCAAATTAGTTAGCAAAGTGGACTAGCCTTAAGAACTCATAGATCTAAAGGTGGAGGAGGGTTGGAATCACTTCAAGTCAAAGTTGCCTGCATCCCAAGGAAAGGGAAACAATCAATACGTTAGAGCTGTAGACCGAGCTAGATGAGTAAGCCACTTGGAGAGGTGATTAAGAGAAAGCAGAAAGTCAACAGGAATAGAAGCTGGGAGGGCTCAGCAGTGGAAGATATCTCTTGGAGGTCAGAACATGAGATAAAAGTGAGAAAGGCCAAAAGCCACAAAGAGTTTGACCTTGCAAAGGGAATTCAAACCAACAGTAAGAGATTTTTATATCCATGTAATAGGAAGAAAACAAAAAGGAAGTAGGACTGCTGAACACTGAGAATGGGGTGGAGATTAATAATAATCTAAGCATGGCTGCGTACCTAAACAAATACTTTGCCTGGTTTTTTATGAGGCTAATGATGAGCTTGGCAGGGCAGCTAATGGGAATGAGAATATAGAGAGAGAAATTACTGAGGTGGAAACCAAACTTGAAGAACTTCCTGTGCCTAAATCGGGGCTGGGGAAGGGGGGGGTGGGGCTGGATAATCTAACTGGCACATGGAGTTGCAAAGCAATGACTAAGGATCTGTAAACTGTATGATTGGAGTATTGCTAACAGTTCTTATTCTTAAGAAAGGGAAGAGAATTGATCTGGGTAACTACAGGTGTGTTGGCCTGACCTTGATACTATGCAAGGTCTTGAAAAAAAATATTGAAAGAGAAAGGAGTTAAGGATATCGAGGTTAATGGTACTTGGGACAAAATATAGCAGGGCTGTATGAAAGATAGATCATGCCAGACCAATCTGATTTTTTTTTTTTTAAGAAGATAACAGATTTTTTGGACAAAGAATGCAAGGGATCTAATTTACCTAGATTTCAGTCAGGCATTTGATACAGTTTCACCTGAAGAATTATTAGTTGAACCGGAAAAGATGAGTGTTACGAAAACTGAAAGGTGGATACAGAACCAGCTAAAGGGGAGCCGCCAGCGGGTCATATTGAAAGGTGACTGGTCAGGCGGGAGGGGGGTTACTAGAGGGGTCCTCAGGGATCTGTCTTGCGACTCTTCTTATTTAACCTTCGCACTAAAAGTGGGACTGTATTAATAAAGCTGGCTGATGACACCAAGTTAAGAGGTGTTGCCAAAACAGAAGGGTCAGGACATTATATGGGAAGATCTGGATGACCTTGTAAACTGGAGTTTAATAGTGGAAAGTACAAGATCATGCATTTAGGGACTAATGACAAAAATCTTTCCTATAACCTGGGGATGCCTCGGTAGGAAGTGACAGAGGAGAAGGACTTGGGAGTATTGGCTGAATGTGATCTGACTATGAAAAAAGCTAATGGGATCCTAGGATGCATCAGGTGAAGTATTTGCAGCAGAGACAGGGAGTTGTTGGTGCCTTTATACAAGGCACCGGTCAGTGAGATCTTGTCTGGAACACTTGTGCAGGTCTGGTCCTCCATGTTTAAGAACAATGAATTCAAACTGGAACAGGTGCAGAGAAGGGCTACAAGGATGATCTGTGGAATGGAAAACCTGCCTTACGAGAGGAGACTCAGACAGCTTGGCTTGCTAAGCCTAACCAAAAGAAGGCTGAGGGCAGATATGATGGCTCTCTATAAATACATCGGAGGGATAAATAGCAGGGATGGAGAGGAATTATTTATGTTCTGTGCCAATGTGGACACAAGAACAAATGAATGGGAATAATCTGGCCATCAGGAAGTTTGGACTTGAAATTACATGCAGGTTTCTTACCACCAGAGAAGTGAAGTTGTAAAACAGCCTTCCAAGGAGAGAGTGGGGACAAAAGACCTAGGTGGGTTCAAAACTGAGTTGGATAAATTTATGGAGGGCATGGTATGATTGGCAATTGACTGATCTTTGACTACTGGTGAGAAATATGCCAATAACCTGTAATGGGATGTTTGAGGGGTGGATTCTGAGTTATTACAGGGAATTATGTTTTGAGTTTCTAACCGATAAGTCTTGCCTACATGCTCAAGGTTTAACTAATAGCCATATTGGGGTCGGGAAGGAATTTTCCCCAGGGGCAGACTGGCTAGGGCTCGGGGGATTTTTTGCCTTCCTCTGTAGCACAGGGCACAGACACTTGCTGGTGGATCCTCTGCACCCTGAAGTCTTTTAAACCCTGATTTGAAGACTTTAGTTACTCAGTCAGCCTCAGTGAGGAGGGCACAGACCTACGATACCCCCACCGTCACCCTCATATGCAGCTACCAGTAAAGCGGGATCAGTGAATGTAAAATCACCTTTCCAATGTGCAAAAAAAGTCAGGCCCCTGGTTCTCTCTTGCCAGCCTCCCAATGCTGTGAGCTGCTGCCTCTGCTGTAGGAGATGGGGCTACTTTTCAGGGGAGCTACCTTTACTGTCCTTTAATTTCACTAACCAGCTCACCTCTGTGCATAGAGACGCACCCCTTGCCAACCTGCTCCCTGCTTCTGGGACAGAAGTCAACAGTAATCTCCTCAGCATGCACAATGTTTACCTATTCTAGGATTTTTAAAACTGGGACTAAAAAAATATAGATCACAGCAGCAGTTCTCTGGGACTTGGTTTCCCTAGCTCCACCCTCCCCCCCCCCCCCCCAAATCAGCATCCTTTCAATTTCAGGGCCGAGGGAATCAGATCTGCTAGTTTTTATCATCGCTCTATCTTCTTCTTCCTTAGCCATCCATCCATCAGTAACTAACTTGGCTTTGGTCTAATGATCTGAGCATGGAGATGGGAGACAAAGACTCCTGGGTCCTCTGGCCTGGGCCAAGTCTCTGCCTGTTGGTTCTGGAGCCAGTCTCCCAGGAAGCTGGTGAAGATGTAAATTCCTATGTCTCTCCCTGAGAAAGATGAGCTCCAAGTTAAATAAGTGCCTGGGTGCTGCAGTCCTAAGGGTTAACACAGTGCTGCAGCCCACGGGACAGCAAGGCGTTTGCTCCACCTTGCGAAGGGAAGCAGAACCGTGGCCCTGCTCACCTCATCAAAAGTCCCGGCTTGAGAGGTCAGTGCAGTGAAGTCTGTCCCAGCTCCAGCTTTCGCTGAGCAGCTGAGAAATGTCCATTTCATGGACAGGAGAACTCCCTTCCAAGGGATCATAAGAGTGAAAACTGATCAGATCAGATTCCCCAGGCTGCTGGGCACAGCCGCTCTCATGCCACTCTGCTGTGATGCCCACATGCTCACGGGGAGCCTGGGAGCGGCAGAACGGCTGCAGAGACAGCCCTTTGATCCATGCCCATGTGAGTTTATACCTTCGCACAGCACCAAGACACTGGCCCATCGCTCTCAGCTACGAAAACCATGGGGCCAGCACTGCCAGCTCCTCCCTAAGGGCCTGATAAACCGCACCACATTAGTTTTGCCAAGGCTCCAGGTGCAGCAGCACGGCCCCACGGGACATCACTCCACCAGCTACAGTGCAGTAAAGGCTGGGCCTGGGGCCTTCTCCTAGCTCGCCTTCCCCTGGCACAGCAGGTTGGCAAAAGGAGGACCAAGGCTGCTGGCTGGGGAAATGGGCTCACTGTGGAGTCCAGGTAACTGGGGAATCCAACCTAACTCAGACACCTACTTCCATCTGCCCTCCCACCTGTGGCCTGCACTTACTGTGTCCAAGGCGAGGGAGGCTCCCCGCCCCAGGGAGAGGTTGGTCAGTAGTTTGACAGCCAGGCGGGTGCAGCTATCTCCCATCATGACCTTGGAGTACCCTTGCACCCGAGCTGTGTGGAGGATCAGGTGGTTCCTGAATGAGAAGACACCCGAGTGACTGAGAGTTCCAGCCCAGACCCAAACCAATACGCTGAGGCCATCAGCTCTGGGGACGGCTCCACACAGACACCAGTGCGCACAACAGGCCTCCTACCTCGGTTGTTACAGCCAGATTGGGGGAAGGTCATGTGGGGCCTCTGGGAGGCCTTCAACATGTGAAGGGTCAGAGGAGAGAGGCTAGATCTTCCTCGTCAACACCCAAACCTCACTGACTTCCAAAGGAGCTGGGTGTCTTGCAAAACCCAGACTGGGCAGGTGAGTGGCCAGAGCCATCCTGAGATCGCTGGGACCCGGGCGTGAGAGCAATGGGATGGAGAGATGCTCTCCTTGACGGCAGCTGCCGCAGAGGATGAGCATGGCGGGGAAGCAGTGTATGCTGGGATGGATCGGAGGACAGGTAAAGCAGAAGAAAATGCTCCTCAGACCCTCCCCTCCCCGCGCAGTCCCCAGTGGGATGGCCCCTCACCCCCCTGCAGCATTTGGGAGCAGTCTCACCGCAGGGTCTGCAGCAACTCCTCTTTAGCCGTCAGCGTCTTCACGGATTCAAAGAGTCGGATCAGCTCCTCTGTCTGGGCTGTGGCTGGTGGCCTGGTTCCTGAGGCGGCCAGCCCGTCTGCCCCCAGGACATCATCTGTGCAGAGCTCGGCAAGCTTCTCCTGGACCTGCTGCTCAGACACGGAGGAGCCTCTTGTCTCCTCCTGTCTCTGCTGTTGTATGAAGCCCTCAACTGCCTCTTTGTAGCTGCTCCTGGGGCCTGTGGGACCAGGGGGGATGCACTGCAAAATGGAGCTGGGCAAGTCAAACACCTGCGTGGAACAGGGAAGCATGGAGCCTGTTAGCCACCGAGAATGTCTGCGTGGAGCTTGTGAGACCCCTCCGCTCGCCAGCAGTGAGCTTGGTGATGGCAGAACCCAGACAGCAGGGGAGCTCTTGGCCCCGGGCAGCTTGTGCCAAAGCCAGAATTACCGCTCAGGAATCCCAGCCCCAGGTCCGTACGCACACCCCATTCAGGCCTTATCACGGCCCACGGCTTTACTCCATCACACCCTTGTCAGCTCTTAGTGGAGCCAGCTGTGAGCCCAGCAGCATGGATTGGTGCCCCTCATCCCTACAGCACTGGGCTGCCATCCTGAGCAGAGGCTTGGACGTCTCATGCAGAGGCTCTTCTTGCAACACCCAGAATTGTAGCGAAGGGGGCCTAGGACCCTGCCTGGAGTGCGTGATTGAGCGCCCCAGGTCTGCCTGAGCATGACAGCCCCCAACTCCCTGCCCAGAGCTACCGAGGACCCTGAGCCCTCCTTACCTCTTCTAGGCGGGCCAGGTAATAAGGGAACCCCGAGGCTTGCAGGATAGTCTCCATCTGGCGCCGCGTCTCCTCTCTCGCAGCCAGGCTTTGCCCGCACACGGCTCCTTCTGAGCAGCAAACAAAAGATGCCGGATGGGGAGAGTGAGGTGCCTTGCAGGAGACACTTCTCCATTGTAGGGATGGGATGGCCTAAGTCCCTGCAGCCCACCTGGAAGGCACGCATGGGGGATGAGTCCCATGCCTACCCGCCGCACCAACCAACAAGGTAGGAAGCAGTGAAATAGGCCTTTCCGAGGCTTGAGGGGGCAGGCAGGCACAGCACTCAGACCTTGCCCAACCTCACCGGAAGCTGGCCAGGAGTCAGAGGGCTACAGGCAATGAAGCAAACTGCAATCGCCCTCCTCTTTAAGACAGGCTGCAGCCTGGAAACATGCTCCATTTTCCTACAAGCAGCCAGACAAGACCACATCCAGGGTTTTCTACAGGCAGCCCAAAGCCAAACTGCAGAGCTCTAGATCTACATGCCCCTTTCCTCCCACCTCATCTTCACACAGCGTTAGGCATAGTGCACGCTGTATGACTAGGTATGCGTGACAGATGTGACATATGAAAGGCGTGTGTGGGGCATCATATTAAAAGAATGAATTCTGCTCTTCCCACAGTTCTGCTCCTCCATGCCTGGTATCCCCTGACAGTTTGCAAAGCTGAATGTTAGAAATCAGAACCTTATCAAAAGCAAACCACATGAATGTTGTGTCCCAGCATGGCTGGGTGGACCAGTACCGAGTGCCAGTGTCCAAACCCGCACAAGGAATGAAACGTAAGGCTCACAAGCTAAGGAACCGGCACACAGGAGTGGGCTGGACTTTAGGGCCATGTGAAGGGCTCTATAACGTGTCAAATCACCTATAAATACTCTGAGCTAAAAGGTGTGTCTTCAAAGCCCCCTTCCATGTATTATGAACACCCTCTGGGAGTTGGCTTCCTGGCTGGAGGATGTTTGTCTCCTCGTGCTGTTCTGTTTCGTCCTAGAGAACACCTGTGGCTAAGTTCAGTGATCAAAGCGAGTGCAGTCAAATGAGAGGCCACACCACTGAGTAGGCTGGAGCACCCAACAAAAGTCCGAGGAATCTCCACCCAGGTACTGTTTCCCTTCAACAACCCCGCAACCCAGGGGCAGTTGGGAGGGGCAGGATCCAGGGAGACACAATTCTCTCCATCCTCAGCTGACCACAGCATCTCCAGCCACATGATTCAGTCTCTATCCCTGCACAGCCCACTGGTGCTGCCACGTGAAGAGCACCCATCTGCTCGGCAGCGAAGCCCCGTGCCCAACATAGCACCCGGCCCAGCCCACGTGCCCCCCAGAGCAGGGGAAGAGACCAGCTAACTTGTGCGCAGGAAGGAGCCAGCCTGGCTTACCCCACTCTCAGGAGGTGGAAGCTTGGTGCACTAAGTGCCGAGTCCAGCACTGCCCCTCAGTTTGGGCATGTGGTAACTGCCTGGCATGTTGTCTCTTAGGATTAAAAGAGACCAGCTAGCAGTGACAGGTAAATCTTAGCTTATTTGCAATCGGGGTACATACCGCCCACTTGCTGCTGCTCCTGAGAGCAGGGAAAAAAGAGGCAGGTGGAGGCTTTGACTTACCCTCCCTCCCATCCCTGGGAAGGAATCTCCCTCGGCTTCCTGCACAGGGAGACTAGAAAACCAGGACAGCCTGGGAAGCTGCTGGAAGGAGTCTGCTACACGTAGGCCTAGAGGGATTCTGTTAGCAATGGAGAAGGCTGAGGGTCCTGTTCCTGCTTGCGGTGAGCTCTGCCTGGAGGCCGTGCGAGCATTTGAGAGGCTGGACCTTTCCTGGCAAGGGGACATCATCCACCTGTTTGTCTGGACCGTACGCTTTCCCTAGGTAGGAATAACCCAGGCCTCGACAAATCTATGTTTCTGATTGTCAAGGTGACCAGTTGTAGTAGACTGTTGCCTAGCTCCACTGCAGAAATGTAATGGAGGAGTGCCCTCTGGCGACAAAAAGTAAAACTACTGGCGCCTAGCTGTGAGCCAATTTTGTCCACCCTTGGAACAACCCCTGAGAAGCTACCCCTGATTTCCAGTGCATTCACTCTCTGCACCGGCCATCTCAGTGCTCACCAGGAGAGCCAGCCTCTCTAGGTCTGAAGAGATGCTGCCAGCCACAGGGGAGCAGAGCAACTAGACAGGCCCTAACGGTGAGAGCAGCACTACCAAAGATGGACTGCGTCAGCTGATTCAAGAGGGCTCAAGGCCACGTGCACACCACAGGTTGGGGGCAGAGCAAGGTAGGGGCATGGTTACCATCAACATAGATGATGCCAGGTATGAAGCGCAGTTTCTTGGCCGTTTCCCGACTCAGCCCCTGAGAAGAGAAACAGGAATGAGCTGCTCATACCTAGCATTGGGAAATGGACATCATCCTCTCGTGACTTATAGTGTGCCCTGGATCTAGCAAAGAAGGCAGGTCTCCCTCCTCTAATCCTTGCAAGTAGAGCGGCATTCCCACTGCCCACCAGAGGTGGCGAGCATTTTTAGTTCGCAACACTCCAGATATTGTGGGGTTGATTTTTTCAGAAGGCCTCGGCCTAGAACAAGCGATTGTACTCAATGCCTGATTACCCTCAGACATTGGCCTGGCCACTTCTGTGCCCCATTTGGAGGAGTAGTCACAGTAACTATGGGCATAGTTTAGTTATCCCTTCACTCAGACCTGCCCATGTGGCTCTGAGCTTTTGGGAACAGAGTGCTGCACGTGCCTTGGACAGCAGCTGTGAGAACTGCTAAATAGCCACATTCAATGACTGTGCTAATGAGGTTTAAATATAGGTGCATACCAAACCAGATGGCCTCCTTGGATATCCAGGCCATCATCCCACAGAGCAATGCTTTGCTTTATTAGGTCTTCAACCTCCTCTTAACCATCCTCTGATACCCCAACTACATTCCAAGTGGCTGCTCCTTCCCCTCCTAACTGTCCCACTGTTCCTAAACAGCTGCCCAGAGCAGATACCTCTTGGACTTGTCGAAGCATTGAACTGGAGGCGGGTCCACCTGACAGCGCAAGCAGAACCTGTAAGGGAGATGGTAGACACTTAACCACACATCTCAGCCACCTCCTTGCCTTCCCACAGACACCCCTCCCTCACACACACCTTCTCTCCTGGGTAAATGGCGCGATTCTTCCCAAGCATCGCACGGAACTTGTGAACAAAATATTCTCTAAAACAGGCCCTTGGAAAAAACACACAAGTAAGTAATTAGAAATTACATTCCCAACCTTATACAAGATCCTGATCTCGGCAGACTGAGCATCAGGCCCCAGCCATCCACCTCTCATTGCTAATAAAGCTTTGATTCCAGAGCAGGCCAACTGTGAGGCACAGAAAACTGCATGCTACCCTATCCAAAAGTAAAGGCAGTCAATAAGGCCTTAGTAAGACTGTATCAGTTAGCTTCTTTGGACTGGCACCAAGGCAACTCCTGTTTGGGGACCTAGAAATCTTTGATGATCCATTTTAAAGCTAGTCTGAGAAACCATGCTTGCTTGACTGGATCCCTGTCTAGCCTTCTACTCTGTATTTATCTGAGCCAAATCATTTCGCATGTTAGCCAAAATAAAATGCCCAAGAGAAAAAAGTTCAGTTACATCACATCCTGTTCCAATTTAAAAGGGTTTGGTATTCTAAATGGTCAAGTTAAATCAGACACAAGAGGAGGTTATTTAGATCCCCAACTTCAGTTCAGAGCTGTCAGGGTAAAAATGAGTATAAGGACCAGAGGGTTATGATGGCACACACATGCACATGGTTAACTGTAACAACAGTTCTGCTGACGTGTGCACGCAAGTGCTTGGGCTGCAATCCCAGTGACAGTAGTACAGGTACAAACTACCCATGCCCCTACAAATCCAAGCTTTAGAAAAATCTGGGCTGTGGCATTCAAGCAAATCAGCTTCCGAGAGTCACTTAAAAACAAAACGGGGAGATTAAACCTGTTTTCCAAATTAAAAATAATAATAAAACAAACGAGATGAACAATTGCCCCTTTTCCTTATATGCCGTTTCTCCAGAATAAGGCCCTGTACACCTGTATCTCTTGCACTCAATGTTACTAGGTTTCAATCTTATCAGAAGCAAAAAATGCAAATCCAAATCAAGGCCTCAGAAGGCAACTCCTCACATTCGTGAATGAATCTGGACTGCTGCCCATCCTGGTTGTGCTCTTTATCATCTAGCATGGTTTGAGTCTCTCTTGCCATACTCTCCATAACCAACCCTGCTTCAAATGGATTGCTACAGCTCAGTAAATGTCATTGTAAAAGAGAGGAGCATTCAGGCTGTCTGAACAGGACTTCTTCTTGCAAATCGCTACGGTTGTTTCTTTTGTGCTCAAACTTACTTGCAAAAAGCATCTCCAACACGAATGACTAGTACAGGAGACGCCTCCTTGCACTTCATGCACTTCTGTGCACAGCTGGGGAAAGACACAATCAGAGAGAACAGATTACCACTCCAGGGACCACTTTCAGCACAGAGCTTTGCAAAACACCATAAACTTATTTAAATGCTTTGAATACACCAGGAGTTTTTAAGTCAGAGTAGGACCCACAAACAAGATTTTTGTAGTACTGTACAACTATATGTTGTCAAGGCAGGGCTAGACAAATCAAAGTGCCAGGTCACCACAGTACCCAGAAGTTTCACTGCACCACCTAGATGCCCTGTAGTGTTAACATGCAGAAGTCCCCTGTGCCTTAAAAAAGGCTGCTGGCACCTTCTGCTGCCAGACTTAATCGTTCCACCCCACTCCTGAAAACATCAGCGGCGGCAGCGGGCATTCCGAAGTGCCGCACATGCAGACACCTTAGTTTTGGGGCTGGCCTAGAGGGGTTATGGCACATTTGTGGAGGCCTGTCTTAAGAAATGATTTTGAGGATGACCTGTGAGCTACAGAGACCAGTTACCACCTGCAACTATTCATTCTCAGTCCCTATGTCAGTTATGTCACGCCCAGTTTTCAAAGCAGAGATCGAGAGGCGCACTTTCAAGCTGGTGTTTGCACATACACAGCTGTAGCTGTGCCATGCCAAATGTGGTCTTCGGAAAATCTGGCTACATGCAGGTCCAGAGGCACCCTGCAATTTCTCTCTGCTCCAAAGTGCCAAAAACCCTGCAAATAGTGTAGTGGCTAGCACCTCTGCTTAACATGTAGAAGGCCCTGGGTTCAAGCCCCAGGGGGTTGGACTCGATGATCTCATGAGGTCCCTTCCAACCCTATGATTTGATTTGAATTGAAAACACTCACGGCCTTTTCTGAAAGAAGTGGGTGAAGTACAGTGCAATGGTCATCTTTGTATCAGGTGCTATGGCTATTTCCCTCATGATTGTAGCACCCAAAGGCCCCCGTTGTATTGGGCACTCTACTCTAACCCCTCAACCCAATCCTGGCCTGCACACACTGTAGCTCAGCAGATGAGAAATGCACAGCCTGAGAGCAATGCACTATGTCAAGCTAACTGTGTAGCATCCTAAAGGGACAGCCGTGTTAGCTCTGTGTAGACACAGCGATGTGTTTCTGTTGGTGTAGCTACCGGTGCTTGGGGAGGTGGTGTGGGCGCTCATGAAAAATCCCTTCTATTAATGTAGGTTGCCTCTACACCACAGCATAACACCAGCATTATACCCACAGCCTTATCCCAAAGAGCTTAAAATCAAAGGCAAGTGATGCACTGAAAAGGTTCCGGAAAGAAATACAATTGGAAACTGCATGTCTGCAAACATTAAATATTTTATGTTTAATCATCAATCAAATCACATCGAGGTGGAGATGCATGTGGAAAGAGGTTTGAGTTTCCTTCTCAGGCAATTGCTGTGTGCATTAAATCAAGGTGGAGCTGTGTAGGGGAGTTTAGCAGGTGAGATAACCAGGCAGAGCCGGCTCTGCTGTGAGGCAAGAGACAGACGTGGCTTGAGGTGACAGTTCTTAGGGGCGTCTAGCCCCCCTGAAGATCAGGCTGGCTCCTGCCTCTTCAAGTCTTGCCTACCAGCTCAGGCCCTGTTAGTCAACCTGCAGCTTAAGTCATGTAGGCACAGTGCACTTTAAATCCCTCTGCAGGCAAATGGTGGAGATGTAGGCACTTTGGAAAATCATTTTCAGCACAAAAAAGCCCAAAACAAAACAAAGAGTTGTGTGGCACTTGAAGACTAACAGATTTATTGCAGGACTGAATTGAGACTATGGATTCTTTTCCCATTACAAAAGATAATTTGACTTCAGGCTTGCCATGGTTTGAACCTAAGAACTGCTCTGATTTGCTGTTACTGTATGAGCTGATCCTATGTTTTACACCCCCTTGCATTTAGTGTCATTCCTTTCGGTAAGTTCACCCATCTTGGAAGCATCTGAGGAAGTGGGATCTTCTCCCACGAAAGCTCACGGGAAAAATAAATGTTAGTTTTCAAGTGCCACACCACTCCTTGTTTTTTTGATGGACTAGTCTAACACGGCTATCCCTTTGGACACCGTTTTCAACCTCCATGAATGAGATGGGTGGGGGGGTGCCAAATCAAACTCTGGCTTGGGGCGCCACACCTTGTAACCGGGGATGAGGGCATCACCCCAGGCCTAGGGTTACCAGCTACCAGAGCATGGAAAGGAGGACAGGGAGGTACAAAAAGGAGGACACATGGAGCATCCATGTCCTATTCTTCTGCTTTTAGGGGGCGCTGGAGCGCTTCCCCCCCCCAAAATAGCGTGTTCCGAGGCATTCAAATCAAATCCTAGGGCTGGAAGGGACCTCGTGAGATCATCGCGTCCAACCCCCTGGGAATTGAACCCAGGACCGTCTGCCTGTTCAGCAGAGGCGCTCGCCACGCCACTATTTGCAGGGCCAGCATCCTTGAACCCCCGTCAGCCAGACGCCAGGCACAATGCCGGCTGAGGGGAGGACACGTCCTCCTTCCGCCCGGCCCCTGGGAACGGCCTTTCCCTCAGGAGAAGGAGCCGGCTTCGGGAGGCCGCCCTCACCTGCCCCGCGGCCCCGCGCGCGGCTCCTGGCCCGCCGCGTACTCCTCCCGCGCCTGGCACATGGCGCCGCCGCCGCGCTTCCGGCGCGCCTTGCTGACGTCACCGCGCCGCGCCGCCGCGCCTGCGCACCAGCTCCCGCCATGGCGGCCGCGATGTTCCGGAGCCTCCTGGTCTCCGCCGCCCAGCAGCGGCCCCCGGCGCCCCGCCAGCCGCCGCCCGACGCGCTGGAGGCGCAGTTCAGCTGCCCCATCTGCCTGGAGGTCTATCAGCGGGCCGTCTGCATCGCCCGCTGCGGACACACGTGAGCCGCCCGCCGCCACGTGCGCGGGGCTTGTCACAGCTCGGGCCGGGCCGGGGGCCTGAGAAGCGGGGCCGCGAAGGGACGGGCGGGGGCCGCGGTCTCAGAGAAAGTGGCCTCCTGCCTCTTTCAGGTTACAGCCGGGCCGGGCCGGGCGGGGTATTGGGGAAAACTTCCTTACCAGGCGAGTGGTGAAGCCTTGGAATAAGGGAGGTGGTGGAGTCTCC
>ML682028.1:19706190-19769373 GCA_007922195.1 Podocnemis expansa | reverse complement strand
GTTCTAGATGACCTCGTGGGGTCCCTTCCAACCCTATGATTCTGTGATTCCCGTGGCCTGCAATGATGCTGTTGCTACCAGTATTTGCAATATGGTTGCATGAAAAGGTTTCAGCGGTGCGGCCCTCAGGCTAACACATCAGTCCTCATCCAGCCCTTGTGGTGGTTTGAGTTGGAGACCCCTGATCGAGGGCAGAGCCGGAGGAGCAGAGTTTATGGGGCTTCCCCAAGGCAGTGTGGACCATGCCGTCAGTTTTCTACTCTCATTACAACCCCAAGCAGGTTCCAGGATGTGTTGGGGATCTCCAGCGTAAACACTAAATTTTACTAAAACAAGTGAGTCTTGTGGCACTTTTAAAGACTAACAGATTTACTTGTCACATGAGCTTTCGTGGGAAAGAATCCCACTCAGTGATAAATAAATGTGATAGTCTTTACAAGGGTCCTTGTTTGTTTTGCTGAACCAGACTGATACAGCTGTCGCTCAAGAAGGCAAATGCTGGTAATGCTGTATGAAACAGCAAAACTTATGGCCTTTTTCGTCATCTTGGACTTTGCCTCAATCCCCCCATCATCACCCGGATGTAAAAGCTGTGCTGGCCATGGACACTGTGACGTTGCTGTTCCTTAAAGCTGCCCCCCATGTGTAACAGTGATGGTGTGTGGAGGCAGAACAGAGCATTACATAGTAAAATGGGAACTGGAGTGGAAGGAAGCTCTTCTAATGACATCAGTAGCAACAGTGGAGTCTTTTTGTGATCTCTGCTTTTGTTTGTTTTCTGTAAATCTGCTAAGAGGGTATTGAGGGGAAAACTGCAAACAGTGAGTCTCTCCTGGGCAAAACAAGTTAAATGGTACCCTCGCTTGTTGATCAGGATCTTAAGACTCCTCGGGAGAGCGGGTGCAACCTCCTGGTTTCAGGGTCACTCAGTGTAGCAGAGTCCAGGTGCTTCTGTTTGTGTAAAACGCGCTCTGGCTGGCGATGTGCTGTAGGTGCATACGTCTCTTAGGTGTGATTTGGAGGGAGTGAGCCCAGTGGCTGTGACTAGATTTTGGAAGGGTGTCCTAAGCCAAAGGAGCAGCCTGGGGAGATTTGTGTTTAGTGCTTTAAGGGTGCTCCAGATCTGACACTCCACGGCTGTATCTGTTGCAAGAGCCGGTTGAGCAAAATCAAAAGTCCACAAATTGAGTATTTGCTGGTGCCTGGGTCTTTGTGGCTCAGTAGATGGCCACCGCTTGGTTTGAGTTCACCAGCAGTGGAAAAACTTGCCGTTGATCAGCTTTGCCTTGCCGTTCCGGGGCGTGTGCTGGCTGGGGCTGTGTTTTCACACTGAACATCCCTTGAGGGCAGATGGGAGGCTGCCTGTGCAGGCGACTGCGAATGAGAGGGCCTGATTAGCTTACTTCTCTCTCTTCTACGGTGTGAGTTTGCTGTAGGGTGGTGGTACGTGATACACCATTAAATCAGTGAGGAAACACAGGCTACTTAACACCAGCTCGCACACCCTGCGCGTCCAGTGGGCTGGGTTCGTGGGGAGATGCCTGCGCTAACAGACTCAAAAGGAGCCTGTGCCCCTTCCCTCTGGCCACATCGCTGTGTTGGGCAGGTTCACCGGTGTCGGCTCCCTGCTTTTCCTCAGTGTGCACCCTGCCTCCTGGCAGGTGCTGCTTTTGCATATCTATCACCTCTCCTTCACCTGACTGCAGAGACAGTGCAAGGAAGGGCAGCTTTTGGGGACCCCGGCTGCCTTTAACATGCAAGAGAGTCCACCTTTGCACCAGGCAGGTGGGTGATTGAGGACTGCCATGCCAGGGGCAGGAGACTAAGCAGGTGGCGTGATGTGGGCATGGGAACTGGCACGCAACGTTATCGTTCACATGTGTTACTGTCATGCCTGGAGGCCCCAGTTGGGACGAGGCCTAGTGTGCTGTGTGAACACAGAGCGAGACTGTCTTTGCCATGGAGAGCTTAACTAACTAGATGAGACGTGCAGAGGGCAAGGGGATGCAAAACAGCTCTGATAGCATCTCCTAGTGGGGAACTGCAACACTAGGAGGGGACGCAACTTGCCTGGCTCTGCAATGCCAAAGACTCCTTGAACTGGTGCTTGCATTAGGGAGCGTCTTGGTTATAGGAGACTGTGGATGAGTGGACTTAATGCTAGCCCCTGACCTTAGAAATGGGGGATCTGCTCCTGCTTGTGCTGTGGAACCAGGCCTTTGTGCCTCTACTTCCCTGTCTGTAAAATCGTGTGAAAGTCACCTCCCGGGGCGCTGTGACTCCGTTCATTCTGTGCCTAGGAAAGGCTGTTGTGCTGTGCGTAACTGTAGAGATAGGCGTGCGTCCGGAAGCTGATATGTGCCTAGCCCAGGATGCTTTGCTTTTGCCTACCACTGCTCTAGTTTGCTGGTGCCCCCAGGACTGCCATGGGCAACAGCTTATCTTAAGTAGTGCTGGCCAGAACGTTTTCCACACATCACTCCACCACCACAACCCCCCAAGCTCGAAAGTCAGTCTTGTTTTGAGATTTTCAAAGTAAAAACATTTTCTGGTTCAGAACAACTTCCTATTTTGAGATTTCCGCTAATAAACCAAAACAACATGTTCTGGTTGATGGAAAACAAGAACGTCCCATTTTTAGTGCATAAGTTTGAGACGTTGAGTTTCCAGCCCAATTTGAGGTGAGGAATGGAGGTACTTCCAGCTCTCAAATATTCGTGGGAGGAGTAAAATGTGTCGCACCTAGCTCTCAATTTAAACGTGCGGTAGCCCATGCCCAAAGAGCAAGTGAATCATGAGCAGCCAGGGGGTGTTGGGGTAGATTCCAATCTGTATTAATAGGGAGCGGACAATGAAACGATTGCATGTTGACTGTAACCAATTATGGATTAATTACAGATCCTGTTGGTCTATATCAGAGTCTTGAAAGAGGGGGCAGGGGAAGAAGGCTCTGATTATAGCTGTCTGGAACCTTTCCATTCTCAAACTATAGCTTCCAGTTTATTTTCAGTAGAGATGCCAGCTCATCTTTACAGATGAGCAAAGGGGAAACTATAAACAAGATAAAAACGTGCAGCCACCCTAACTGTTCAGCTCTCGATAAATCAGGTCACCGTGGAAAGCTTGGTATGCTTCCAAGAGGGATTTGCCGTTTGCCCTTTTTGTCTCCCTCTTTTGCTCATAGCCTGGAGGTCTGTTTCCAGTAGAAGAGTTTATTTCCCAGAATTTTCTCTACAGCACTTGATTTGAAGTCTCTGCTCCTGCAGGCGTAAGAACTTTAAAGGGAAGCGCTCACTAGCCAATCTCACTATGTCCTAGGCTATTACTTCCCCCCTGTGAAGCCCTAAATGGCATGTTTTTGAAAATGATTGCCTGCCCGTCTGCAGTGAAAGCGCATTACCTGGTGTTACTGCCTTACTGAGAGTCTCTGGGTCACTGCTTTAAAGCCTCCTGCCTTTCATCTGGAGTTCATAGCAGAGCACTCTCTCCGAGTTTTGTGCATGGGTACACATGGAGATCAATTAAATCTGATTCATGTGACAATGTGTGGTGCAGCATGGAGACTGCAAAGAACAACGAGCAGAGCGCTCCTGTCTGCTTTCTGGCGCGTATTCCCCTGAACGCAGCTTCTTGCCACATGTCTACAGATGGGCCTGACACCCGGTACTCACTCCAACAAGGAAAATGTTGTTGGGCAGTTTCCAATATCCTTTCAGCCTGTCCCAAGCCAACTGATCCACCAGGATGGTGCGGCTAGCGACATGATGTGGTTCAGACCCACAGTGCAGACAGTCTTCATCACGACACTTCTGAACAGGTGTGTGGAGATTAAACCTGCAGCTGCTCAGGAAAACAAACCAGGAGTCCTGTGGTGTTTAAAGACCAACAAATTTATTTATTGCATGAGCTTTCATGGGAGAAAATTCCACTTTGTCAGATGCTGTGAAGATGGAGGGACTTACAGAATGGGAGGAAATAAATGCTGGGAAGTGTAAGTCATGGGAACAGGTCACACTGTAACAGCAAATCAGAGCAGTTGTAAAGATCCAAACACTGGGGAGCAGCACATAGAGGAAGATGAGGTCAAATCACCTGTTGTGATGAGAGAAAAATCCAAAGTCCCTATTAAGATCCGAAGCAATGCAATCAAATTTCCAAATAAATTCAAGCTCTGCAGCTTCTCTTTGAAGCCTTGATCTGGTATTCATCTGTCTGAGCACAAGCTTCTGACAAAGTGAGATTTGTCTCTCAGAAAAGCTCATGCAGTAAATAAATTGGTTAGTCTTTAAGAACCACAGGACTCCTTGCTTGTCTTACTGAAGTAGACTAACACGGCTGCCCCTTTGGAACTGCTCAGGAAAGACAGTCATTTCAGTAATCCTCTTTTGGACTTGCAAGCGAATCAACCTGAAACAAGCCGACCTCACTAGTGCATCAGTAAGGAGCAGCCATACGATCCCTTTCTGCAAGAGGCCAGAGGGGGACCTGCAGAGCCAGGCCTTGTTGCACAGCCTGAACTTCTTAATCACATCAGGCCAGCCACCAGCAGAAGCTACGTTGGATGCAGCCTGACACCCGCTCGCTGACTTCTGCAGAGGAAGCCTGGCTTCCTGTGGTGGAAGCAGCCTGAGCGTGTGTGGTCTGTCACTGTCTCGCTTGCACTGGGCATCTTCAGCTTTGTGGATATCCTTCATTTAGAAGTCCAGCCCCGAGCAATCTATTGTTGGACCCTTGGCCATTGCAGCCTGGCTGGGAGCTCCGAGTGGTGCCCTGGGAGCATCCCTTTATAGGTGGTAGGGAGACACTCCTGGAGAAGGCAGATTGGTACAGCCCTGCACTGATACAGAACTTGGATCCGCGTCCGATCTGCAAAAATTGTCCATGAATATCTCCAGATTTGCAAGGCTCTACTAACACTGGCACAGGTCCCTGTGCAGCAGCGACACAGGGCCATGCCAAGCCCCAGCTCCCCACTTCTCCCCAGAGATGTCCTGCCCCACCCATGCCATGCCACCTTCCCCGCTCTGAGCGGGCAGACTACAGCCCTGGGCCCTTGTGTCTGACGCTGCCCTCCCAGTGTGGGGCTAGGACGCTCTTACACCGCCATGGGGCTCTAAAGAGTGCAGAATCTGCTGGGACTGCTAGCAGCAACAACTGGTTTCCTCCTTCACAGCACTCATGTTGCTCCCCACTAGTTTAAAGTGCAGCCACACGACACCTTTTTCAAAATGGCACTTGGCTCACTGTACAAGAGTGCGTGGTGGTGCTCCTGTCTGGGAGCTGTAGTTTACCTCCTGCATCCTTACAAGCTGGGGACTACAACTCCCAGAATTCCCAGTGTCCTCTTGCCACACATTGCAGCCCATGACTCAGAGCCCAGCTGGAGTCTGCTGGGTGACAGCAGCTCTGTTGGGAAGAGCATGTTTCGCAGAGCCCTGTGCAGATACAAAATCGTGTCTGTGTCCCAGCCACAGAAACGGTCGGCGGATATAAAGCAGATTGCAAGGCTCTCCATGTTGCCTAGTAGGTTGACTAATCAGGGTGATTCAGTGGAAAGTGCCTAGAAGATGCTGCAGGAGGGAGGCTGCAAACAGGAGAATAGTGACCCTGGTGAAATAGAAAGAAGTGGGTGGATGAGCCTGCAACCCAGATGCCTGGTGTGGGGCTTCTGAAACAGGAGCTGCAGATTGCTGCGTATTTATGGAGCATTGATCTGCATTGAGGTAGTTCAGCTGGCTGGACCAGAGTGATGGGTCGACTTGGAGGAACTGTTTCTACACTCCTTGATCTTACAGGGATTGCTACCTCCTAGGTGGCTATAGGAATCTCCTAGCACTTCCTAAAGTCTGGGGAGAGCTATTTCATTGATCTGTGTTGGACAGTGAGGGGCCCCCCAGGAAAACAGTAGGCAGGGCTTGCTGTGAGTGGGTATGCCAGAGTATCTTCTCCATGGCTGTGATTAAATAACGGTTCTCCACCAAGCAACTAATGGTTCTGTTTCTCCTCCAGATTTTGCGGGGAGTGTTTGCAACCATGTCTTCAAGTGCCATCTCCTCTGTGTCCGCTCTGCCGCATGCCCTTTGACCCCAAAAAGGTGGAGAAGGCCTCCAATGTGGAAAAGCAGTTGTCCTCCTACAAGGCTCCATGCAGAGGGTGCAGTAAGAAGGTAATCTAGCGAGCGGGTGCTGTTCTGGCTGCCCCATACCTCGTAATGAGGGGACAGGACGAGTATGGGTGATACCCCACAGAGAGGGTCCATCGTCCTCATCAGTGTTTTACCCCTGCCCAGATGAGTGTTGGTTTATATCTGTTTTCAGAACCTAATTCTTGCAGCCCCAAACGCTGGATGGCAGACAAGGTGGAGTTCTCCACTACAGGCCTGTGACTTGCAACATGGGGGCTGTGCAACACACAGGGTGCCCCACTGCTATAAGAAAACACGATCTTTGCCCCAGACATGGAAGCAGTCACATAGCAGGGAGGGTGGCCTTGTACTCAGAGCGCCAGAGTGGATATCCAGAGAGGTGAATGTGGGTGCATCTTTTTCAAAGGGAAACTGGGCGCTTATTTTCTCCCTCCATTGCTTAATGTTTTCTAGCAGTCAAATGCTATCAGGTTTCTTCTAAAATTCACACTTTCCCTGTAATAGTCTCCTCCCCCACGGCCTATGATTGGACTCAGCACAGCTGCAGGCCTAGTGCTGGCTGAACAGCAGGGTGGTGGTACAGATCTGACAGCAACAGTGCTTGGGTTGCTGAGGCATGAATTCCTGGCACTGGGGTGTGTTATCGGCATGGTAGTGCTACTTTAGCTAAGGTTGTGTCGAGCTTCTGTTTAAAGGGGAATCTTTCTAAGTCCTCTACAATGGACATGCTCAGTTGGTTTCTTTGCTGTGTCTGGGTGGGTGAAGGGAACAGATAACAACCCTTCAGTGGTGTTTGATTGAATTTGGTGGGTGAGAGCGAATGGGATATTGCATACAGTGAAGAGCTTTTACATTTCAGGCGCTCTGGCATTACAGAGTAAAGGAAGATGTGTATTGGGCAATTTCTGAAACAGGGCAGAGTTGCGGTCATGTGGGCCACTTTAAATCTAGACTTCCTGCTTTTCTAAATTTGAGTTTTGCTCAGCTCAGTGTTCTGCAAGGGGACAACGTGCCACCAAGCTGTCTTACTTCTGTGTTACTGTAGTTTTTGCCACTGAATTTCCCCTAGGCATTTAGATACCAGAGACCATCCCTCATTAAGCAGATCAAATTCTGGCCCCCCAGAGACTTGATACCACCCTTGGCAATGCTCCAGCTGGGTGTCAAGCTGTTTGGATCTCCAGGTTGGCTCGTTGAGCTACCCATGCATTCCTGCTTGATTTGAGAGCTTGGTTACAAGGCCTTTTGTGAACCCATGCACTGTTGGTGCTTATGGGCCTATCTGTGAGATATTAGAGCTCTGCTGGCTTTGCTGACTCATGCAAGGTGGTACAGTGCTTAGAAGAAATGTCTCTTTAGCCTGTCCCCCTTTGGTGGTCGACTAGTGCCATTGTTAAAACAGTGAAGCCTTCCAAAGAAACTTGGGACAGCATAAGAGCAACCTGAAGCAAACCTCGAGTGCTCCAGCTGGTGACTCATCTCTTGTTTGTTAGCAGCCGTGACAGGGTGGATGTTCTTACCTTTAGTGCTGCTGAAAAACCAGATCAATGGCTCTAGAAAGTACGTACAACTTGGCCATCGGGTGTTGACCCTGCCTTGAAGGACCCCTGTGGAGGAATCCAAACCTGGCCTCTCTGGGACTGTCAATAAAGTTGTCATTAGTAATGGCAACTTCTCCCAGAAAAGGTCATGCGAAAAATAAATGTGTTAGTCTTTAAAAGTGCCACAGGACTCAAAAGATTTGGGTTGCGTTGAAGGGCGATTGCTCTACCATGGTTTGCTTTGGTCTTGTGAAAAAGAAATGGGCTTTCTTAACAGTACCTGGGATCTACTAGAGTAACCCACCCCGTCCCCATCTGAAATCCTGCAGCTGTAGCTGATGGTTTTCGTTGGTTATATTGAAACAATCTTGGGCCCAGCATTCCATGTTGGGGCAGATTGAGGACGAGTTATCTCCGTTGGCTCCTCTGTCCTGGTGCTTGTCAAAGTGTTTGAGGAGACGGATTTCCCTAAAATGGTTTGCTTGAGAGCCTGGCATCTGCCTTGCTTTCTTCTTGCCCCTTGGAGTTCTCAAAGGTTGGCCTGACTCTCCAAGAACCTGCTTTTTTTCCCCTCCCTCTATTTGTCATTCCAGGTGACCCTAGCGAAGATGAGATCCCATGTTTCATCCTGTGCAAAGGTTCAAGAGCAGATGGCCAACTGCCCAAAGTTTGTTCCAGTGGTCCCAACTTCCCAGCCAATTCCCAGGTATTAAAATGCTGCTCCCATTTGAACAGTGGCATGAGATTCACCAGAAACTGTCAGGTCAAATCTGACTTTGAATTTTAGATTTCTGAATAGGCTTTTTTTCAAAATCTGAAACTGCCAGCAATGTCTGCATAATTTCAAAACAAAAACAAACAGGAAAAGCTTTTCCTTGAGCATCTAAGAGCCTCCTGCCTCATTTGCAGATCTGATGTTGTGCAGTGTTGTTCTAATGCATGAGAACCTGGGTAAATAATGCAGAAACTACTTGAAAACAAAGTGAAACCGACGGATCTGCTGTTGTGCCAGGTGGGAAAGAAGCAGAAAGTGTGGCTGGTAAAATAGATATACTGGACTTCACAACCTCTTTGAACTTGAATCTGCTTTCACTGACAGTGATGTAGATGTGGAGTAATTCCATTGAACATGCTTTAGCATGTGAACAAAATCTGGCCCTTTGCATCTACTCTAAGGTGGGTTTAGTGCCTGGGATGAGGGAGCCTGGATTTTTAAAAAGAAGAGTGATGCGTGATGTATCAGATCCTTTGGAGTCCACATGTCTCTCTGCAGCCAGTTCTGTTTTCACTTGTCCTCTTCCCCGTTGATGTCTGTTGTATTGAATTCTTGACTGCTCTTTCTTTTTAGCAATATACCCAACCGTTCCACTTTTGTCTGCCCCTATTGTGGAGCCCGGAACCTGGACCAGCAGGAGCTGGTCAAGCATTGCATGGAAAATCACCGCAATGACCCCAACAAAGTGGTGAGCTTTCCTTGGGCAGACTGATGAGAATTTGGCACTGCGGCTCTGGCTCTTTGCTCAGGAACTCCTTGATGGGCAGAGAACAGGAGCAGGGCAACCTCCAGTGGATTGGAAGTCTGTATGTATCTGAATCAGTCCCCTGTTCAAAGTCAACGGGCACACACACATCTGCTTCTGGGCATAGTGTACTTACCACATTTCTAGCTTGTTTAATCTTTGTTAAACCTCTTTGACAGGCGGATACGGAGCTGACTCAGTTAGCTTCATGCACAGGGCACTGCTGAGCAAGAACTGGGTTAAGCCTAGATTTCTGTGCTGCTTCCCTAACTAGGAGTTTTGCTTTGCCGCTCGCTTTCCTGCAGAATAGGCTGAGGCTTCTACGGACCTGTTCAGCTTATGAGACAGGCGCGTCCTCTACTCCCCTCAGTGCAACTTGCCTCTAAGCTCACAGAGGGCCGTAACTTTTTGGCTGGGACCCCTCCGTGTTTAATGGATCATATTGGCTGTGCCCCGTTCTTGTCCTGAGCCCATTGTTTTAGCACTCATGTGGATTGAGCCCAAAGGGAAGAGTTGGCAGGACTTTAACTGGGACCGTCTCCAGCTTGTAAAACGCCTCTTTCACCCACTCTAGCCTCCCTGAAAGTTCTTGGTTCTCTGTGCGTGTCCCTTTCATGTGCCATTCCCAGACTTGCATGTACGTTCGTGAGAATGTGTAAGCTTGTGTAATACATGGGCAGTGTCAGAAATCTGGCCTGGGAGCCGGAGGCCTTCCAGTGCTAACCAGCTTTCCTAGCTCTCCAGCCTCTCTCAGAGCAGGTATTTGCAGAAATCGCTGCTGACGGATATATATCCCCTGCTGCTAGTGTGTGAGCTGTGGGTGGCGGGCAGCCTGCCAGGAACTGCAGCATGCTGCTGAACTCATGGTTTCCCTTTCCTCCCCTGTATGTTGAAGGTGTGCCCAGTCTGTTCGGCGATGCCCTGGGGGGATCCCAGCTACAAGAGTGCCAACTTCCTGCAGCATCTTCTACACAGGCACAAATTCTCCTATGACACCTTTGTGGTGAGTACTGCTGCTCATCCCAGCTCAAGTCACGCAGGGCCTCTCCTGTTCCCACTGATCTCGTTCCAGTCTGTAATCAGCCAGTGATGGCTTTACATATGAGGCATGAGATCTCCACTCTTGTATGCAGTTACTGTGCCATTTTCATGCTGAGCTGTCAGTTGCTGGCAACTTTTGGTGGGGGAACAGAAGGGGAACGTTTCCTTTTTGTATTTCAACTTTCTCTCAGCAAAGTGACTCATAGACTCTGGTCAGAAGGGACCAATACTATCATCTAGTCTGACCGCCTACACAATGCAGGCAACAGACCCTCACCCACCCGCTCCTGCAATAAACCTCTTACCCGTAGCTGGGTTATTAAAGTCTTCAAATCATGGTTTAAAGACTTTAAGGTACAGAGAATCCACCAGCAAGTGAGCTGTGCCCCTGGAAATAACTTCTGCCTTTTGGATAAAGTCACATCTATGTTAACACAACCTAGCATGTTGGAATGGTGGTAGACTGGCAAGAAATTGTGTTCAACTGTAGGACCTTTCCCCACCCAGCAGCACAGAGGCTGGGCTTTGTTCTTATGTGTGTTACTTGCCCTGTCATCCCCATGTCACCCACTTCATTGTTATATGACTGCAGTAACGCCTGGAGGCCCCGTGGAGAGGTCTTCAGCCACAGGGCTAGGGCCTGGAGATGCACAGAATGAAGTGAGTCCCTGCCCCAGAGAGCTTACAGTCTGAGGAATGAACTTCACCACGTTGTGACCAAGGAGGCCAAGTTGTGGGGATGGGAAGGGCAGAGTATTTAAGCTTGCCGTCAGCTCATACAGCTTGCGCATCTGATTTAAATCCACTGGAAAACAAGCAAGAAAAGTGTCACTGAAAAAACTGCCAGGCATTGAAGTTCCTTCCCAATGCCCTGTTAAGGTTATATCAGCTTCTATATGCAGGTTGACCCTCGTGAGCTTAACCAGTTTTTAGCAAACAAAGTTTTGAGGGCAAAGTCACTAGGGTGCCAGGTTACGTTTGCATTCTGTATGAGTGATCACTGTTCAAGATGGCCCACAGAGCCAGCCTCAGGGAGATCTCTGTCTGAGAGAAGCTGGTCTGGCTGTACTGGCATCTCACCAGAAGCAAAGGTCCAAGATGGGACCATAAATAAGTAGCCTTGTTTTCCGGACAGCTGTGGGGCATGTTCCCAAAAGGAGCAGACTAGGGCATTGGCTAGGCTGACTCTCGCCCTGCCGTCTTTGTGGGGCGCTCGCAGCAGCTTTAGGATCTGAACTCTGGAGACCATTTGGAGACCTGGAACGTCCACTTGTGCAGAGGCACTGTGTCCTTCTCTAGTGCTAAGCAGTGCGAAAACAAGAACTCTGGGTCTCCCCCACTGTTAATCTGTGGGTGGGGTGGGACAGCCCCTGAGAGGCTGCAACAGGGCAGATCTACGCCAGAGACCTTGTAGATAAACTCCTGTCTGTATCTTCCATTATCATTAGGTAGATTAGATTCCAGAGTGACAGTTAACCCCAGAGGACAGACTCTAAGCTTTGAAATGTTTGCCTGTCTCATCTTTCAAAGGGATCCTTGTGGTCCTGTCACTTTTGTCCAAATGTGGGTATTTAAAAAAAAAAAAAAATGTAGCATTGATAGAAGCCTTTTTTTTGACTCTGTAAATGAAACACTTTTACTTAAGTGACATCTTCCTGCTGTCTGCAGAGAGTGAAACTGAACATAAGTTTTCCCTTCACTGTCCTTTTAAAAAGCAAGAAATAAGCTGAGGAAAGTAATCTTCTACTCCATCCAGCCTAGCCTGGCTGAGGTGGCAGTAACTCTGCAGGTGACATTTCCTTGTAATCATATACTTCTTTTGACTGTGTCCATGATCCAGCCTGTAAATGTGAAAATTTTTTCTGCTTGGCATTCTAGTCCTTTCTTGGGCATGTTCACAGGAGGTCCAAGCACTGGTGCAGACCCAGCTCATCCATGCAGGGAGAGATGTCCTGACTCCTCTGACCTGTTCTCTCTCTCTGTTTCCAGGACTATAATATTGATGAAGAAGCAGCATTGCAGGCTGCGTTGGCTCTCTCCCTCTCTGAGAACTGAAGGCGACTGCTGAGCAGTGGTGTGGATCCTTGCTACGCCCGTCCTTTTGCACAGGTCGCCTTTCTGCTAGGAGCGGTGTGACGCTTGTTAGTCCTTCAGCATTCCCTAGAGATTAGGCAGCCCATCTCTCTTTAAATCGCACCTTGTTTAATAAGGTGAAATCTTTTGTTGCGCGTTGGAATGGTGAGCAAGCATGGTCTGGTGAGGGTGACGCCTACTGGATGGGAAGAGGCAAAGGTGACCTTATCAGATGTTTGGGTTTTTTTCCAGTTGGGCATTTCATAACCATATACGGAGTATATATCTATATCTATTTATTATTAGATGCTTTTTGGCACCGTCGATCCTCATTTGTTGCAGTTACGGGGTACGTAAAACAATGATGCATTTTATGTAAAATGCCCTCGTTCTCAATTCTTATCCTCCAGGTTTTTTTTTTGGTTTTTTTTTAAGGCATTGAGCGTTTTTTAACCTCATAAGCGTGTTTATGGAGATGTTAGCCCTCCACCTTCCCGAGTGCACAAGTAGTCTGTTGCTCAACTCTTCTGCCGCTGGTCAGGGAGGGCCAGAGGCAACGAAGCACATTGGGCTACATGCGGGAGCAAAACCACCACGCTTGGATACTGTGATGCCAGGCTGATTAAAAGACCTAGGTAGAAATGAAAGGAATCCCAAACTATCCTGTCACTGGCATTTTTTTCACCTTGCTCATTTTGTACTGGCTTTTGTGATACTTGAGGTCTTTCATTTTTTCTACATTAATCGGTGTGAGACGTTTTCACGTTTTATAGAGCAAAGCCGAAGCAGTTACTCTTCATATTGCAATATTTGTGTTTGACTAGGACCAATAGTATTTTTATGGAACCTTATTAAGAAAAAAAAATCTATTTTTTAAACATGTGCTGTGGATTGAAGAACTGGGGGTTCTGGGTGGGGAAATGCTGGGCCTGGAATTGATGGGGATTCTTCCCATTAAAACCTGAGCAACAGCAACCTTGCGTTGATTCATATTTAATGTTTGTGTTTTTTAAGGGTCTTTTTTGGGTCATTTAGCATTTTTTGCCAATGAAGATGCTGCTGATGAGCAGCTGTGTTGAGTCAGGCACATGAGCCAAGCACGGGAGCGTGGTATTTGCGGTTATTCACAAGGCATTATAGAGGTGTTGGGTCAGCGGATCAAGTCCACCTCTGAAGCAGAAATAAAAACTGTGGCTATAGCTATGAGCTGTGTGTGTGTCCAAAATGCAAATCCCTTCAAGCTATTCAGCTGAGGGTGTGTCATGGTGGGGGCAAGAGCCCCGTTAACATTGTCAGCGAGTTGGCCAGTTAACTTTTGGGCCCACAGCTATTCGTTCACCTCTGCCGGCGTGGCTGGGCTGTGTGGGGCTGTTCTGGTCTTGGCTTGGCCAATCTCATTCCAGCATTTAAAAGTGTAAGCAGGACAGCATGACAAGTTAGTTCCCTTCCACTGTTAGTCTGAAAATTAGGTCCTTTAATGCTTGGGATCACTCCATGAGCTATGTTGTGTGTGCCAATATGGAGCCCATAGGGTGCAGGTCCAGTCTGCGGGCTGGCGTGTAGACAGTAGTTAGGGACTCACTTAGATTCTAGCCACCTTTGGAGAAGGAAACCTTTGCTCCAAACCAAGCAGAGATTTGTTGAGGCTCTGCGATCCCAGGGCAAAGATTTGGGAGTTGACCAGCAGAGTAATTAACAACAAGCTTCCTGACACTTTTGCTGTAGCTGTAATTTTACAGCATTAAACCTTGTAGGGATTCCATGGCAAAACTATCTGTTTGTGTTGCGTTAAACCCAGGCATCCGGTGCTGAACCCTGCCTGAGACAGGACACTCCTTGAGAGGTCGTTTGTCCAGTCGGCATGGCCGGCCCTTAATGAGCGTTCTGAAAGCAGATGGAGTGAGGTCTGTTGGTAACCAGCCGTTTCTTCCCCTAGGCAGCCTACCTGCTTATATTCTTCCTGGGGGTGAGGAGGCCATCTGGTTGTGGTCATTTCCACGCTCTTGCTCTAGTGTAGAATCCAATCTGCTTTATCCTTCTACACTGGCAAGATTGGTTGCTTATTTGCTCCTCAGATGGTGCAGGAGTGTGTCTGGGAATAGGGCAGATCTGACCAAAGGTTTGGGCTGAGCCTGTTTTCAGTGGAGTTGAAATTCCTTTTGGAATAGTGTAGCTAGCAAAGGATGCCAGGAAACAGAATGACTGGAGCAGGCAGCTCTGTCCCTGGAAGGAGATGTGTGTGTATAGTTCACTCGTCAAACCAGCGCTGTTAGGAGGGAACCGCTGGGAGTCTTGGCAGGGCTTTTTCTCAGATTTCTGCTTGGGTCTGTGACGTTACATGTCTTTGGTAACATTGCGTTAACCGTCTTTCGGTCAGCCTGTGTAACCCTGCTTCAAATTGCCGCCTTGTACTGATTGAGTGCTGAATTTCCTCACTTTAGATCCCAAGCCAGTGGTGCACACACCCCTTTCTTCCCTGCCAAGAAGAGCTGGCCTCTTACAGTGGGCCGGTTGCCATCATTAATTAGCCTCTGAGGTCCCCATTGCTGGATTTTCCTTTCTGTAGAGACCTCCCCAAAGGCCCTGCTGGTGCCCAAGGCCCCCTGAGCTGATGATTTCTGAGAGAACATCCCTGTGGGAGAAAGGGCAAAGCCCAGCTAGGAGCATTTCCCTTAAGAGATGTCCTGTAGCCTCTCTAGCTGTAAACACAAAGCGGGTAAATCACATTCAGGCCTGCTTAGTGAGCTAGAGCCCAGTCCACGCCCCTTCCAGGGAGCTGGGAAGTTTCTCCCCCTTGGGTCCAAAAGGGGCAGTGCTGGTTAGGAACACAACCCAGCACCAGAAACCACATCCACTCGCAGCTTGTTGTAAAATGTGAAGGGGTACAATTCATCAGGTGCTGTGATTTGCTCATCCTGTGGGTGTTCAGCCTCCGGGTGGTGCTTTACTTCCACATTTAGGGTGTTTAAAGCCAGGCGAGACCCTTAGAGCCGCTAATCTGACCTCTGTGACACAGTCCATTAAACTTGTCCAAGCAGGAGATGGTGTGTGGCTGGTGGCCTTTCTTGGCCTCTTGGAAGGGGAACTTGCCTCTATCTGTCTTTACTCTTGCTTTAGCCATTTTGCTTTCTGGTTCTGTGCTTGGTCCCTGTCCTGTCCCTTCACAGTTCAAATTGATCTGTGCGCTAGATCACTTCCTGTCTGAGATTTTGTTCTCCCTTTGCTCTTTTTTCCTGTAACCTTCCCTTTGTTTAGCACATTGAGTTCTCTCTCCTGCAGCAGAGCAGGTAGCTATCCTGTCATCCCGCCCAAGGGAAGGAGCCCAGCAGCATGTTGACCTTGCTGCTCTTGATCTCCCAACATAGGTACGTTCTCCCTGGCATGTTGGCGTCTAATCTCTAGCAAACTGGCTACAGACCATGTGGCAGAGGGATCCCTTAGTTTGTCTAGGTGGGGTGTCCAGTTTCTAACCCTTATGTATCACCCCTCGACCTTTGCTCCAGCACACATGGTTGAACCTGCGGCTGAAGGGCTCTGCTTGTCTCTGGTTTTGCCCAGTGACTCCTTTTGCTGCAAACCAACTACCACCTTCCAAGAGGGGTGAGCACCCCCTCCTTTGCCCATCACTTTGATAGGCTGGGACCACGTGGCAAGCCCTTGGCACTGGTCATTTAACATGCTCCCTCCTAGGGATGGGGTGCTGTGCTGGATGAGAGCGCATCGTCACGCAAAGGCCTGTGAACTCTCAGGCTCTGCTGTGCATGGCAGCTAGCTGATCGCCCTGAGTTGGAGAGCTAGCTTGTGCAGTGCTTCCTTCCTGACTGCGTAACGCTCACCATCTGGCATTGCACTGTCGTGGCAAGCGGTTCTACAGCCAGGCCTGACTGTCTCAGGGGCAATATTTTATGCATCTCAGTAACCACTTCATTCCAAGCTTGAAGTGGAGCTAGTAGGTGGGTCACCCATCAATGTAGCTGACTTCACTTGCTATTGCAAACCCAGGGGCCGATGGAAACTGCCTCCAAATGACACTCTGAGCATAAGATGAGATTGGGCAGGAAATCTCTCCAGTTCACTGTGCTGTTAACCTTGCTTGTTTTACCTAGCTTACTTGGGATAGATCAAGGAAGGTTTTCTCTGTCTGCCTTAAAACCTAGCCATCTGCCAGCAGGCTGGGGGTGATGCTGCATTGCTGTGGGAGCATGTAAACAAGCAGCAAAAGTATCGTTTATACTGTAATCTATATAACGGGCCTAGCCATGGGTGGGCTGGGGCCCACCCTCTTGGCCTTGAGGCCTGTCCACCATAGCCCCCAGCTGCAGCGCAAACTTTGCTGCCAAGGCCGCACAGCACCTGATGGCCACAAGTGGAGCAGAGGTGTCGGCGTTTTTGCCTCTGTTCCGCTCTTGGCTGCGGGGCCCTACATGGTGGCTCTTCCGCTCCCTGGCCGTGCTCACCCTACACTTACAGGGACCTGGCCGGAAAACAGGCTAGCTATGCCCCTGCTATATAATATCATAATAAAGAAGCATAAAAGGACTGACTTCTACCAGGCATCAGAACTCCTCTGCTCCCATCTTTTTCATCAGCATTAAGCTCTGGAGTTTAGGTACCTTTAAAGTATGTAAGCTTTAATAAAACCTCCTGACTTTTCTACTCTCTTAATGTTTTATGTGGAATGGACTTCAGTTTTCCACTGGCTTTCCAGGCATGGGGAGTGGGGAGGGCATCTTTGAGTCTTGTCTTAATGTGACTTGTGTTGAACAGAAAATGTGGGTTTTGACAGGTGGAATGCTTTGCTTAAGGTTTGAGGACTGGATGTGCTTTTGATCTCTGTTCAAAGTGGTGGTGCACCCATGTGAAAGCTGTGAAATGCAAACTCCATGCTGGAAACAGGAATGGCAAGGAGTTGGCCAGAGCAATGAGGAAGAATCAGAGCTCAAATACCTTGTTAATGTTCTCTTGCCCAACCTCACCCCAACCTGCCAGCTGACAGATTGCCTTAATTCTATTCCTAGCATGGATTTTGCTTTTTTTGTTTGTTGTCTTGTATTAAGAAGCAGAATCCCCTAGGGGGAGCAACAATTACATACGTGATAGGGGAGGGGAAGCCTATCTGGTGTATTTACAAGTGCTGCATTTCATCATCACACTTGAGATGCTGTTGGGAAAAGCCAGTGTTTTGCGGTAGCCATAGACGTCTTAAAGTGAAATGTGTCAGTGTCTCTGGAATGTGTGCTGTCATGCAAGAAATACTCATGAGCTAGACCAGAGTCATTTTTGCCATAGGCTCAATTGCACTTGTAAGGCTGCAGGGACTAGTGGTTGGAGCAAGGAGCTACGAGCCAAGACTCAAGTCTTACTCCACGCACTAGCTGGGTGACATGGGGAAATCACTTCATCCTCCTGCCTCAGTTTCCCTACCTGAGCAATACCCACTTTAGGGATTATTTGGGCATGATGCCCACCTCTGTGGAGTGCTATAGGTTCCTCATCTGAGAAGTGCTATAGAAATAGGATATGTCACCTTTCCAAAGCAGAGAGTGTAAGTTAGCACAGTCCATTTCTAAACAGTGTGGTCATTCATGTCTCTGTACTTAGCAGTTTGGTGCTGTGTTTGTAAATCGTTCACTCTGCTGTAGAGTACGTAGCGTATGGTCCTCAGACCTGCAGCGCGAAGGGTTTTACTGCATGGCATGACTCTAGCTGCATCTCCATGGATGGCTTCGGGTTTATGGGGCACCTTTTGTGCTACAGGGCGAGGTCCTAAAGTGCATCCCATAGGAGTGAGTGAAATAGTGGCAGGGGCAGCAGCTGTTCTGCCCTCAGGCGTTGCCCGAATGGTAGAGGATGGGCAGTAGCTATCCGACATGGGCAGAGCAGCTCTGGTTTTAATGTCTCAGCCAAAGGTGGCTAATGGGTTACATCAAATCATCACACATTGTTTAATGGAAATAGCAATTACTGCTTGGGAGAAGCTCCAGGGTGCGTGCCTGGAAGGTGCCACCCCAGTGGGACTGAGCCAGGACTTGGTGGATCAGCCCAGCCCTCAAAAGGCCCATGTTTAAGTTCACTCATTCCCATTCTGGGTCCATCTTAACCTTTAAACACTGCTATGTACCTAGTCTCATCATTGGGTCTTCACTTCTTGTCCTGCTCACCCAGAATCTAGGCGGGGAATGAAGGGAGCTGGCGTTCTTCCACCACCGTGAGACCTGGGCGGTGGCTGCCTTCTAGTCTTCTCTGAGGGCCAGAGAAGGGGGTAAAGCTTTCAGCAGTGCCATTGACTTTTGATGGGACTCAGGCTTTCTTGCTCTGGGGTGCAATTTCTGAGTTTACCCAAGGTACATCCATGCACCCTAGTATCTGTGATTTAGGCTCCCACTCTAATAATATATTAGAGTTTTTTCTGCCTCAGTCTAAAGAGTAACAGATGATATTGCAAAGGATGTTTACTCCCCTGAGCAGCTGGCTGTTCTCCACCCCCTCCACCCAAGGAGCCTGCAGTCATCTGTACAATACACAAGCAAAGGGCAAACACTTAGCAGAGACGGGCTGCAGTTCTAACCCCTTGAGTTGGGAGTTAGCAGGGCGGGAGATATGCCACAGGGGCTTAGCAACAAAACCTTATACTCGTGAACTGGAGTGGGTGAGGGTGCTGCGGCTTTTTTCCAAGATGGTCGCTGCCCTTTTCCTTGTGGGACAGCTGACTGATTTTCCTGATGAGGATGGTACCTCCTTGCAATGTATGCTCACTCCAGGAGAAAAGATATTTATGTGCAACTTGGGAAAAGCCTGGCTTTCCTGTACAGGCCAGTCCAGTATCTGGATCGCTGCCCCTGTCCTGTGCGGCTGGGCCCCATGTATAACAAATTTGTGACTGTGGACATTGCAGGATTCTCTTGCTGCTTCCCCAGGCAAGTCTGTGCCACTTCTGAGCGCCTCCTGGAGGGGATCCTTCCCTAAAGGGGAAAGGGGCTGGCAGTCTGAGCAGGCTGCTGTGCAATGAATGAACATTGGGCCAAGATTTGCACTGGAGGTGGGGAAGGGGAGGCTGCAGGAGATACTAGAGGTCCCTGTGGATAGACATATAGGGCTGGGAATCGAGACCCGAGTTTGATCCCTGCCCCTGTCCCAGCCTTCCTGTATGATCTTCAACAAGCCACTTCTCTGTGCCTCAGTTTCCCCAGCTCTAAAGCAGGGGCCATGATACCTGCTTTTGTAAAGCACTTTAAGGCCTAGGGATGAAAAAGCCCCATGTGTGCGCTCAGAGGATGTTTACTATACTCCCTGTGCATCTGTTGTGCGTAACTTAAATTAAGGGGGTTTTCACTGCGAGTTCCACGTGTTGCTGCAAATCACAAGACTTCTTCCCCTCAAACTCCCGATTCTGCTCAAGGTTTGGGGCTGTTGGAACCCCAGCTCTGGGTGCAGGCAGAGGAGTCCCCAGTGTCGCGTGTACTCTGTCAGGTTTGGCATTGGTGACAGTCAGGCTGTTCAATGTGGTGTTGTGACTGTTTTGCATATGACTAGAACTTTTAACGAAACATACTGTTTTCTGAAGAAAAATCAATGATGTATTTGTAGCGAACCATTTTTCTCAATAAATGCAGTTTCATCCACTGGTGTCAGGCTGAAATCTCTTGGCTCCACACTGGGAGCTTGTGGTGATCTGCGGGGTCAGCTGAAGTGACTCGAACCCTCATGCTCAAGCCATTTGTACACCCTGAGTGATTCTGTTTCCCCTCCTGTGCTCCTTGCTCTCCTGCTTCACATGGCAGAATCTCTTATTAACACAGCTAGGTGCTTGTCCAAGGAGATGAGTGCCATCTATTCTGTACATCTCATTGGATATGTAATTGTTGAGCACTGATATCTTGGCTGCTAACTGTACAGTTTGATCCTCCTGCGGATGGTCCTGCTGTCCAAGCGCTCTTCCTTTTGTCCCAGTGATGGGACTGCTGGCTAGCAATTAGAAGCTAGGAGGGAGGGAGTGGAGAGCGGCATGAATTTGAGTAGCGTATTAACATTTTCTTCTTTGTGTTCTGGTCTCTCCTATTTTGAGTCTGCCTTTTGCAGGGGACGCGTGGTGCTGAGCCTTCAAAGACTGAGCTGCAGGTGTTTAACCTGCCTCTGCTCTGAGCCTGGTGTAGAAGCAGGTATGTAGAGGCAGAGCCTGCTAAGAGGCAGGGCAACAAGTGGTGAAGGGAATCAGTACCTTTGTTTGGAAAGGGAGATGCACAACTGATCTGTATGACCTCGGCCACTGACTCATTAACTACCGCTGAGCGCTGTGGTGCCTGTCAAGTTTGGCAGACGAGGTTTCATCATCCTAGTCCCTCCTCAATCTTGTATTTTCAGCCCCTTTGCTAGATAGGCAGCTGTGTCAAGTCTGTAACAATTCACTGACTGCTGCTTATCTGACTGACGCAGAGCAGTTAAAATCTTATCTCTGGCTCACCTCTGTCAACAGTAGATTTAAGTGTGGATTTAAAAAGAGGGTGGGGGGAGCGTAACTACTGTTTTCTTCAGGGCCTGCCTTTTCCCTCATCAAGTGACCTAATTTGGCTACCAGGTTAATAACTGTTCGGTGGATTCCCCTCGTGCCTCTCCAACATGCTTGCACAAGGCTTGCTGAGCTGTAGGAAAACTCCAGTGATGAGAAATCTCTAGAGACCACTGGCTTGCAGCTAAGGGGAGCTAGGACAGTTTCTCTGGCAAACACACAAAGCAGTTGAGAGTCGGGTGAAAAGTGCCTCTTATCTTAAGGACCAAAAACCTTCATAAAGCTGTGCACTTTCTGAGCCTATCACTCTTGTCTGGTCTCCACAATTCACCACTGAAAGCAAAGGGGATGCTTTTTTCAGAGTTAATTGCACTGCTTCTCTCTCTCTTGAAAGTGGAGGTTTAATGCAAGACCTGGGGGCATGGAGCTCTGTACTCTGCCAAGAGTTTCTTGGTCTGTGATTAGCTTCTGCTACCTGCTTTGTGGCTGGATAGTGTAATCTTAAGCCAGGGTGGCCAGGCCTTGGCAGATTGGGACATAGCTTTGGGTTTGGGAGTCCCGCATATCTCTTTAAAGTCCTGGAAATTGGGAAGGGAGTGGGGATTTTTCTCCTCCCACAGCCAGGCCTGAGTTGAATGCTCCACATGTGCTGAATTCTCTGGGGTCCTCCCTGTTTGGGCATTGCAATTGGAGAGTGTTATGTAGCTGTTCTCCTGTGTTAACTACGCTAGCAAGTAACGCCCCTGGCTTCTGACATGCCCTGGACTGTGGCTTCATTTGAATGTCAGACTGAACAGCAGCCTTGGATTATTTTCATGGGCCCAGGCTGGGGCTGCTGCCTGTGAGCTAGAAGCAGCAGGGAATGTGCCCCATAGGAAGGGTTGCAGGTCTGTATTGTGCTTGGCAAAGCTCACTGTTTAATCTGGAAGTCCGTCCATGGCTTCTCTGGGAGTTGTTAGTAGTGATGGCTGTCCACAGCACCAGGACCTCTCATCTAGTCTCCTGTGTGTCCAACGTACCCCAAAGGAGCCTGGTGGCACTTTTAAAGACTAACAAATTTATTTATCACATGGACTTCCATGGGAGAAAAATCCCACTTTGTCTGCGATGAATAAATTTGTTCTTTAAAAGTGCTGCAGGACTCCTCATTTGTTATACCCCAAAGGGTTATTGGAAAGAGTAGGTCTCTGCTGGTCCCTTGCTTGCATTGAGAGAGATTTCAAATACCAGGCAATGCAAGGAGATTCTGTGTCCCATCCTGGATGTGTGACGGCTTCTGCCTTTGACTCCAGAGAGTTAGGTTATTTCATGGCTCATTTGGGCCATTAAGTTGCAGGAGGGAAAATAGTTTTCAAGTGTATTTATACTGAAATGTAAGTATATTAAATCATACAAAATACACCATGTATTCTGCACACACAAAGACCCTGTATGGTGTTCATTCAATAACAAGAAAGTTCACTACAGTCCCCAGAAATGTTGCCACAGGAGGTGCAAGTCAACCAGGAGCCTGTAGCTAGTGGTGGCTTCTCATTGCAATAAGGACTAGCCACTGACTGTGCTGCAGTGCCCCTTGCAATGCCCGTCTACCAGAGCCAAGGGCGTTGATACGTGAATTTCATACAGCCGTTGCCCAGGATCTGGATCCCAGGCCACATCCCGAAGATGGTGCTCAACAGGGTGTTAGAATAGTTTTCACTTTCAGTTCCAAAATCTGCTGCAGAGTTGAGGGCAGGAGTGGCTTTTGTCCTCTTCTCACCTAGACCGCTGGTCTGAAGACATAAAACTGGTGCCTCACTAGAAAGGTGAGTTTTTGGCTGAGCCCTGTTTTGTTCCCAAGATGAACCCATGGAACTGCTTCCTTAGTGGAGGCTGTAACGTGGGAGAGGCTGTTGGCCATTATTTATTTATTTGAATTGCTGTGACATCTGAGAGCCTCATCACAGGCCAGAACGCCCATGGTGTTAGGCGCTGTATATAAGTTTGCACACCCAGATGTAGGCTGTGTGTGTATCGGGGCCCTGGAAGCCATCTTACGCTGTTCACAGCTAAAATGCTGCTCTTAAGCTAGGGGAATTGCTATAAAGACAGACTAGTGGGGAGACTCGCTGGATGAGAGAGGCAATTGGGATTGTCTTGTATTTTCAGCTCTGCCACTGTGTCCGTCCCCCCCACCCCGTGACCTCAGTCACATCATTTAACTTCTCAAGCCTCAGTACCTCAGGCCATGTCAGGGGCCCAGCTGCAGTAGCCCCATCATATGGATGGACAGAAGCAGTTTTCCTATCACTAGTTAATCTGCCACTCCAGGAAGCTGTAACGAGAGCAATGGAAGAATGCTTCCGTCAACCTCACCTCATCTAAAGAGCTTTAAGATGAGCACTTGGGAAGACCTGAGCTCTGGAGCACCATTGCCTGGAGGATGAGATACCCTTGTCTTTTTCCAGGGCATGTGCACGTGTGCAGCCATTTTTCTAGAGGTCACGCCCAAAGCTGCTAGATTTTTGCCTGACACATTTTGCTGCCTAGCTGCTAGGCCCTGTTCTTCAGAGAGACCTTGAGAAGTACCTGTACATCTTAATTGTGAGCACCAGACTGGGTGAGCAGGAGGGGTGTTCATCCGTGCGTGACCCAATTCCAGCTTCTCAGGGGATTTTAAAAATCCCAGTTCTTGGAAAAATCCTTTTTCAGAAGTCTGGTGTCCTGATGATTGGGCTGGGTGGGGCAGGTGCTGAGTGAGTGACTTCTGCACCATTCATAGCTCTGCTGTCTCTGCCAGCGTGTGGGACCCTGCTTGCCTTGCAGGCTTGGGTGTATGGAAGAACTAGGCAAGCAGGATGAAATCTGCCTGCAGGGGAGGTGAATGGAGAATCCTGGAGGTGGCTGGGGTGATCTCCCTGGGTTGAGGGAGAGTTAATCTCTCAACCTATTTAAATGGCTGATGATATTAAGTAGCAGCCAGGTGAGGGCCAAACTCCAGGCGTCAACAAGGTGCTTCGTTCTGTCATTGTTCCTGGGTGCCCCCTCCTTTGTCTAGGGCGGCTCCTCAGCTAATTTAATCTGCCCCGTGGGACCTACCCCAGATACTGTCTGGGCCACCAGAAGTCTGGGGTTTTCCCTTCCCAGCTGAGGATTGCTCGCTGCTTCGCTGCCATGTCCCTGTCTCACCTGTCTGAGCTCTAAACTAGTCACCCAGCGAGGTGGCTGCCCTTGAAAGGCCTGGCCCAGTCTGTGCTCTGAAAAGTTGAGTAGAGCAGGAAGAAATATTTCAGCAGGTGGGCTGTGGAAAATACCAAGGGGGTCTCTGAGCCGGTTGGGAATGAGTGCAAGATGTAGAGTCAACACATCTTCCTGAAACAGCTTATGGGAGCCCCCACTGCTTTTTGGCCAGTGTTGGTGTGCCCCACTTTAGAGGCAAGGTCTGGGCTTAACTTCCACCTTCACTTGACTCCCCAGCATCAGGCTTACACGCCAGCTCTGGATCCCTTGCATGCGGCCAGATGGAGTACAAGGCAGCCCAGTTTGCACCAGCTCTGAGTTTGTTTGGCCTACAGCCTCAATGCCTGCTGCTGGATTTAAAATCAGTGAGCCAGCCTAAAGGTCTAAGTAGGGCTAACTAAACCACTCCTTGTGGTGAGATGCAATGTTCCCCCTAATTTTTCATAGTCCGTGTGCTCAAAAAATTTCTTCTGTGCAAATTTTCAGAACCAGTATCCAGATTTGTGCGCACTACAGTGAGTGTGTTCAAACTTGAGCGCAACGAAGCATATGATGCAAATAATATCTAAATTTTATTTTGATATGGTGATGGCAATGATTTTATAGATTACAAAACCTTATTTGAAATATGCTATTTGAAACTGTCTTCTTACAGTAGCACAAATATTAGCACTGTTGAATTTTTTTGTGCATGCTTTACTTTATGTGCACGGGCTTCACAACCTGTGTGCACGTGCACAGCTTAGAGGCAACATAGGTGAGATGGCATCTTTGGGGGATGATCATGTTTTTCTTGGCTATCCTGTGCAGAACAAATTCTCATGGTTCAAAGCTCAGGAGCAGAATTTGAGATGAGGGGGCTCTGGTCTGCTACCACTTGGTGTTAGACCTTGGGCATGACTTCTAACAGCCTGGCCTCTGTTTCCCCTGTCTGTAAAAAGGAGATCACTTCCTAGCCTGCAAGTGTCTTGTGAACTTTTATTCAGCATTTATTTAGCATTTACAAAGGGCTTGGAGAGGGATAGAAAATGCTGTTGAGGGAAGATTGACTTGTTAGTCTAAGGGTCCTCTGGCATGGGCATGCCCAGTCTGGAGCCTGGGATACCTGTCTGACACAGCTGTTGGGTGCTGGGGTTTAGGAAACCTCCTCTGAAGAACCATCTTTGATTCAGGTAGCTGGGTGCCTCCCAGGGCAGTTCTGCCTGCACTCCTGAGGTGTGGGAGGAGGCGAAGGCAGGCCTGGAGAGTGCAGGAGATGAGAGGCACTAGGATGATGACCAAAGCTACTCACTGTTCAGTGGCCAGCTGGGCTTAGCCGCCATCTTCTCTGGCCCCACTCTTCTCTCCTGTCCTTAAATACAGCCTCAGGCCTTTGCCAGTGCTCTGATCTCTGAAGGGTCCCTTTCTTTCTTTACCCTGATATCTGCTATGAATCCTTTGGGGTTTCTCACCCTGTCTTCTAATGCTCCCCCTTTTCCCCTTGCCATGATGCTGCTTTCACATTTTGGGGCTGAGGGACTCCTTCCTCTGCACGCCTTCAGGGAATAGGGGTGATGGCCAGAGTAGTTCCCGTCCCTTGTGTCATTGTCAGTATTTGCAGTGTCTCCTCAGTATGAACACTCATTTCTTGCTGCTCAGATGGGCTTGAGGGTTTTTGTTCTGTGGGTTCAGAATCAGCCCTGGGCTAGCTGAAGAGCTTCTAGCCTGATTCATCACACATGGAGGGGGCGCTCTGGAGTCAGCGTCTACGTCCCTGAAATCCTGCCCAGGGAGAAGGGCAGGATGACCCAAGAGCGCTCTTCTAACTCTACATTCTAGGCTCCTATTTCACTCCAGACCTGCAAGTGCTTGGCAGAGACACTTGTTCAAGACTTAGGGCAGGAGGAACCAGAGGGTGGTTTGTCTGATTTCCAGTTGCATGGGGGATCCGCCAAGGCTGAGATGGGGGCAATGAGTGTCTTCAGTTTGAAAGGGGAATTTTGGCAGTGGTGGCAAAGCAGTTGCTTTGGGCACTCATCCTGTGCCTGATACCTGCAAAGATGGGGAGCACAAATCTGGCAGGCTCTAAAGGTAGACCACAAGTTTCTCAGGGGCCAATCCGAGACTACAGAGTGGACTCTTCCAGGAGCTGAGAAGGACTGCCCACCTTCCATGGTAGGTGCCAGCTGTGTTGTTTCCATCGGCTTTCTCTAACAAACGCAGAACCGAGGGGAAAAAGCCAAACCCTGCCCAAACTAAATGCTGCCCAGACACTTCTCTCCTGCGAGAGAGAACAACAAGCCACCTGTGGCAGATTGAGATTCCAAGGCCCAAGAGACCAATGTGAGCATCTGGCTTCTAGTCTGACATCCTTCATAACCCAGGCCAGATGCTAACGCATAACTATGGAGAGGAGGGTGGTAGAATATTCTATAAGACGGAAATAGCACCTGAATAAAAGCAACAGTCTCCATCCCTGACTTCTCTTGCTGCATGGAGTCCGCTGACCTCTGCAAAGGTGATGCCAAGCCACAGCTGCAGAAGTCACGGGCGTGTCAAATTTAGCTTTCCGATTTCATGCCTGGCTGGTACGCGAGAAGAGTTGGGCCCGGAAGGAGCCAAGACCTGTTAGAACTCAAATTATCTCGAGGTATGAGCGAGTGTGGCGGCCAAAATGCCGGGAAACAATTGCAAGGTGAGCGAGTGCACCGGCTGGGCCTCTGATAACCCTGAAGAATAGCTCTTATCTAGAACCCTGCGGCCTCAAACTATTCTCCAGATATCCCTTAAGCCTCAGATCTCCTGCTGAGGTACTGGTGGTTACCCTTGTTAGACTGAGCAGGAAATTGAGACAGGCAAAGTGCCTGGTCCAAGGTCACACGGTGCATGAGGGGCAAAGATAGGATTAGAAGGGCTCCCAAAATGATCAGACGGTGCCTTTCTGCATGGGTGTGCGTGTGCGTGTTAATACCTCTCCCTCTCTTGGTTTTTAGATCAATGGGTGTGTCCTACACCACCATTGGGAAGGGGAGCAGCATGATACTGCTTTCACAGTGGGGGAGACTGGGGCACGGATGGCCTTCACTGCCCAATTCCAAGCTTTCCACCCCACTGCTGCAGAAGCTGTGGGTTCACCTGTGGCAGCAGAGCCAGGCTGCTGACGTAGCCAGGACACGGGTGGTTCCAGGATACGTGGTCCGACCCCGTTCAGCACAGGGCTCGAAGACACCCCCATGGCTAAATGTGGTGCTAGTGTGAGTGGGCCAGGGAAGGGGCTGACTGAGACCAAGCAGATGAACAGCCTGGTTTTTCAGGGGGCGCTAGGCGTTCCTGGTGACTTCAGTGGGAGTTACAGGGTGCTTATCCCTGAAAAAGCAGCTGTTGAGTGACTTGCCTGGGGCAGAATCAGGAATGGCGGGGGCAGTGGGGGGGCTGTGGAGCGGGCATGGGGAAGCAGGGTCTGAGGTGTGGGGGGCTGGGGGGGTACTGGGTGAAGGGGGCTGTGTAGGGGGCTTGGGGGAGCAGGGACTGGGCAGTGGGGCTGTGGGGAGGGAATGGGGGCTATGTTGGGGGAGTACTGGTGGGAGTGAGGGGCTGTGTAGGAGGCATGGGGGGAGTGGGGACTGGGGGCTATGTAGGGGCTAGGGGGAGTACTGGGGGGAGCAGGGTCACTGGGGGCACAAGGACTGGGGGGCTATGTAGGGGTGTATCAGTAGGAGTGGGGGGCACTAGGGGAGTAGGGGCTGGGCTGTGGGGTGGGAGCAGAGGGAGTGGGGGGCTATGTAATGGGGGTACTGGTGGGAGTGAAGACGGGGGCACTAAGGAGGAGCTGGGGGAGCAGGGGCTGGGCAGTGGGGCTGTGGGGAGGGAAGGGGGCTATGTTGGGGGAGCACCTGTGGGAGTGGGGCACTGGGCAGCAGGGAGTGGGGGCACTGGAGGCAGTGGGGGGACATGGGGGGCAGTGGAGGACACTGGGGAGCGGGGCACTGGGCGGCCCAGCGCTGGCGGGAGCGGGGGGACATGGGGGCAGTGGGGCAGGCAGTGGGGGGCAGTGGGCGGCCCAGCGCTGGCGGGAGCGGGGGGCGGGGCCGGGCCGGGCCGCACGTGGCGGCGGGGGCGGGGCCGGGGCGGGGCGCGGCCGGGGATTGGCCGGGCGGGCGGCCCATGCAGATGCGGCGGGGCTATGTCGGCGGGCGGGGGGGGCGGGGCGGAGGCCATGCCGCGCCTCCTTCTGGGGCCAGCCGGGCCGGGCGGCCGCCCCCCCCCCCCCCCGCCCCGCCCCCGCCGCCGCGGGGGGCCCGGCCCGGCCGCAGACCATGCCGCGCTCCTTCCTGGTGAAGACGGCCCGGGCGGCCGGCAGCCGCGCCCCGGACTACGGGCAGCTGGAGACGCGGCGCCAAGGTGCGGGGCGCGGGGCGGGGTCCCCGGCGGGCTCGGCTCTGCCCGCGGGGCGGGTGTCGGCGGGGTCCCCCCCGCAGGCTCCTCGCTGCTGGTGCCCTGATGTCGGGGCCGGGGTCAAAGAGCAGCCCCCCCCCCCCCATGAGTAGGGGCAGCTGGCCCAGCCCCACCCCCACCCTGCTGGCATGTGGGGTCCCGGGGGGGGGGGGGACAGTGTCACCCACTGGGGTGCCCAGTGCCAGGGCTGGGCCGACTACGCCCCGCGATGGAGCCCGCAGGGGCTGGCACAGGACACGGGGCAATTCAGCCCCGGCCCCCTCTGACCGCGGGCGGGCGGGCGAAGGGGAAGATGGTAAATTAGCGTCTCTGGTGGCAGGTGCGATGTGCGCCCTGGTGACACAGCCTGCCTGGTTCATCCACGGGCAGGTGGCCTCCTGCGCTGGGGCAAAACGCACCCAGGGGAGTCTTCGTGGCAGCTGGAGTCGGGGCAGTCTTTCGGGACTGAGCTAGGATAGCGTCTCTCCAACTTTTTGACACCAGGGACTAGCTTCCTGTAATGTGTCGGGGAGATCTCGGGGACCAGTGCCAGCCCATGGACGGTTGTTGAGAGACACTGAGCTGGGAGACTTATCTGGCATTAGCCAGGGGGCTGGATTGTTTCTAGGGGACGTAGAGCAAGGCGTTGGGTTTCCCCCCTCAGGAGACTCCTTGAGGGCAGGGTTGGGGGTGTTACACTGGTGGAAGCTGGGGCGAGCCCAGCATCCCGGGCTGCAAACAGCACTGCCCCCCACAAATCCCCATCTTCTTTTCAAAGAGTGCGGCAGAGGTCAGCGAAACAACCAGCCGAGGTGGGGAAGTGGGGGTGACCGTGAGGCACAGACCAATGTGTGCACAGTGCGCAGGCAGAGAGGACTTTGGTTAATGGTCACAAGTGACCTGGCCGTCAGCTCGCTGCCTCATTGTCACTGATACACAGCGTCTGCAGATGAGAGCTGCATGCAGGGCTGGTTGGGAGCGAAGGGGCTAACAGGCAACATGAGGGTTTCCTGTTCACTTGCCTCTCTCCTCTTCCTAGAAATCAATGGCGCCTGCCACTCCTGCGGCGGGCTGGTCTTCCCCATCCTCGTCCCAAATGACAGCATCCCTTCCACGCCCTGGGACGGCAGCTCCATCATCGCCTGCGTGTCTCTGCCTCTTCCACTGGACGGCGATGCCAAAGGGACCCCCAGAATGAGCCCCCGCGACTTAGAGATCAGCCTGGTGGACACACTAACGGGCCAAGCCCTGGGCACCCCTCTCAAAGACAACCAGAACAATCTCAACCTGCCCCAAAGGAGGCCATCCGACCCAAGGAGCCCAGCCGAGGGGGACAGGGGAGCCCAGGACAAACGGCAAGAAGGACAGGGCCGGGCAGCAGAGCCCCTGGAGAGATTCGAGTGCTTTGACTGCCACAAGTCCTACCACACCTTCTCAGGTCTGGCCAAACACCGGCAACACCACTGTCTGCTGCCGGCCAGGAAGTATTTCAACTGCAAGTACTGTGACAAGGAGTACGGGAGCCTGGGGGCACTCAAGATGCACATCCGCACCCACACGCTGCCGTGCATCTGCAAGATCTGCGGCAAAGCCTTCTCCAGGCCCTGGCTGCTGCAGGGGCACATCCGAACGCATACAGGTGGGCTGCAGAGCCGGGTACGAGTCCTCAGGGTAACAAGGGACGCAAAGAGAGGGAAATGTCTTTTGTTTGCTGGCAGGGCTCCACTGGGCCAGTAAATTTGCATGGCGTGCAGGCACAGATGCCCAGGCAGAGGTCCAGCTGGTCTGCAGGGACATGGTGGGCAGGGAGGCATTAGGAGAAAATGTTTAATCCAGTGTTTGCCCCCACATTTGACTGATGGGCTCAGCTTTTTAAGTCTGCACGTACAGAACTACAGGCCAGGGCCAGTTTGGTTTCAAATGCTTGCAGTTGGTACAGCTCTTTTTTTGCACACTCTACAAGTAAAAGGATATAGTCCACTTCCAAATCAAGTGCTGCCGACCAAAGTCTCTCCCTGAGACGAATGCACTTATTGTAAGACGCTTAAACCTAAAAGCTCCCTTTCTGTCAGGGTGAGCCTTTGGCATTAGGTGCTGTACAGATACCTAGGAAGTTTACAGCTCGAGGGCCTGTCTGAGCTCATCTTACTGCTCCTTCACTGCCTTAGCAGTTGATGAGTTGTAATCTGAGCTGCTGCATCCCCGGTGGAGTTTCAACCCACACTAGCTGGAGTTTAAATTCCTGGTTCTGAACTAGAGGGTCTAGATATTTGCCTCAGTTTACAACAGGCTACATAAAATGTACTAGCAAAGTCAGGACAGGCTAACGTTTCATCCAGCAACTTGTTTATACTGCTCTATGTGCACTGGCTGCTGAAATGTAAGTACAATATTTATATTCCAGTTGGTTTATTTTACAATTAGGGCAAAAATGAGAATGTCAGCAATTTTTCAGAACTAGCGAGCTGTAACACTTTACACCTGATTTTGTAAGCAAGTAGTTTTTAAATGAAATGGATCTTGGGGTATGCAAGAGAAAACAGACTCCTGACAGGTAGGCTGTAAAGGTTCAGAGCCACCGATTTAAAGCACTGTGTGTGGATGGGAGTCACTTAGGAGCAATGTTTGAGTTATCACTCAAGGCAACAGCGCAGTGAAGGTAAAACCAAAGGGCCCATCTTGCACTGACTCCCCCTCATATGTTAACCTTTATGCCCATAAATAACTCATTGTCTTCAATGGGTCTACATGCATACATGAAGTTACACAAGTGCACAGATCATAGCTGGATCTCATAAGAACAATTTAATACCTTAGAATAAGTGAGTAGATGTTTAAAACCCCATTTGCTTCACCCTGTTTTGCTCTTTGTTTACCCTTGCACTTCTAGCTGTTCAGACAATGCAAACTTCATTAACTTGGTTTCACTCTGAGTTTCATCTTTAACATCTTGGGGCTGTAATGCCTGGGTTACAGATGCTGCAGATTTGTTTAAAACAACTGTGTTCTTGAGAATTAAGTGTTTTAAAATATGGACATATTGCTCTGTCAGGCTTGGGTTCTGTGAAAGTTCATTTTAACAAAGCAATTGAGTCCCTTTAATAGAAATATTTGCAGGCTTCTTCCCTGTCCCATTAGAAAAGGGATGATAACCCAAATCACATTGACTAGCAGCTGAGTTATCAAAAACCACCCTGACTAGTCTTGTTTCTTTATGCCAGGCCAGCTAAGAACAAAATTCAGAGCCAATGCCACTGCTGAGAAGTAAATGATCTAAAGGAGAATTTTTTCCTATCATAATAATCGTAGGAGGTGAAATACCACTAGTCTTTTAAAAAGACATTCTCTAATCTACCCAGATTAGCCCTAGACTGTTTACTAGTGCTTTGGTTGTCATGAGCTTGCGCTGCCTTTACAGTCTCGGTTTGCCTGCCTTTGGTGAATCACTACTAGATTGGCCAAGGCAAGGGAACTCTGTCATCTCTGATGCCTTTCTATGGCCTTGGGTACATTGCCTCTTTAACTTCAGTGCCCTGCTGTGACATAGAATCATAGAATCATAGGGTTGGAAGGGACCCCACGAGGTCATCTAGTCCAACCCCCTGCCAAAAAAAGCAGGACCACTCCCATTAGAGACATGTGGGTAAGGATTTACCTGTCTCCAGGTGGGCTGTGAGATTTAGTTAATGTTGATGAAAAGCTTTGAAGATTTAGGTGCTCTCAGCAAAGAGCGGCCCAGGAACATTGGTCTAGCACACTTCTTTTGCCTAAACAATCTCTTTCCAGGCCTGCCCTGGTGGGAGAGGTCCTTCTGTAATAGGATTTGCTTGTGCTGTTGAAGCCTAGAAATCCAGTTGCAAAGCTGGTTGATCCAAAGTGGGAGAGGGACACCCAAAGTAGAGGCCAGAAACAGGAAACAAGATAGACGGGCCTGATGCATCCCCCATGTTCCAGGCACAAACTTAGCCCCGAGCTGTGCTTGGCAACTGGAGCTCAGAGGAGCACATCAGCTGATGTTTGTTTTCCCGCATTTCTCAGTTGCAAGCATCCAACAGACCAGGGAGGAGAGCAGGAGGCTGACTTGCCAGTGTCCCTTTAAGCAGACTGCAGATCGGACATGAGTTGGCAACATGATCTGGTTGCAAAGAAAAGGTTAATGTGACCCCTGGGCTCCATATGCAAAGGCCAGTGTCCTGGAGGATGGTTCCTACATACAGGGCTCTCTGGGCACTGCACTGATGAATTGCAGGTCGTTCTCAGACCCATGAGCCATCAGTGGCCTCACCTGATTGACTTATGTGGAAAGACTGAAAAAACTGCCTGTGTCTAGCCTGGCAAAACAGTGTGTAAAGGTGGGAGCAAAGGGAGTGAGGGGCTGCTCAGGTTGAAGCGGGAAAAACCTGGCAGTGAGCTACCTTAGGCTGTGCAATATCCTTGCCAGCTGGCAAATGTTACCTGGAGGAGAATGATCTAGCCTTGGGGAGAGGGCCTTTTCCACCTCCAACTTCTGTGATTCTACTGGGGAGGCCTTAGGTTGTGAATTTCAAGCCTCACCGTCCACAACCAGGGCAGGTTTCTGGAGCACAGAACTGGGGATGGCTGGGGGAGAGTCACACAGTTTGGCTTGGAGGGAAGGCAAAATCCTGTGTTCTCAAGAGCCCTCCTGCTGCTCTACTGCAGTGCGTCCCAACATTTTCTCTGCCACGGCACACCTTGCTACCTTTAATTAATTTGAGGCACACTGCCATATAGTGTCCAAAGGAACTCATGAATATTCATGAGCCAATCCAGAGCTCTTGGAGTAGTTTTTCAAAAAATTTTATGGCACACCTGCTCAGACCTGATGGCACGCCAGTTGGGAACCACTGCGCTGCTGGATGCTCAGATTAAGGGCTTCTAGCTGTGGTGTCCATGTTTTCCCACCATGGAGCCAGCTGTGCAGGCAGCTGCTGGGGGTGAGATTTGGCCCCCCAAAGATGGCAGGTGGCTTGATCTGTCTGCCCACCTGACTCCAGTCTCTACTCATTCTTTCCCCTGTGCAGGCCACGCTGGTCAGCCTGAAGGCGAACAGCCGCGTCAGGGGATTCCAGCGTCCCCTGGCAGGCAGGAGCATTCCATGTGATCCCGCCCCTAGTTACAGGCGAGTTTACAGCCGTGTTTTGTGAGGCCCTGAAGCCAAGGAATTCAGTTGGTTCACGCTGCAGCCGTCTCAGCAGGAGCAGTGGCAGGTTGCAAGGCTCAGTGGGCTGGGGCAGCCACTGGGATGCATGCAGTGCTTCCTCCTTGGAAACCCCCTAATCCAGCTGCCTGACCACTGCAACCCACTGATTCCACAGGGTAGCCAGGACTGGCATGTGGGACTTACTTGTATTTCTGGGGCCCTAGGCTGCTTGGCTGTCAAAGAGAACCGTGCGAATTAGCCCAGATGCTCACCTGTTTCTCCGACCCAGCCAGGGCAGGCTTGTGTCTTAGTGCCGTGCTTGCGTGGGGATGGTTCTCTCTGACCATGTTACCTTGGTTCTCCCCCAGGTGAAAAGCCCTATAGCTGCTCGCACTGCAGCCGCGCCTTTGCCGACCGCTCCAACCTCCGCGCTCACCTGCAGACGCACTCAGATGTCAAGAAGTACCAGTGCCGAGGCTGCTCCAAAACCTTCTCCCGGATGTCTCTGCTCTCGCGGCACGAGGAAGTTGGCTGCTGCCCTGCATCTTGATGCCAGCTGCCCCAACCACACCAAGCACGTGGAACAAGAAACCCACCATGGGCTTGGGAGTCTTCATGGGAGCATCCAGCATCCTACCATGCTGGGGATTGCGTGGGCGGATGTGCGGTGGACCAGGATGCCGTACGTGCTAGCATGGGAGAAGGTGCTAGTTTCTGCTGATGGTGGGGATCTGAGTCCCATCTTCCAGCTTTGTGTCATGAGCTAACTGTCAGTGCTGAAGGACTGGTAAACTCATTGCAGGAATGACTGAGCTCTCTCTCCATGGAGGCAATGTCCTTTCGTGTTCATGTGCGTGTGAGAAAGGGGAGTGGAGACTGCGTTCCAGGCTTGCTTAGAGCTCCTTGCACTGAGCTCTGGTTCCTGTGGTATGGACTGGATCACATCCAGAGCTCCAGGCTGCATCCGCTCTGCCTAGAAGAACGTGTGTGTGTGTGTGTGCCAATTCAACAGGCTGTGAACAGGGCTCCAAACACAGCCACATGGGAAGAATAGCTTCTAGTCACTGCAGCCCCTTCCCATCTTTTTGCATCCAGTTCTCCACCTCCCTTGTCAGGAGCTGGGATGTAAAATGCACGTCACTGTTCTGTGCCTTGGAGATGGTGGGATCTATCCATGCTGACACTGTTCTGGGGCTGTCAGTGTGGGATCCCCATCATCACACATGGGTTTCTTTTGATTGCCTGGTGTCTAATAAAAATAAAGCCTACAGTCTGCAAAGTGAGCTTGTCTTATTTCTAAATGAGAGCACAGGGCCTGCTACATTTCACTGCAAGGGCTCACTCTGCTTCCCGCTCTGTCTTGGTGATGCACCCACTTAGCTTCCTTTCATTGTCAGGCACACCCACCAGCCCTTATATGATCTGGAATTATTTGTATTGCAGTAGCATCTAAGGGCCATAGATGGGCTGAGACCCCATTACGCAAGGTGCTGTACAAACACAGAACAAAAAGTTGGTCCCTGCCCCTGAGGAGCTTACAGTCCAAATATTAGACAAGAGACAATGGAGCATAGAAACACAGACTCAAAGAACCAATGAGACAGTGTTGGTTTGCACAGTAGCACTGGAGTCTCCAGAGTTGTGCATCGTCAGAGGAGAGGAATTGTTTCTGCAATGTTTGGCTTTCAGACACTCCCCTTCCTCTGTTCCTGGTGCCCATTTCTCCCTTGCCATGGCCCCCTCTCTGCCCACTTTCACAGGCCTTCATCTCTTGGACACAGATGTGTCCTTCAGCCCCAAACTCAACCTACCCCTTGCATTGTTAGGAGCAACCGCAGAACGGCTTCCAGGTCTGAAATCTCTGCTGTTTCTCTAGGCTTCTTTCTTGAAGGGCCTTGTTCACGTAAGCCCTACCAACAGCGTGTCCTGCCCCCATGGCCGTAGCTGCAGTGGGACTCATGTGACATTCACAGCCTTACAACCAGCCAGACTCCCACATCTTGTTGCCTACCTCAGTGCCCTCTAATCCCAGGCCCAGCCAACTTGACACCACACAGCTCCCACACTGAGAGACAGGGTAAATTACTTGTCCTTTAGGGCCAAATTTCCTGGCAGCCACCACCAGCCCCATCTGTCCAGGCTGGTCAGCTCCCAATGGGATACATCTATAGCCAGATCTTACTGAGAGTGTCTGAACCCAGAGTGTTCTTGAAAAACCTGCTTTAAACCTTCAGTACCCAGTGATCTCTCCTTGGCAAGAAAGAACAAAGGCAGGAGTGCTGGGGAAGCCCCAGGAATGTACTAGGCCTGGTCATTTTGGATGCCTTTGCCCGTCTCTGTTTCCTGCCAGTCTGCGCGCAGGATCCCTGGCTTCGGGGCCAAGTGAGGGAATGGTCAGGTGTAAGTTCTTCAGCTAAAGTGTTATCAGCATTCAAGGGTAGCTGGCAAGGGGCCAGCCACCATGGGAGGATAATTTGGTATAAAAGTTACTGACTGGAGAGGAAGATGGGGGAGTGTGGCCAAGGGAGACATTTCATGTGCTGTCTGAATATATTAAACTGGATTTTTGTCTTCTGCAGGGTTAGCTCTTCATCTCTTCATGTTTTAAGCAGAGGCCCAGGCTGAGGCTCCTTCTGTCCCAGCAGTAGAAATAGAAGCAGGGATGTTCACAGTGGGCTTCTCACTCCTGGGCTGGAGGAAGGCTTAGGCCCCATACACTGCCTGGAGTTGGGATCACAGTGCAGTCTCAGCCTTCAGATGTGGAAAAGCACAGCACCTTTGCGGCCGCAAAGGGAAACTGGAAATAGGGCTGGGGGGACCGAAAGCAGTGGTGGCTGCCTGGGTCTGCAGAGAGCCTGACACTGGAGTTCTCAGAGCTGCTCTCAAGGGCTAGTCATGCCAAATCCTGTGGCTCCAACCTACCCCAGCAAAGGACTCGCTGTGGGGCAGCCCCCTCTCTAGCAGGTAGGCCTTGAGGGCTGGGTATGTACTGGGGATCCCCAGTTGTCTCTCCTACCTTGCCGAAGATGGGTGGGGGACCATTGCTGCCAATTCCAGGGGGCCAACGAGGGCCACATGCCACCGTCCCCCAGTCCATCCCACATGACTCCTCCCATTGCCACTCTGAGTGGGGTAGGGCCATGGTGGAGGATTGTGTTATGTACGTTGGGTCCCTGGCCCCATTCTTTGTCCCATGTGTTTTGGGGCCTCTTTGAATCCTGCTGGCTCAGGGCAGCTTCCACAAGCTCCAGCCCTGCTGGGTTTCCTGGAGGCTCTGTGGAAGCTGCTGACACATGATGGTGCTCCTTCCCTTCCTGGGTCTTAAAGCTGAGCCGGCGTTTGGGTGGCACCAGGACATTCCTGACCCCTTGAGGTAGTCGGGTCAGGCTTCTCCCCAGGAGCGCAAATCTTTCTGGATCCCTGTTCCTAACCTGTCTGGCTTCCACTCCTGGATGAGCTGTCGGCTCTGTGTGGCAGAGCCTCTGGGTACGTGTCGGACCAGCTGCACCCAGTGTCATTGCTGAGCGTTTCAGAGCCCTGGCGACTGGTTAAACATTTCAGTGAACATTTGTTCCAGGTGATCAAAGACAAGGATCCCCCAACCAATGGTTGAGCCAGCCGCCATGGCCACTTTCCTAGCTGATGGCACACCAAAGAGTGATGGCGCCAGTGTTGCATCTGGCCACCTCTGACTGCCTAGTTCTCCGTTTGGCAGCTGGGTGAGTGATCTGAGGAAGGCAAGCCACCCCCCATGCTCTGGGGAAGACAGGTGGGGCCTGGGTTAGACTGTTCCTGCCTGGGCAGCAATAGGCTGAGTGACACATGTGCTGTGCAAGGAAAGTCCCTGCCCCAAAAGGAATGCAAGTTGCGAGAGAGGTGCCATCCTCCATGCTACGCATGCACTTTCGCAATCTCAGCTGCCCATCCCCAGCTGCGTATGTGAACAGATGACTTGGAGGGAGGGGAGGAGGGGGTTTGAAGCTGTTTTCTCTGTTTTCATGGGCCTGGGCTGCTCTCTGTGCAGCCAGGGGTAACAACAGTGCCAGGCACTGTTCGCCCTACTGGTGACTGTCCCATCCCCTGCTGGCCAAGAAGGGGCTTGAGATCTGCCCAGCTTGCAGCAGAGCAAATGTGCTGGGTGTGGAGAACATTTCAAAGCTGAGAGGGCGCCGTGGCTCTCCTGGGCCTGGCCGATTGTACAACCTGGGCCGCGGCATACTAGGGGCTGCACAGACTCTCCTGCTCCAAGGAGCCTATAAATAGCGTAAAAACAACAAGGAGCACGGCTATCCCTTCTAATATAAATAGTGTGACAAAGGGAATGATGGGCTGTGGGAGTAGGGCAAAGTGACATGGGTAGCAGCAAAATGGGCTGAGCTCAGGCCTGTGACATTGTGGGCTGCTTCTCAGTGTAGCACCCCGCACCCCCCTTGAGTGTCTAAGTATAGCTCAACATGAAAGCGTCCGCGTGTTTCCTTAGCAGAGCTGGCAGCGTGTTTGGGTGAACGGAGAGCGGGGATGCTGATGTCACTTTCCTGGCCCAGCAGAAAGGCAAAGCAAAGGTAATATTTATATTTTGGGCAGCACACAGCTTGGGGGGGGGGGGCACATTATAAATAGAGCCCAGATGCTTAAAGGAAGCTATATTGTGAATTGTGCTCTATTTCCAGCCCCGAAGGGCTAAATATGGCCATTGCACCTGTCACCAAGCAGGGCAGTGAGGGAAAGAATCTGCCAGGCTCTAAAATAAACCCACATGTTTTCCCTTCTCCTAATGGGACATGGAAAATGCATATAAATATATCAGCAGGCTGGGGGGAAGCACAGCGGCCAGGGGCTCTGGCAGCCAGCCTACTCCAGGCACAACAAGGGAGAGCCGAATTGGAATGAATGAATGAGATTTTTCCAATCTGCGTCAGCTAGGCTGAAGCTGTAAACAGCACGTGGGGCTTTGGCCCCCGACCCCATCACTCAACATGGTACATCTTCCTTCAGTGAGTCCTCATGGCCCCCTGCAAGGCACCTTCTTTCCCCATGTTACAGCTGGGGAAACTGAGGCACGGTCAGGCCTCCTAAGGGAACAGTAACAGGGTTGGGGCTAGAAGCCAGGAATCTCCTCGTCTGTTCCTTCCTCTTTAGATGGCACTGGTGTATCCAGCCAATTGCGAACCATCAAGATGCCCATTAGACAAGTAGCAGCATCCAGGCTGTTCTGTTGCTGGTGCCAGAGGGCCATGTGGTCTTTGTGATGGCGTGCTAGGGTTGCCCAGTTTCTCCTTTCCATCGCTGCCAAACTAAGGTGAGCTCCATTCCAAATCGGCCCCCGCAAACGGCTGGGGAGAGGCTGCTGGGATCGGAGCTGATGCGTGTGCACGGAGCGAGATGCAGTTTGCAGCCTGTAGGCAGAAAGCCCACAGCTTCGAGATATTTCCTGGGTGGTCACCAGGAACACAGGGCCAACTTCTGCTTTCCACAGCCCTGCACTTGGTTGGGCTGATGCACCCACAATCACACCTCTGCTTAACAGGCAGAAGGTCCTGGGTTCAATTCCCAGGGGGTTTGACTCAATGATCTCCTGAGGTCCCTTCCAGCCCTATGATTTGATTGATTGATTGATCATGCATGCAGCCTCATGTGGTGAGCCAACCCCAGCATGTGCTCGTTCATCAGAAGCTGGCAGGGCCACTGATGAATAGGTCTAGGAGTTGGGTGCACTGGACACTGATTGAAATGAAGCTGTTGCTCTGCATTTTATCATCTGAAAACCTGCCAGGCCAATTTTGCCCCCACCTTACCTTCTCCCTGACACACCAGTTGCAGCACATCATGCTCCGTCTTTGAACTGAGCATGGAGCTTTTTTTTGGCCTCTCAAAGCAGCTCCCTACTCCAGCCCTGCTTGAGAGGGCAAAGGACAACAAGATGTGAGCCGGTGTATGTGTCCTGGCTGGGACAGGCAAACCAGGGGCTGCCGAGCAGAAAATGGCACCCAGTGGAAAGGTGGCATCTGCACTTGCCGTCTTAAACAAGCTTTGGTCACTGACAATTTAAAGTCCAAACTACAAATGAAGTACCACCACTGGCTTAACATAAAGTGGGGAAAACTGGCAGTCCAACAAGAGCCAGCCAGATCTCTGGGGGCCTTCCACAGCAAACATCTTAGGAAAACTCCAGCTAGCAAATGGAGTGACTTCACAAGAACCAAGAGGTGGTGGAGTTCAGCGACTCCTTATCGCTGAAGTTATCCAGAAAAGAGATGTAAATAGCTGAGAGCGGTGTCAAGAATGAAGCTGGAGCAGTTGTGCCATGGGGCAGCAGAGGAACGTGTAAAAAGTGCTGACCGCAAGCATCCAGCTGGCAAACAGCACTCAAAGGGAAAATGTGTGGGACTTAATACGGAGGCCATGCAAAGAGCAGCCCAGCACGAGCAGCGCCCTGTGCGTGCCCCAAGCCATGTCTGACAGTGCAGGAAGAATTTGGATTCAAAGTTTTGAGGCTATCACCCAGGGTCTCTGCAGCTTGGGTGCGTGAGATGTTTTGCTCCCTTAGCAGAGGAATTAAACTTTCTTTCCAGTAAAAGGGAAAATGATGCACTTCCCTGCACCACCCTCTAATGCTACAAGGCTCTCGGCTGTTTTGTGCTGAGCACTAGTGGGTGTCATCACAGCAAGGCTCAGGGCAGTGTTTGCAAATCAGGCTTTTGCTCTTCAACCAAAGAACCTTTTCTGGCCTACAGCTTTCTCCCAATCTGGCAGCCCCTCCCAGGAGGGATGGACCCAACCTGCTGGAACTGTCTTGAAATAACTAATGTGAAGTGGGGTGCTGTGTCTAGCTGGAAATCTGGCCCCTGGTCTCTTGTGCTAGGAGCGGCAGAGTGGCCTGTAAATTATGCACTAATTGCTTGGCCAAACCCTCTCCCTGATGGTGAGTGCAGGGGGATCACACCCATCTGGCTGGCTGGCTGACTTTTGCCTTGGGGAACTGGGTACTCAAGTGACACGAGCATGATCCTGCCTTTGCCCCGTTAAGTCGAGTACTAGTTTTTTGAGTGCCCTGATGAGGGTGGCTCCATCCTGTTCACAGGCTAAGCACTACACTGGATTTCTGCATGGTGTTTGTGATCTAGGGCATAAGACTGAGGGCTCTATCTCCCCTCTGCCCACTGTAAATAGCAGCTCCTTCCTGGCTCTGCTCACGCAGCTCAGGTGTGTCTTTAAAGCTCCCCTCACTCCCCGGGGATCTAAGGCAGTGGTTCCCAACCAGTGTGCCATGGCACACAGGTGTGCTATTAGGTCTGAGCAGGTGTGCCACAAAATTTTTTTAAAAACTGCTCAAAGACCTCTGGATTGGCTCATGAATATTCACAAGTTTATTTGGAAACCATAGGGGTGTGCCTCAAATTAATTAAAGGTAGCAAGGTGTGCCATGGCAGAGAAGAGGTTAGGAACCACTGATCTAAGGTGCTGGCGTTACTTGAGGAGAGTCTCAGGGGGAGATGCTGTGCAGGTTACCTCCACCACAGACAAAGCAGGGTGGTGGGGCTCTAGTCCAAATACAGCTTAGGGCCAGGCCCTAGCCAAATGTGCCAATGCCAGCGCCCCATCCCTCTCCCCCGGCCCCAAAGCAGCTAGCTGTCCTCCTTCCCCTGCACAGGGAGCAGGGGAAGCTAGTGGCTAAAGCCTGTGATTGGAAGCCCAGGCCTCCATTTCTTTCCCTGTGAAATGGGCACAATGAGAGCACAGGCAGAAGAAGATGGAGCTGCAAATGCCTGTTGTAAGTCCTCCATCTCCTGCTGGCTTTATGCTAGGCTGCCTTCTGGGACAGAGGTTGAAGCCAAGCCCAGGTTGCTGGGTTCAGGGCGGAGGTAAGTGGGTGGACTGTGGTGGTGACAGGAGGGCAGCGTGGCGGAGCTTCGGCCCTCTAACACTAGCGATGTGAGAAGGGGATGAGGAAGGCCCAAGTCACATTCTCCTGGTGGCAGCTCTGTGTCCCACGCGCTGGAGTTGGCGGAAAGTGTGGTCAGCAGCGAGTGATCAGATAGAGTGAAAAATCAGGCCAGGAGCTTAGGTGCCTATATAAGACAAACACCCCCCCCCCCAATTAGGACTATCCCTATAAAATTGGGCCCTCTGGTTTCCCTATGGCAGTGTGGCAGCAGGTTGACAGTGTGACTGGGACGGGAAGGGGCTGGCACAGGCTGTGGCTGGTCAGAGACGCAGCACGCTTTGCTCCCTGAAGCACCATCCCCGATTAGCGCTATGCCCTGCGGCGAAGTCTGGCAGAGGGCGCTCCTCAGCGCTGTGTGAAAATAACTGTACCGTTCCTATCTATAGCTAGTTGCCCCAGCCTGCCGGTTACTATCTATAACTGGCTGGCAGGCTCCCGTGGAACCACGCAAGTTTCCAAGGCTCCATTAGCACATTAGTGGAAGTGGGTCAGATGCCAGGGAGAGCACCTGGGCGCTGCTGAGGCAATGGCCATCTGGTGCTGGGTGGTTTGAGCCGGACCACAGCGTCAGGCCCCTCCGACTCCCCCGCATGGGGTGGCAGGTGCACCCCTTAGTAGGAACGTCGGCTCCTCTCCTGGGTACTTGGGGGCTGCACTGATCATCTCCACCCCCCTGGCTTTACTGACCCCAGCAAGCGTTTAGTCTCGGCAGCTTCCCAGAGGCTGATGCAAATAGGTGCAGGAATCTGGGTTCCTTCCAGCCCCGGGGGCCATGATGTAGGTGGCAGGAGGGAACCAGGCTGGATTCCCAGAGCCCAGGGCAGGTAACTTTTTGGAGCGCAAGCTATGCATGCGTGATCTGGAATTGCTGCCAGGGGAGCTGGTTGGTCTGCAGGTCCCATAGCCCAGGTGGGTGCAGGTGACAGGGGTGGCTTTTGTTCTGTGAGGCAGGGCTGAGCCTAGGACGCCCCAGAGATCAGGCACAGAGAAGCCAGAGTGGTGAGCCCCCAAGAGCCAGTCAAGGGGACACCTGCACATTTCTTGGGTGCTCTCTGTTTTGGCAAATCACGGGACAACAGGGTGCCTAGAAAGATGTGGGGCTATGTGGGAAGGGTTCTGCCCCCCGACCACGTTTGCTGCTACATGGGTTGTTTCGCATCCCCCCCACAACCCCCTGAGTTTCCCCTTCTGTGTGATGGCTCTAAGAAGAGAGCCAGCTATTAACCCACAAGGCAGGTGTTATGCTGAGCAAGGATGCTATTTTTAGCCAGCGTCAGTGAATCAAAGCTGGATATATTTATCCCGGGGGGCTGGATGTGTGTGTTTCTCTCCTAGGCGCGGGATTTGCTGAATACTTTCCACTGTGAGTGACTGGAGGATAAAAATACCCTCCCTCCCCAGCACTGGCTGCACTTTGCACCTGCATTTCCCCGCTAGGTTCATATTGTAAATATGGGGCTGAAAGTTTGTAGCTGCTTGATATGGGAAATCAGTGAGGATGCAGGGTGAGCCAGGCTCATCACACTGTTGGGGGGGCACTCATCGAACCCCTGCAATGCTCTTTTTTAAAGGGGGTGCACACTGGATTTCAGCCAGAGTCCAGAGGAAGGGGCATCTGCTTCTTAGGGGTGGATCCCACTGAATTCTGCCCCAAACAAACTCTGTCTTTTGGTTTCTGGGATTAAAGAGCATGGAGAGCAGACCCCAAGACAAAGCAGACTGTAACACTTGAAAAGATTCCCACTGAGAGCAACCCGGTGGGCTTTGGAGCTGGCCCTTATCCTCTTCTGTATAGCTCTGATCAGATGGTAGCTGGAGTCCCATGCTCCTCCACACCAGGAAGATGTTCCAAACATCAGGGGAAAAGATGTGGAAGAGAAAAGGCTAGGATGGCAAAATAGAACGATTCCCTGTGGCCTGGCCAGATGTGACCATAAGGGGAATGATAGCCCGGCTTGGTTGAAGGGATGGATGTACTGTTGGGGTCCTCCTGAAGTGGGGGTTCCCCAATAATTCATCCAGCTCCAGTCACTCAGGGCCCTTTCTCAAGCATAGGGCATGGCGCCAGGGTGCACCTGCACCAAACACCCAGAGCTACACGGCAATCTTTGTCTACACTGCAGCCCCTATACGCTGCATCCCACATTTGGGGCTGACTTGGCCACTTCATGGGAACTGGTCCCTGTAATCCAGCCCCTGCCCATGCACTCTCCATGTGTGACTTATCCATCTTGGGCTTTTCTTACCTGGTGTTATCTTGGCCTTTCCAGACAGGCCCTGGGCTTTCCTCCCTGTCTTAGGGAGTGAGGACAGTCGTTCTGTTTCCATTTACTGTCCACATTCTGTCTCCTGAGAACTGAAGCTGTGACATGGCAGCCCAGGCTTCATGTACCCAGCTGTGAAGGGACACTGGAGAAAAGCAAAATATACCTAAGATTTATATATTATATATGATATGCAGTTCTATTGCATGGGGGAGGTCTAGGCTGTCTATTAGGAAAACCTTTTTCCCTAGGAGGCTGGTGAAGCACTGGAATGGGTTACATAGGGAAGTTGTAGTTACATCCCTAGAGGTTTTTAAGACCCAGCTTGACAAAGCTCTTGCTGGGAAGATTTGGCTGGGGCTGGTCCTGCTTTGAGCAGGGGGTTGGAGTAGATACCTCCTGAGGGCCCTTCCAGACCTCATTTGCTCTGAATCTTACCTGTAATTATTTATCATAGTTATATCACATAGAGATCAATAGATTTCAATAATATTCATCATCACCTGGAACTCTTCCTATGTGTCTGGCTGGAGCCTTGGTGATCAGGCAGAAAGGGACTAGGGCTAGAGTGGTCAGGACTCATCTCCCTGCAGCTCCCCCCCCCATGAATGATGGATAATTATGGGCACCCGCAGTTGCTGGTGAGGAGGCAGAGGCTTGGTTCTTGTGTTTTGCTGGAGATGCTGTATGCCAACCCTGTGAGGGTATAGAGCCCACCAAGCCAAAGGGCCATCTCCCTGGGAATTTCCCTGGGTTAAGTGGGGGAAATCCCTGGGGTTGCACAGCTGAAGACGTCTAAGCTGTTACACTCCAGCAGGGATGTGGTTAGAGACAGGCGATGGGAAAGGTGCTCGGGGTGCCTGCTATTCTGGGCACAGCTCCTGGGGCTGCTCTAATTGCCCCCACGTGCCAGGCCAAGGCCTACAGCATCCCAGAGTTCAGGTGGGGCAAAGCTGTTCAACGCCATCTCACTCAAGTAGCTGCGCGGCTCAGCCTGGAATCCATCCCAGCATGTTTATACAGCGCAGCAGCCACCAGACCTACCACGCCAGAGGGTCACGAAGCTGATGGGATCAAGACTGTGGAGCAGGAAGGAGGAAACCTAACCAATGCCTGAGAAAGAAAGTGGGATTAGACCACTGGAACAGGAGGACTGAGGCTGGAAATTTTGTTCTCAGAGAAGCCCTGGGCTGAGCAGGGTTCTGGGGAGGGCCCTGCTTCTTGGAGAGGTGACCAAGCCGACAAGAAGACAGCAGGTGAGTGTCAGCGGGTGTGATGTTAAGGCTGAGCCGTGGTCCCCCCGATACTCACCATGGAGGCAGCACAGTAACGAGTGATTTTGGTGCCCAGGCGTGTTCTGCTCAGAATGTGCCCCTTGCAAAAGCAGCGCCTGGGGCTAGTGGTGCAGAACATGCCCTTTGATAGAGCGGCTCCATGGAGCCACTTCAGGGCACCCAGGGTGAAGCCCCGTTCACCTTGCCCTAGTTACATGGGGGTGCCGTTCTCTTCGGCTGAAAGCTATGCTTGGAATCCGGAGAGCTGGGCAAGTATTTACAGTGTGTAAATAAACACGGCGGTGGGTTTGTTGAGGAGCACGCCAGGCCCAGTGTAGCGTGGGCAGCAAACTGGCCTTCTAGCATGCAGTGGGGCAGAGCAGAGCATGTGGGCAGAACCAGACAAGACTGAGTCCCCTGAAAAGCAGGGCTGTGGTGGGTGACTCTAACTATTGGGCATCATTGCATGCAGTGGTGGTGGAGAAGGGCTCCTCTAAACAACGAACGGCTTTGCCACTGTTTCCCCACCTGATCTGTTAGATGGCACTTAGCATGCCACGCGATCTGTGGAATGTCAGCACCTACGGGCCAGCAGAATGGTTGGTGTCTCCTAGCTGGCCGCGCCCAGGTGTGGCCGTCAGCACAGCGGCGTAGGGAATTTGAGCTGCTGCAGTCTGGTTGGTGGTGTCACGCAGCACGTAGTCTCCCCCTGACTAGCTCACTCAACCACAGCGGCTGAGAGCTGGCAGTGGGGCTCTAAGGGCACACCAATGGGTGGGAGAGTGTAAATTGCAAGCAAGGAACCTTACACAAAAGGGGAATCGAAGCTCAGTAACCAAAGGAAGTTGCTGATGCCCCTCAGCAAAGCTGGCTGCAAAGGGGGCCATGGCAGGGCCATGGCTGAAGCTATTGTCCTGGAGCCGCTGGTGCCAGGACAGAGGTGGGAGTGGGGAGGGGGTGGGCAAAGGAGACGGAGGCTGCGAACTCCCCAGGGCTGGAGGCTGCAATACCTCTCCCCCAGGTGACGCATGCATTGGGACCTTGTGCAAGGCATCTTTGCACTGCAGAAGGGCTCCACCCTGCTGCAGCTGGAGGAAGGCAAGATGTAAGTCCCTGGGCCCTGCTAAGAAAAGTCTGTTCCCCACTTCCCTTAGATGCAAGGGGAAATCTTCGAAATCCTGGTTGGCTTCATCCTGAAAGCTGGGGACCAGGGCTGGCCACTGGCAGAGGTCTGGCCCTGCACTGGCTCTTGAAGGGCCCCCTCCCAGCCCTGCTGTCCCTTGCCTCTCTGGCTGCATTTCTTAGCGCTGGGGATGGTTGGGGAGCTTCTTTACGTTTCTTTAGCTCACTGGGGCCACCCTGCTCCTGAATGGGCAGCCCTGTGCTCATCGCAGCCCCCATGATGGTAGTGGGTCCTGGAGTTGTGCTAGAAGGGGACTGACTGCCCATTCTGGGGGCAGCTGTGCACGTCTCCCCTTTGCTAGCCTGCACTGTGCACCTGCCCCCAGACATGGCCAGAAGATGCTTGAAGCCCAGAAAGCAGAGCCTGGCCACAACGCCTATTCATCCCTGAATTTTCGTGGGTCTGGCTAGGTGCACGCAGCCTGCAAGGTGAGAGCAGCTGTTCCAAGCAATGGGCGGTTGCATACAGGGATCGAGCTGCACCGGGCAGCGAACGGCAGCTCTTCAGAGCCCTTCTGGGGGCCGTTGCTGAGGCTGCAAGACCGTGTGCCCTGTACCTCAGCAAGGAGGGTGAGCAGTGTGGGGAAGAGCTGTTGAGCTTTAGGAAGGGAAGAGGGGGGCACAAAGCAGGGAAAGCTTCGTGGATAGCAAACACTGTGACCTCTTGTCCTGTCCTCTCTGACTCTTCCCCTTCAGTTCATCCAGCACCAGCTCAAGGCCAGGATCTGGGCCGGCCCAGCAAGGCAGGGGAATCCCCAGCACACCAGCTGGGAGAATTTGGATGAGTACCTCTTGTCTTGGGAGGGATGCAGGGGTTGTGCCCGCCTGGCTGGAAATGGAAACATGATGGTGAAGATTAGAGGGAGAAAGGGAAGATATTGGGGAATGGGAGGAGGGATTCTTGATCTGAAGGCAGCTGCCTCCTTCCCCATTTGCTCTGTCACCAAGTGCAAAGGGACAGCACGGGTGATTCACAGCGAGAACCAAGAACCTGCAGCTGAAAACTGAATGCTTCCGTGGGATAGCCAGGCCCAAGGCTCCACCTGCTGGGCAATCCTCTTTGGGCTGCCCCAGCTGCAGGTGGCCTCTTTAGCTGTGCATTTGCTCTTAGGAAGTGTTTGATGATCCAGGCGCCATCAGAGAGAGTCCCCCCAAACAGAGTGCCCTCCCCAGAGGCTCTGCAATGTGGGGTAGCAGAGACCCTGCAAGGCAGTGGCATAGCTTCAGAGGTGCAAGTGGTGCAGGCATCCAAGAGCCCACAACATTAGGAGCCCTACCAGACAGAAAGATGCTCCAGCACCTCTCCCGACCCATGGGATCACAACACCACTTGCCCTCATTTGGCCCTGCTGCACCTCCAGTGTGACAGAAGGTGGGGACATTAGCCAAAGCTGAGTGGTGTTGCGATGCCACTCAGCTCTCAAATTTAGCTTGGCTGGGTGGGGAGTGTGGATTGGGTGAGGGCAGCTGGAATTGGAAGAATCTGCCATAGCCTGGGAGGGGAACAGCACGGTGGGGCTGGTGACTGCCCAGAAAGGCTCCAGGATGGTGGATGATGGGCTGTCGGCGAGTTGCTGATGCTCTGTGGAGTAAGTGGGTGTTTTGGGGGGACTGCAGAGTCAGGAGTTAGGGTGGTGGGGTAGGTTGGGGACCATGATGTTGGTGGTAAGCAAAATTTTAGATTTCAGAATCAGGACGGGGGCCTGTAGCCTATTCTAGCACTAGCTCTGGGGCCATCTTACACCACCCCTGAACGGTGGGGAACTGGCAGCTCAGATCAGAGTCTTCCTGTAGATAACAGGAGCCAGGAGATCTGGATTATATTCCCAGCTCCTTGCAAGAGGTGAGAGACAGTTCTGTGCCTCAGTTTCACCATCTGTAAAATGATTCTAATGCTTGTGAGCTGCCACCTGCTCAGCTCCCTAATGTCTGAAATGCCCTTTGAGACCTATGGTGGCAGGTGCTAGGCCCATGCAAAGCATGGATCTAAGGCAGAGAGGGTGCCCTGGTTCCCATCTCCCAGCTGCCTATCAAATGAGCCCTGCTGGGAAATGCATGGCAGGAGCTAAAACCTCTATCTCTTCAAAACCAGTTGTTGGGGTGATGGTGCGAAGTGACAGTGGCTCTAACTGTCCATCTGCAGATCAGTCTCTGTGGACAGGGCCATAATGAGGCTGTCCCCATTCCTGTGGTTGATTATCAGATTGGACGACACCATTGCGCATGGCGGGAACACTCCTAGCTAGCCGGCCTCCATTTCCTTTTGCTCTGTTTATCTGTCCAGTCTATTTCCAGGGAACATATTGCAATTGATTGCAACAGAGTAGGAGTGAGCCGCAAACCTCTGCTCAGGTGGTTTGAGGTTCCCAGGTGGGTCCCAAGCTGGGGAGGCCTCGAATCCTAGAAAGCTGCTCTTGGCCCTTGTCAGACATCACTGGGGGGGGGGTTACAATGAACCCCTCGGCAGCTTGTACTGTAAAGCCTGGAGAGACCCTGTATTTTCCATCTGATGGGAAGTCACGCATCAAAGAAATGGTCTTTGAATTCAGCCCCCAGACTCCAGCTGGGACACTGCTCCAAAGGTACGTGGGATCCCAGAGTACCTGGGTGCAAGTGCTGTGGCGGGCTCTGTGACAAACTATAGCAAGCCCTGTAGGGCAGTCTCTCTGCAGGTTCCGCTTAGTGTTGAGGAACGGGGAGGGAATCGCCTGTAAGTCAGACTGTTGGCAACAATCTTGCCTGGTCCATAGGACAGGTCAGCCTACGTCTGACCAGCTACGTCTAGTGTTTATGTTTCTCTGGTAACGCTAGGACAGGGGCAGACTGAGAGTAGGGCTACAGCTGCAGGCTGGCAGGTGAAGCACGTGGGGCTTTAGCATTTATTTACTAAATCAATTGGGTGGTGGAAGGGAATTTGCAGTGAACTTCCAGGCTGTAAAGCCCTGTTTACTGGGGAGCAACCGTCATATTGGTGGGAAATGTCTATTTTCTGCTCTCTCTTTTTTGGGGTGAGGCTTCTCCTAGGCTTCCCTGTCCTCTCAAGTTTTTCTGTTCCTGAAGGCCCCCTTCAACAGGCTGACCTGGCCTGACTGAAGAGGACAGGATCCAGCACTCTCCCCTCTCTGTAGAGCCTTGTGCTGAGATGACCCACGAAAACCAAGTGAGTTCTAACCTACACCCTTCTCATCTGGTGGGCATGGATCCCAGACTAGTTCACAGGCCTCTGTGTCAGATGGATGTTTCCACAAGGCGCCAGTCCACCCCTTTGCTGAGGTTAAGTGGATGGGAGATGCAGGCTGCATGGACAGAGGCCCAGATCCTCAAAGAAATGGTAAGCACCTAAGTCCTATTTGTTCCAAAGGGAATTAGGTGCCTAAATCAGCAAGCCAAATGGAAATGTAGTGGAGGCATCTCTCCGTCATGAAGGGTAAAAAGCACAGGCAGTGAAGGGGAGGAAACCAGCTGGCATTAACACGCAAAAAGCATGAGACATGGACCTGCCCAAGTGTCCTCATTTCCTTCTTGGCATGGTTGCCCATAGACCAAGTATGGCTCTCAACCGGTTCCAGAACCAGCCAGCCTTGTTCACAGCATCATGTGGGAGCAGTGCCCGGCCACCCGGCGCTGCCCATGGCTGGCAGGAGGAAGAAGAGGACATAGAAGGCCAGGAGGAATGGTACTTCAAGGAATGAACAACCCTAACACCTGAATCCAGACCCCAAATTCCACATAGCCTGTTTCCTTGGATGTCTTTGTGTTATCCACCCCACGCCACCGACTGACACTGCCAGAAGGGACAATTCAGCATCTTGTTCTGCAACCCCTGTGGGGCACACAGGACTTTACAAGGAAACTGAGGCACTACAGCTGACGCTCCTCCCTGGCTGGTGAGAATCTGGAGTCACACCAAATACTCAGGCCCCAAAAATCCCCGGACGGGCTTAAAAATTACACAAGTTTTAAAACTAACAAAGTCGGCCGGTGCTTTTCATTGGGCTGCTGGCGCCGGAGCCATGGGGTGCATTGGGACGCTTGCCCCTGCCATTCAGGGGGCCAGAAACCCACTGCTCTGAAAGGGGCATTGGGCTCTCGCTTGCTTGCAATCCCCTGACTCCAGGAGCTGGGGCTTTCTGAAATCCTGGGCGGCAGGCCTGTAGGTTTTACTGGGCTTAAAAAACAACAAGGAGTTGTGTGGCACTTTAAGACTAAGTGTCACACAACTCCTTGTTGTTTTTTGACTGGACTAGACTAACATGGCTGTCCCTTTTGAAATTTACTGGGCTTGCCCAGCTGGGGAGTCTCAGGCTTGGCTCACGGCTCCCCCTTGCCCTCCAGGCTGCAGCCCAGCCTGTTGATTAGCGTTTGCAGCCACCCCCGCCCACACCTTGCCCACACTGTCATGGCCGACGCTGGACAACTAAGGGCATGAGCGCCAGTTTGCACTGCGCATGCGTGCCTGCTTTCCCTTAACTAATATGGCGCCCGGCGCGTCGGTAGCGACTGTCCCCTCCTCGTGCGCTTGTTAAAACGCTCCGGGTGGGGAACACGCGCCCGGCGCCGCCAGCCCGCTTCCTCCAGCTCGGGGGCGGAGCTTCCCTCTTCCGATCCCTCCCATTGGCTGATGGAGCGGGGTGAGGCCGGGGGTGGCTTCTGATTGGACAGGCTGGTGTCACGCTAGCCAATCCCCGCCCAGCAGCGGAGGGGGCGTGTCGCGGGGAGAGCGGCGGCGGCGGCGGCGGGAGCTCGGGGCGGCGCGGGGCCCCCAGCCTCTGCAGCCCCCCCCCCCGCCAGCTGCGCGTTGCCATGGCGACGGAGAAGCCCCTCACCCTGGTGACCTGCACGGCCCCTGTCAACATCGCGGTCATCAAATATTGTGAGTGCCCCCGGGGGGCGGGGGAGCCTAATTTGCCCCATCACCTCGCAGGGGAGCCGGGGTCCCCCAGGAAATGAACAGGCGGCTGGTTTAAAAGGCGGCGTTTCCCCGCATGGCGCATGGTTAACCTGTGGAACTCCTTGCTGCAGGATGTCGTGCAGGCCAAGAATATGGCGGGGTTCAAAAAAGGACTAGATCGCGTTCCAGAGGAGGGTCCCTCGCTGGCTGTTAGCGGGGAGCGCTGCGTGCCAGATGCTGGGAGCGGGTGACGGGGTGGATCGCTCGATGACGGCCTGTTCTGGTCATTCCCTCTGAAGCGCCCGGCCCCGGCCACTGCGGGAAGACCAGCTGCTGGGCTGGGTGGACCGTGGGTCTGACCCAGTCTGGTTGTTTACTGACCAAGTGTCTTTCAGATTCTCTTTAACAGGACTGGGACGCTGGCTGGGTCAGGCACAGGATTGGGGCTGTAATTATCAGGAAGGCTTTAACCATCATTGGGGCCCAGGCCTTTTGGCATCCTGGTCTGCCCCATGTGCCTTCCAGGGTGGGCTGTCATGTCTTTGGTTTATTCTCCAGCCCTGAGCTTGCACATTTTGCTTATTTGTGTCTCAGGTTCTGCAGCTGAAGCACCTTCATTTCTCATGGCACGATACTTGCTGTAGAGTTTAATAAATCAAAGCAGAAACCAGGGCTAGGGTCACAGATCAGGGTTAGATGAAGCATGCAAAATAAATTCTTAATTTGTGATCTAGTTATACTGGTTTTCTGTATTAATTTTAAAAGGGGATAGCCGTGTCAGTCTAGTCCAGTGAAAAAAACAACAAGGAGTTGTGTGGCACTTTAAGACTAACAGATTTATTTTTTGCATGAGCTTTCGAAGCATCTGAGGAAGTGGGATCTTCTCCACGAAAGCTCATGCAAAAAGTAAATCTGTTAGTCTTAAAGTGCCACACAACTCCTTGTGGTTTTCTGTAGCCAGTTTGCTGCAGACAGAAGAGGATTATCTAGAAGTGACTTGTTTGTCTCTCTTACTGGACGTCTCAGATGGCCACTGCAACTCCTGCGGCTGGAGCCTGACCGATTCAGTGTCTGATGAGAGCCCTGTCCCCTGCGAATGACTCTGGGCTCTTGGGCTGATGTTGCCATCTAATTTCTTCCAGGGGGGAAGCGAGATGAAGAGCTGATTTTACCCATCAATTCCTCTCTGAGTGTGACGCTGCACCAGGACCAGGTTGGTAGGAACTTGTTAAGAAGCTTTGCAGCAGTGAATCTGAGGCGAGGCTGCTGCAGAGGAGTATCGTACCAGAACACAGAGCACAGTTTCATCTGAGGATGAAAATACAGCAGCCACTCCCCTGGGAAAAATCAGGCGAATGTTCAGGGAGACGGATGGGAACTTTCTTCCCGAAGGGGTGTGGATATGATGAGCCATGGAAGAAACATCCGCCCCCGGTGTGATTCGCTCTACATGTCATTAGCAGCTGTCACAGAAACCTTTGCTGTCACCACTTCCTAGGGTGTTTCTAGTGCATTCCCCAAGGACCAGGCAAGATCATCCCTTGCGGTTCCTCTCCCTTCTTTTGGGAGAATGTTTCGCGCCATCCTGTAGCACAGCGTTGGGGCGTGCTTCCTGCTGGTTAGCTCACATTTTCCCTTCTCTTATTTTGAGTTTAATTTGGCACAGTCTGTCCCCTGCTGTAATCATTAACTCCAGGGAGCTCCATGCTCTTCATGTTTAGATTCCCCCTGTGCTGTGATCTGTAGAGCCCTGCAAATTCGCAGATATCCGCCTTACATCCGCATCTGTGGATACAACACGGATATCCATGGACCATTTCTTGCGGATGCAGATCGGATACAGATCCACATATTTTTATCTGTGCAGAGCTAGACCCCTGCAAATATGAGGGTATCTGCATTATATCCACATCTGCGGATACAACACAGATATTTGCGGACCATTTCTTGTGGATGCAGGTTGGATACGGATCCACTTATTTGTATCCACACAGGGCTCTAGCGATCTGTCCCTCTGCAGTGTTTGAACTGGCCTCTGGGCCTGGAGGATCCAGCCACGTATTAACTCTGTGCTTCCTCCTGGTGGGCCAGGTGGGTGCAGCCTGCTGGAAAGATGTGGACTTGGGATCAGAAAGGATCTCTGGCTGGCCTGTGCTGGAACGTGCCTTGTCTTGTGTTCCCTGTTGTGCCTCAACCCCAAAGAGACACTTTATTTAAACTGCCTTTTCGGGATGCGGATAGGTTTGACCAGTGGTGCTCTCCTGAAGGGGAGAGATGTTCCACCTTCTTGTGGCTGTCAGGGGTGTGCCTTCCCATTTTGGAAATGTTCCGACTGGAGGGAGTACTTCCTGGTGGCCAGAACACTTGGGTTCTCTTTCTTGATCTGCCACGGGCTTGCGTGTGGCCTTTTCCAAGACCGTGCCTCAGTTTCCCCATATGTAAAGTGGGGATGGTGGTATTTGCTGAAGCCACTGGGGGTTAGTGGTTGTGAGGCCTAGAGGTAGAGAAGGTAGGGGGTCCAGTGGACTGGGAGTTTGAAGACCTGGATTGTAGGCCCATCTCTGCTGCTGACCTCAGGCTCATCTCTCTTCCCCCGTCACTGTTCTGGGGACTGTCTCACTTGGCCTGCATACAGTGTCTAATGCAACGGGGCCCGGTCTAAATCCACGACAGGCACCAAATGTGTGCCAGCATGTCCCTGGTACACCCCTTCTGGGCCCGGCTGCAGCTCAGCCTGCTCTGATCTCTCCCTCCCAGCTGAAAACCACCACCACAGCCGCCATCAGCAGAGATTTCAAAGAGGACCAGCTCTGGCTGAATGGGGAGAAGGCTGACATCGGGCATCCACGCCTGCAGTCCTGCCTGCGGGAGAGTGAGTATCAGGGATGGGGGGGGCAGGGACGACACAGACATTTGATCCCCGAGCCCTCCGCCCCTTCCCTGTCAAGGGCACTGCCTTGTGCCTCCGGGGGGACCTCTCTTGGCTGATCCAGGAACAGCACAGTCTGTCCCAGAAAGGGGGGGTCCCATTTAATCATCACCACACCAGCTCAGTGGCCAGAGTACAGAACTGTGTGTGAGGAGTGAGAGAGTTTGGGGGCAATGGCAGGTGGGGCAGGGCAAGCAGACGAGGTCTGTCCCAGTCCCTTAAATTTCACGTAAACTTCCATGTTGCTGGGAGAAAGATCCCCACCGGGCAAGTTCAGCACCTCGTTACGGGGCTGTGTGCTAGCAGGATGTGGGAGAGTGACAAGTGTGGGGACTCCTAGGCTCCATGCCAAGCTCTGCCACTTGCTCCCTTGTGATCTTGCACAGGTCAGTGCCCCGCCCGGTGCCTCAGTTTCCCCTTCTGTAAATCCTCCCCCTGTTCCTCAGGGGTCAGAGCCTTGGGCTGTGTTTAAACCGAAAAGTACTTTGGGACGCTTGGTGTGCTGAGGGGTAGAGGCTGTTTCTCTGGGAAGGCCCCCACTCACTGAAAGTCCCTTATGCTCCCCCCGGTGCCAGCCATCTCCCACCGTGCCCAGAACCCATCCAGGAGGGACACGCAGACACCTTGGTGGTCCTGGTGGCCAGGAAGGGAGGACATGTCAGGTGCTCACTTGTGATCTGTTGTTCCCAGCCCAGCCGAACCCACTGGGGGATGCTTAGATACCTCCTGAATGTCTAAGCTCTCCTCTGCTCTCTCCTGAAGTTCGGCGCCTGGCTAGGAAGCGGAGGGGTGGTGATGTTGGGTCCGTGGCCCCCCTCAGCCTGGCGTACAAGGTCCACATCTCCTCAGTGAACAACTTCCCCACGGCAGCTGGCCTGGCATCCTCAGCAGCGGGGTATGCCTGCCTGGGTAAGTGCATGGTGGTGAGTCCTGCCTCCACGCCCTGGCGCCCCCCTCCACTGACTCCTGTCCCCCCTCTTCTTGCCCGCTCTTCCACTGAGTCCTGGTGCCTTCTCCCCACTTCTGTGGGGGTCTCTGAGCTGTCCTTGTCCCTCCCCTGTTCTCTACCCCTAGCTGGTGGCAAGGGGCTGGGTTGTTCCTGGACCAGGCTGCTGTGCGTCCCCCATTGCTGGGCCGTGCTGTAGGCGGGTCGGGACAGGTGCCATTGGAGGCATCTGGGATAGGGCAGTCCTGGGGGTGGATGCTGGCAGGGTAGGATCCAGCAGGGCAGAGTCCTGGGGTGCTGACCCCACCCTGTCTTGTGTCCCAGTGTACACCCTGGCCCGACTGTATGGCGTGGAGGGTGAACTCTCTGAGGTCGCCCGCCAGGGTTCGGGCAGCGCCTGCCGGAGCATGTTTGGGGGCTTCGTCCAGTGGCTGATGGGGGAGCGGCCGGACGGCAAGGACAGCATTGCCCAGCAGGTGGTGCCAGAGACACACTGGCCGGAGCTGCGGGTGCTGGTCCTGGTGGTGAGTGAGCACTGAGGGTGCAGGGGTGACCCGACACGTCTGGTGCCCCTAGGTCACAGCATGTGTCCAGCCTGGCATGGTGTGGGGATAGTGGAGAATGAGCAACCCGTAGTGGCTGATTCAGCCCTGGGCACCAGGGCACCTGGATGTCATTCCTGGCTCTGGAAAGGAAGTGTGTGCTAGTGGTTAGAGCAGGGGCATAGGCATCAGGGCTCTTCCTTCTGGGCCAGCTTCTCCCTCTTCCTAGATATGGGACCTTGGGTGAGTCACTCCTGCTCTCAGTGGCTTAATTTCCCCAGCAGTCTCGGCCATGCCTCCTGGCTGGGCATAGTTAATCGGTGGAGCGGGGACATGGACATCCAGATGGGACCCTCCCTGCTCCCTCGCTGGCGGAGAACCTGCAGAGGGGAGAAAATCCTCTCGACTGATACATGTGGCCCAAGAGCAAACAGCCCCTTGCTGGGCTGGCAGTGTCTCTTCCCACTGTGCCAGGGGATGCGGAGTCAGTGTGGTCTTGGGGGTTTAGGAATGTGACGCCTCCAAGAATGTCATAGTTGGGGCTGGGGGTGGGGGGCAGCTGACTGTCCCTGTGCCATCCTGTGAGCGGGGAGGGCTCTTGAGGATGCTGATGCCAACTGCTTCCTGCCCTGACAGGTGAGTGCTGAGAAGAAGCCGGTGGGCAGCACAGCTGGAATGCAGACGAGCGTGGACACCAGTCCCTTGCTGAAGGTACGAGGCAGGAGCCTTGTGCTCCGGGGTGGCTGGCGGGCAGGTCAAGGTGGGAATTTCTTTTGCTTATGTTTAGATTTAGCAGCCCCTGCCATGCTGCTGGGGTAGCTGGGGGTGCTGGAGTTCGTAATAACTCCCAAATCACTGATAAATCCCAGCGCAGTGGGGATCTGCTGCTAGCTCCCCCCTGCCCTTTGCTCCAGCACCTGCCCCCAGAGATCTGGACTCCTGAATGCAAAGTGTTGAAGTGTGGCATTTGGTGGAGATCTAATCTCTCCGGCTTTGGGCATGGGCTGCCCTCTAGCTAACAGCGGCCAGGAGGGGACAGATTATCCCGTCATTGCTGTCTGCAGGGCTCTTCCCCTGTCCAACTGGTGCTGGTCACCATCAGTGATGGGCTGCAGGGCCTGGTGCCATCTTCCCTCGCAAAACCTGCCAGACATTGGAGAGTGTCTGGTGGTGTCTTTTCCAACTCCTTCCATCACAGCGAATCCCTGACAGTGCTGTCAGGCCATGTCTTGGTGGGTGGGGCCTGGCTGGGAGCAGCCCCTCCCTATGGTTTTGTGTGGGGCCCCAGGGTAGAGATGGTCCTGTCCAGCTCCTCCAGAGGATGAGGTGTCCCTGTTGGATGAGGGTGCCACAAAGGTGGTATGGAGCCCAGTGTAGTAATAAGACTCTATGGGTCTCTCCATCCCAATGCAATGGGGCGGTCGTCCCCTGCATCCGTAGTAGGTCACTGTATGTCTGTCCGTGTTGCCCCCTAACAGCACCGTGCTGAGGCAGTGGTGCCAGAGCGCATGGCCCAGATGATTCAGTTCATCCAGCAGCGAGACTTCGAGGGCTTTGGCCAGCTGACCATGAAGGACAGCAACCAGTTCCACGCCACCTGCCTGGACACCTTCCCCCCCATCTTCTACCTCAGTGACGTCTCCAGGCGCATCATTGCCCTGGTCCATCGCTTCAACATGCACCATGGCAAAACGAAGGTGGGCTCTGAGCACCGCTCCCAGATGTGGCAGGTGACAGGGCTGTGCGGCGTGGCATGTGGACGCCACACCCCTGAGGGCAGGGTCTCCCGGTTCATCCTCTGAGGGGTGGGTCTTGTGCCAAAGAGGGCCCCGGGGGGAGGGTGGCGTCATCACCTCCGAACGCGTGGTGTGCACTGAGATCTCCCATGGCTGATCTGCTGTGCCAGGGGTCAGAAAGGTGCCAGGGAGTCTTGGGATTTCCCCAGGGGGATTGTGGGAGTCATGAGGCTTTTACTACATTCTGCCCTAGCACCCAAGAGGCCTCCCAAAACTGTATGTGACCACCTACCAGGCCGGGAGCTCTCATGCACATGCCCAAAGGATGCTGCTTCCAACTTAACAGAGCAAGTGCTAGCGAGGATATGAAGGCATGACAGCAAGCCCGCCGACCGTCTGGTGGCAGCACTGACGTTCACTTTGTGGGTGGTAGTTCCTGAGTGTCCCTACCCTGTCCTTACTAGCAGCCCCAGCCCAGGATGTGATGGAGTCAAGCATGTGGTGGATGTGCACATGAAGCATCGCTGGCTCTTGTGCGCCAGGGGGCCTGTGGCTTTCTGCAGGGCTCATGAAGGGCTCCCCACCCGAGAGTGTTGTTGCAATGCAAAGTGTGGGTGGTGATTCCTTCTGTGGCACTGGGTGTTACCTATGAATACTGAGTCTGATGGCGCCCTGGGGCAGGATCTGTTTGCCCACATGGCCATGCCAGTGTCTGCCCAGGTGTGGTGAGCCAGAGGGAGAATGTGCAGCTCACTGGGGGTAGATGAATGGGGAAGCCACCGCTGAGACCCTTCCTTTCACGCTGCTTTCCTTGAGTGGCTGTTTCTCTCTGTTCAGCCCTCTTTGCCTGACGGATTGAGCTCTCTGGTGTGGTGGCAGGGCACTGCAGTGTGGAGACGTGCCCTGGGCCAGCAAAGGCTGCTGCTGTGAGGCAAGGGAGGTGTTTAGGGACCCCGTCACCTGGTGTTGGAGTCCCCTGGAGCAAGGCGCCCCGGTTCTGATGGGCTGGGGGCTGTGCTGATCACATCTGTTGTGTTGTAGGTGGCCTACACCTTTGATGCCGGCCCTAATGCCGTGATCTTCACACTGGAGGACACTGTGGACGAGTTTGTGGAAGTGGTGAAGTGCAGTTTCCCTCCGGAGTCCAATGGAGACCAGTAAGTCACACCCACCCCACTGAGCCCACACGGTGTGATGGGGGCTGAGGGCGCCAGCAGAGTGTGTATGTGGGCGCAGGGATGAAGCTGTTCAGGATTGAGGGGTATTGGTACAGCTGTGAGGGGTGGGGGACCCGGGGAGGGGCTGCAGTCTGGGCCTGAGGGGTGTTGGCAGTGCTGAAGTGGGGTGACGTGGGGCTCCTCTGCGCTGCTGTGTTGGGTCCAGTCCATCCAGGGTCTCTGGCTGCTGCTCCCAGCTCCAGTGTCAGGATTCGCTCCCAGTGGACAGGCAGCTACTTTCCTGGGGCCCAGGGCTGGCATCAGTCTGTTTGGTTTGGAGCCAGCGGTGATAGGCCTTAAAGCCAGGCTGGAGCAGATGAGGGGACAGCGAAGGGGCAGTCCAAAGGGGCCTGCAGGATTGGGAGGGTTATTGGAGCGCAGCGCCTCCCAACTCCATTTGCCTCCTCTCCTCTCTTGGGGCTGTGCGCTGATTCACCCCCTTGGTGTCCCCCACAGGTTCCTGAAAGGACTGCCAGTCAAGCCCACCCTGCTCTCAGAGGAGCTGCTCTCCACCGGGGTGCTGGACCCCATTCCTGGAGCGATCCGGTACATCCTCATCACGCAGGTACGGTGTGGGGCTGGGGTGTGGTAGGTGCCTCAGGCCCGCCAGTGCAGGGGAGCTCTACCTTGTCCGGAACCTGGCTTGCTGACTTTTGCATGGCCTGTTCCTGGTTCTTTTTATCATGGGGAATGGGGCGGGGGCAGATCTGTCTGATTCTCCTTTGGGTCTCTGGCCACACTCTGAACCCCAGTGTCTGAATTAGGGGTGCTGAAGAATGGGGAAGGGGTTAAGTGCTGGTCCCTAGCCCCTTTGCAAATGCTGCCTTTAAGGCTGGTGCCTTGTAAGGGCAGGTGTCCTCGACCCATGGAGAACGCCCCAAGATTGTGGAGCCAAGTCCTTGAGCCTTGGCGCCTGTGCGGCGTGAGTCCGATGTGGACAGACTCAGACTCTCTCTCGTCCATGACAGCTGGCCACACCCTGTGCCAGCACCTACTTCTTCTTTCTCAAGCAAATGGCCAAACTCCCACCTCAGCTGTGAGGGGTCAGGGCCTGGAGGAGCCCTGTGGCTCCCAACTGTGGATTTGGCCAGTGCTGGTGGGGGGAAACCGGTGCATGACACAAGGTGTCCCCTGGCATCACTTGGTTAAACCTGCTACACCCACTGGAGAGACACGGGCCAGTCTGACCTTTTGGAGACGGCACACATGGGGCAGGCTGCTGGTACAAGCTTTGGGTGGACGCATGGTCCAGTCTGGGCTGACAGTCAGTGCCCTGCCTCCTGCTGTTGCAAGCAGAGCACGCGCCTGCCCCACCTCCGCAGTGAGCTGCTCGAGGAAGGAGTTGTGTCTTCTGATCTCCCCCAGAGACAAGGCTGCTGGTCGGTTGTTTGGTGCGCTCTGCACCCTTGGCCATGTACACAAAGCTCCCTGTCTGGGTCCCTCACCATGGGGTCCCAGCAGCTCCAGCACCCCTCTGTAACGTGTGGCTTTGTTCCTCTCCCAGCCAGGGCCAGGGCCTCAGCTAGTGGATGATCCCAGCCTGCATCTCCTGGGAGAAGATGGGCTTCCATGCCCCAGCGCTTGAGTGGTTGCTTGCAGAGCAGCCATCCAGTGCCTTCAGCCTCAGGGAGACGTGTTGAGCGAAGCCCTGCCTGCCCCACAAGGGTAGCCGGAAACGTGGTTTGTTGTGAAACTGTTTCTTCTGTCGCTGGCTCTCAAGAGTGTGGTGAAGGATTACGGAGCCAGGCCTGGGGGAAAGGATCCTGGCACAGCTGGGGACTGTGGGTGGGGTGCAGTCTGGGAGAATGTTTTCAGGCCTCCCGTCTCTGCAGCTCCATTTTTGGGGTTTAACACAAGTGACTGGGGAAGGGCGCTGTGGACCAAAGCCTCCTCGCCCCCCCCATATGCAGTGCCAGCTTCCCTACATCTTGCCATTGTGCCTCTCCCCCCATCTGGCGGGGACCCTCAGGAAAGGAGAGGCCCATCTCCATGGCTTTTAGGCCAGCAAAGCATGGCAGTTGTGGTGAGGATTCTCATCGGCTGGAAGATGACAGAGACTGATGCGCAACTGCCTCCAGGTGGGAACGTTTCTCGATGCCAGCTGCCCTGGGCTTCTTTCTGGTGCTGCCTGATCTGGACTGAGCTAGAGATGAAGGGCTCATGCCCACCACTAGACGCCATAGCCAGCTGGTGCCATTTTTCAGCACCGAGCACCCCGTCCTACACTGCTTTAACTGGGAAGCCAGGTTTTCCAAACTGAATCAGGAAGAGTAACTTTGAAATGTCCCTGCTTTCTTGTGTGTAGATGGTTGTAATTGCCCCTGAATTATACCTCTCTGAATCCAGAAGTATTTGTGATCGGTTTCTATTAAAGCCACATCCTTCGACCTGCTGAGGGTCCGCAAGGCACCAGGAGGTGCAGGGAGACTGGAGAAGAGTGGAAATGAAGCAGGAGATTAAATGCAACATTGTGTTAGTAGCACTAACCTGCCCAGTCCCACCGGGGGTGGGGGGGTAGAGCTGCTTCTACAGCTATGTTAGCAAATATTAGGAGAAACACCCCTGGTGCCAGGGGCAAATTCTAGTTACTTTCTGCCTACCTCCCCTTACCTTATGCAGCTCAGGTGTAGGAGTTATTCTTCACCTCCCCTCTTAATACCCCCCAGCTCCTATTTGGAAGGGTGATCCTGTGTGCTGCTCAACTGCTGCACTGTTCTGCCCCAGAGACAGCTGCATTTCAGAGGTGGGCAAGTGATCACTAGTGTAGGTAGAGCTACTACAGCAGTTGAAATGGAAGGTGTGTAGCATCCAGTGGTTCTAGTAACTTTATTGTTCCTAGCGTCCGTGCCAGAGTTCCTGCTGTTACTTGTAGCAGAATAGACGCCCTTCCATAGGTGTACTGTTATGTAGCCCACTCACTCATAGCGAGTTAGGCCACAAGCTGCCTGGCTGGCTATTTTTTAAAATCCTTTCCTCAGAGCTCATTTCAACACCTTGGTGGTGGTTCTCCAAATGCCTTAGTCCCCTCTGGCTCCTGGTCAGGCTGAGCTTGTGACCAGCTGGATCCTGAAATCCCTGGCTGCTGCCTGGAAAGGGCTTTCGCCCAAGTTTGGCTGGAGCTCTAGCATAAGGATTGCTATGGTGTTTCCCCGTCAGGAACCCCAGAGAGCTAGGGATGTTGGTAGGGGTAATGTGGGAGAGGGGCAGCTGTGTCACCTGGATAGATTAAAATTTTTAGGGGCAGGCCCAGAAATAGGTGTAGAGCTTTGCCTGCTGCCTTGGAATGGGAATCTCAAAGTCCATGAGTGGTGGAAACCTTGCTGGACCTGGAGGAAAGTGGATGAGGGAAGAAGGGAGGAGACAGGAAGCATTTGCTATAAATTGGCTCGGGGGTGGGGGTAAGACAAAGGAGCGCTGTGGGGAGAGTCCCAGCCTGCTGCGGGCAAGGAAAGACTGCTTTTATCAGCCCCCACCCAAGAGGAGATTGCTGGCATCAGCTAATGAGGAAATGGATCAATGACCCTTGGGGTGCGTGCAAACGCAAGGCTGGGCTCTGTGGCCAGAGGCTTGGGTGAAAGCATCAGTGACTTTCCACCTTCCTGTACCCCTTTCAAGAGATGAAGTCATGGGTACCCCTGAATTTCACCTCACTAGAAAGCTTCAAGCTTTACAGAATCAGTCATCAGAATACACAAAGTGCCCTTCTTTGTGACTGCCAGCAGGTCCTGCATGTAGCTCTGTGCCTCAGTTTCCCCAGCTTTAACCTCATTAAAGTGCTCTCAGGCACTCTGTAGGAGTGTGATAGCAGTAAGATAAATAACCCTGTGCTCCTGTCCTTGTGCCAAGCTGTATGGTCCTTCAGGGTGCGGCTGATGGGGTGTCTGATGAGGGCAGAGAGCACGATGGTCTGTTAAGCTCTAAAAAGAGGGACTCCCTCTCAAGCAGCTGGCTTGTTCCCTCACAGGATGACAGGCCTAATGAGTGGAGCAAGGCCCTGCCAGGCCCGAGGGCCACGACCTGTTCATGGTGCTACTGCTGACTCCAGGAGTGATCCCGGGCCCTAGAGCAGGACACCCCCCCCCAATCATCTAGCCTTGCCCCCACCCTAAAACTCAACAAGCAAAACCAGAGCAGTGGATTACAGTCCCCAGGAGGTGAGTGGGGCGGGAGACTGGGGGGGCAGCCAGGAGGGAATGAGGTGCACTGGGGCAGGGATATGAGGGGGCTATAGCTTGATAATCTTGGCTGGTGACCCCCACCCACATGCTGCAGCGGAAGGTGAGTCCCCCCCAGTCCCTGCTGGTCTGAGGTGGGGGAACGGGGTCGGCAGGACCCTGGGGGTGTAAGAACCAGTCAGCCAGGTACCCGAGTGAGGGAATGGGCTGTGCCAGCTCAGAGCCCTTGGCTCTCCCGGTCCCGTGCCCCATGTCCAGCCCTGGCCCCACAGTGCCCCATCTCAGCCCCAACCTCCCTCTGCCTCTGTCCCATGTCCAGCCCCAGCTCTCCTCCCGGTGCCCCATCTCATCCCCTCCCCATGTCCCAGCTGCAGCCCTTCCCCGTCCTCCAGTGCCCTGTCTCAGCCCTGGGCCTGCCCCCCATGTCCAGCCCTGACCCCCCACCCCAGTGCCCCATCTCAAC
>ML682028.1:19695448-19705790 GCA_007922195.1 Podocnemis expansa | reverse complement strand
GCTGGGGCTGGGTGGGGTAATTGGGGTTGGGGGGAGAGCTGGGGCTGGGTGGGGGTAATTGGGGTTGGGGCAGAGCCGGGGCTGGGTGGGGGCGATGGGGGAGGGAAGCTAGGCAGCAGAAGGGGGGTTATGAGACAAATTGCAGAAGGGGGGTCTGAGGATACAAAGGGGGTCGGGGAGCCGGGTGGCGATTGGGGTTGGTCCTGGCAGGAAACAAGGCGACGTGGGGGCGTCTGAGGATAGGAACCAGGGTCAGGGCTTCGGGGGGGGTTGGAGGACAAGGGCTGGGGGTGAAGCAGCGGGTTAGGATCTAGGGTTTAAGAGAGGGGCTGAAGCTGCTGCCTTTCCCCAGGGATCGTTCCTGCGTGGGGGACGGGGGGAGCCCTCTGCTCCAAGACCCCAGTTCCAGCCAGCCCCAGTAACAGGCTCAGGGGGCCGTGGCTGGCACCCCCCAGCCGCAGCTCTGGGCAGCCCCAAAAGGGGCGAGGGCTGGGGCTGAGTTGAGGAAGTGAGAGGTGAAAAACGGGAAGGAAGCCGCCCTGCTGTTTTTCTTCTCGGCTTCGCTTGCTTAACAAGTTCTCCGCTGGCCCAATAGTGTCTGGTAACACGAGGTTTGTGAAAACTCCCACTGCAGGGCAGACATGTGGCTTGCACCATCAACTTCACTTCTCTAGAGAAACTTCAGTAAACTGGGTTCGACTGCTCACATGAGAGAGTTGCACAGCTTTGTAGTGGCGTAGCTAAAGTGGTTCAGCCCTCTATCCTGAACGGAAAGTGAGGATGTTCGTGGGGCATCTTTCCACTGGGGTAACTGTGTCCACACTTCAGACTCCACCCCAATCCACATGGGGATATGGTAACCCTTCCCAGTGCGGCCAGGCCTTGGTTTGATGCCAGCGCGGGCCGAGTCCCTTGGGAAGGGCGTTCGTACAGGTTTATTTGGTTCTAAGCGTTCTTCAGCTCAGCGGTAGTAGCTGGAAACCGTCCAGCGTACAAACAGACTAGATCTACCGTTATGGCACATCAGCCTGGTTCTTACCTCCCGGCTCACACATTGCTTAGCTCCTATCCCCAGAGAAGAACTGGATTGGGGTCTTGTGCTGCTTTCACACTTTGGAAACTCACCGGGACGCTTCAGGAGCTGGTTCTGCCTGCGCAGGGAGCTGTGTAGACGCCCCCGTGTCTCCTGCCAGCTCTGTGGAGTGGGCTTCTGGCTTGCACTGCCAGGGACACGAGGCTGCTGTGCAGAAATGAAGGATTTGGGAGTTGCCAGGCCAGCTCCAGCCCAGCTCAACCCTGCAAAGGGCCAGTTTATAAACAGGGATATGCAATACCATGTGCAAACTGAATGCCTTGTTGGTGAGCCCTGTTTCTGTGGCCAGGCACAGAGGAATTGCCAGCCTGGATCAGAGGCAGGGTCCGTCTGGTCTGCTGTGCTTCACGGGGAGGTGACAGACACCTTGCAGTGGGCAGCGATGGACCCATCGATGAGGACCTGCCTTATGAGATGAGGCAGGCGTAGTTACAGTGCTTGCTTTTTAATCCCAACACCGGTTAGCAGGGTAACTGTATTTCTTGTTGTCCCTCGTTAGCAATTGAAGCCTCACTAATTAGTGCAGTGTGCATGTCTCTAGCTGATTTGTGACAAATCATGCACATGGCTGAGCAGGTCAGAGAGAATCAGGCCCCCAAACTGGCAGTGTGGGGCATTGGGGTCCCGGCTCATGATCAGGGCCGTGTCTTGGGGAGGGCGGGAAGGGGCGGAAGACGGGGTAGGTGCAGCTCTCAGGCCAGTGAAGGAGAGACGCAGCAAACTGCTGACAGAGCGTTGGCCTTTTGGAGCTTTTCTTTCCTGCTAGGATAGGAAAAATCCCAAGAAGCCTGTTAGCCTGAAGCCACCGAATCCAGTGGGAATGAGAGCGGCTTTGTTGACTAGAAATAGTTCAGCTGGAAATCTCTCCCTACAGGGATGCTGTGCTTCTGGTTTGGTTGCCTCTGCTGGAGCTTGAGAATGTCAAGGCCCCATTTGTTTTTGTAAGCAAGGAAAGAATGTGTCCGTCTGTGCAGATAACTTACCAGGAAACAAGGAAGTTTCTTAACTTCGGGCCTGCTCTCATCCTCGGTTAGCCTTAAAACCTCCTCTGTGGCTGGCTCTGATAGCTCAGAGGAAATGCCCTGACCCACGGCTGGTGCAGAGGAGGTGCCTCCATGCTACTGCAGGGTGGGCTTGGGGTGGCCCGTATGACACAGGCAGGAAACAAAGCTGGTGTCCCATGGGCAGTGCCGGTGGTTTTAAAAAGCAGCCCCTGTACTGAGTGACCAGAGCTGCACGGCCGGCGGTGTGATCGTCACAACTGCCTCTGCGTTCAGACAGCGTGCCAGTGCCCTGGGAGGCTGGTGCAGTCTGGCCAGGCCATCTGCGTCCTCGGCGGGGACGGGCAGCTGGGCCGCTGGGGCTCTCTGCTCAGCAGACGTGCTGAGTGGGAGAGGACCACGTTCATGCTCAGGAAAGTCCCTGTCCTGATTCGCAGCCAGGGTTTCTGATTAAGTAGCGAATTCTTCCTCCTGCCCTGGTGAGGAACCCAGCTGGGCTCCCGTCGCTCTGCAGCAGGACTTACCTCTGGGCAGGGGCCCCACAGTGGTGGTTACGCTAACGCCGGGGGAGTTAGTGTCGGCTTTAGGTGCTGCCGGCAATCTGAGGCACAGTCTCGGAGACCCTCGGGTAGGTGGGGCTGATGCCCTCGCTAAGAGCCCTTTCCACTGGTGTGTTCAGCTGCGAGCTCCCCATAATCGTCTCCTTCTCTATCCTGGCTCCAGCAGTGCCCAGTCAGTGTTGCTTTCCCTCACAGTGACGGGTGCCCACCCTAGGGTGTCCGGTGCGGCTGCCTGGCGTTCTTACCTTTAAACCCTTCCTTCGACTTAGGGTGAAGTTGGTTGGCATGTGACGTTTCCTCTCCAAGGTGGCTGGCCCAGACATGCTAGAAACCAGGGTGGCTGGGGTTCTGCTGGTTTGCCATTACCAGGCCAGTCTAGGCTGAGGAGGGGAACGGTGTAACACCCCCAACAGCTTCACCCCCCAAGTGGCACGCACTGTCTGACTCCTGGCTGCAAAGACAAGCGCTAAGGAGGTTGCTGTTGGCTTGGCTTCAGCCCAGCAGTGCAGGATTGTTGTTTCTCCTGTGGAATTTGTAACAGACCGAGGTGACCTCCTCCAAAGTTACAGGACGACCAAAATAAAAGAAAAACCCTCTGCTTTGGGATGCTGTTTCCAGCTGGGGAAAGGGTTTGATTTAAACCAGCCTGGAACATCTCTTACAGGCTCAGTCTGATGCTGGCTGGCACGGCGGGCAGCGAGAGGCAGTTTGAGGGTGCATTGTGTGGGGGACGATGTTTCTCCAGGGTGTGAGAACTTGCAGCTGTTGCATGTCTCGACTGGACCTTTGACTCTATGAATAGATGGAAACGCCTGCCTGCGTGTAGGGCACTCAGAGCTGGGATTAACCATTGCAATGGTGGAGAATAACATGGGGACAGAGCCTGGTCTGGGGCCAGATGGCATCAGGTACTGGGTACCACTGGGTAGAACAATGAAACCTTCACTCTGGTTTATTAACCCCGTCTCTCTCTCTTCTTTTCTAGTTCTAATAACAGGAGGGATCGTGGCGGTAGCTGGCCAGTTCAAGGGCTGGGAGTTTGCTGCTTATTCCATGTATCTTTTCTAGACATGTCAAGGCCCCAGGCATCTTGCTGGTGAGGCTCTCCAACGCTGTCTTTTCCGGCTTTGCTCACCGAAGTATTGATTTAAATGCATGCCAACCAGTGACTTGAGCTCAGGCTGCTGGGAGGTTGAGGGTTGATGTAAAAGCTTTCACAACTTCATGAAGTTGAAATGAAAAGAGATTCTGGTGGCGTGAGGTGTTTCAACCACCACCACGCCACCTGGGCACTAGAAACCCACAAGCAGCAGCTTTGGGGGCCCCTCTACTGAGAGCAGAAGTGGAACTTACTCTAAATAAAAAGTGAAACGGGTTAGCCTAGTCCCATGGTTGAAGCATCCTGCTGCTGTGGGTGGGTTCGTAAAGAGGCCGGGGAATTATCCACTGGTTAATAACCTCCGTGGGTACATGTACTGAGTCATGCGTATCTGATTCTCATGCTTCAGGGGCAAACGTATCCTCCTCTCCCTTCCCTTCTCCCCAGTGGGGTCAGTTGGCTGTCGTTAGCTGGTTCCTGTTATCACCAGCCTCATTATGGGCTCTTTCTAGTCTTTCTCGGGAGCGTCAGGTGTTGTCCTCGGCCACAGGTAGTGTCCTGGCTTTGGTGGGCTGATCCAGAATGGCAAACCCTTGCCGTGTGGCTGGCTGTGGAAGCGCCCCGGAGGAGACACTGCAATCGAGGTCCCATCTGGGCTGTGGAAGCAGGAAAGTGTCAGAAAAAAACTTCTCCTGACTCCGTGGGCCCAAGTGGGAGTGTGGGCTGTGCTGTATCTGTGGGCTACCCTCCTTAGGTGGCGTAGACCAAGGGGTTGGGGGCTAGGCAGCGATTTTTTCCTTAACTGGCTCCTCTTAGAGTGGCTGGGGTCTTCGTCTGCTTGCTGGAGTACCCCAGGGGAAAGCGGAAAAAGGGCTCCACCATCGAGCGATGGTAAGTACTCCCCCACCTCCAGCTGTGACGGGTGGGTTTTCTGACAGCCTGGAGCTGCCACGCCTGGCAGAGGAGCATTAAGGGAATACGCTGAATGCTAAGGAAAGGAAATGGTGTCATGTGACATGGATAACTAACCTGGGGAACTCACTGCAACATCATATTAAGACAAGGAGCTTAGAAGTGTCCTGCAAAAGGCTTTTTGACATGGGTAGGCTTGAAAAGAGCAGCTGAGGTTAGATTAGACCAGATAAAACCTGATAAATTCTCATGCTTCACCAGCATTAGCCAGCTGGTCCCTGACAAGGGTTAGCAAGGAAGTCTCCCTTGTGGACTGGGTGATCCTTAACTCTGGCGTTTCTCTACCATCCTCTGAAGGAGCTGGTGCTGCCAGATGGTTGTGGGACAAGCTGGACCTCTGGTCAGATCCAGTCTGGTATTTGTCACATTGTTCAGGCCTGGAGGGGCCAAATTTTGCCTCTTCCTGCTCCAGCAGCACTGCTCTGCAGACCAAACTACGCATGAAACGCTGAGCAGTATAGGGGTTATGACACGTGGCAGATCAGCTTTATTCCTCATGTAAGCAGCAAGGTGAGTCCATGTCAGAGAAGCTTGGCTTAGCTGGGGTTAAAAGGCCCAAAAGACAGCAGTAAAATTCATCGCTGGAGGGATTCTGCGATGGACGTTGTAAGGGCGCTGTTGCAATGTAACCGGGCTCTCGTCTTCAGTGTCCAGCACGCTGATGCCCTCCATAGCAGCAGGGTTTTCTCTTCGCCCTCTTCCTGGCACGTCTCAGTTCAGAGCCCCAGGGCTGACAGCCAGTGAGCATTGCTGATGGTGGCGTTTCAAGTGGAAGGAAAAGTGCACTGCCAGTGTTTTCCACAGCTTGTGTTAGACCCTGTTCAGGACAGAGGGAGTGGGGGCAAAGGTGCACAAAAGGCTGTGACTGATTGGGGGCATGTAGTTGGGGGTGGTGAGAGGGTTGCCATGTGGCATGTGCCCCAACCTCTGTGGGAATCCCAGGACTGTCTGATCCCCTCTCTTCTCTCCACCCCGCACAGTGGTCAGAAGTACATGACAGCCGTGGTGAAGGCGTTTGGGCCGCTGACTAGGAATTACTACGTCCGGGCCATCCTGCATGCTGTGTAAGTCAGGCCGGCTCTCTGCAATGTACGGGAGAGCTCCCCGCTTTGTCTCTTTGTCTGATCCCAGAAGCAAACTGCAGCCCAGGGTGCTGCTGACTGTCAAATCTCCAGTCAATCTCACCATCCTGCTTCTGGGATCGATCTGAGTCCATGACTGCTCTGGATGAATGAGAGCTCCTCTTTGCTCCGTTTTTTCCCCCCGTGATCTGGACCCAAGTGTTCACTTCCCCCTTGTTGTTATGCAACACAGTGTGTCTTGGTAGGCTGCTGCCCTCCACCCCAGGGGTGGCCGCATCGCAGTGGGGCTTTGTGCATTGCATGCGTTTTGGCTTGCATTCTTCTGAGTCAAAGAGGCAAGGGGGGCATCCTCCCAGTGTTAGTTCAAAGCGAAATATTTAAAAACAGACTGTCCCTCTGGCTCAGAGATTCTCCTGGCTGGCATGCAGGACTTGGCAGCTGTCTGGGCCCTGGCGTTATGTGGCGCTAGAGGGGAGAATCTGCCCTTTGAATTTGGTTCGGTCCCCCATGGCAGACAGGCTGTGGCTGATGGCCGCAGGGAGAACCAGGGAGTTAACACACCCACCTGATAAAAGGTTTTATTTTGGCATAAATGAAAGCTTAGATTCTGTAGCAAATGCATCAGAATCCACAGCGGGAAACACTTCTCCAGTTGTGACCCACAGACCTTCGCTCCCCCTGGCCTTACCCACAAACCCTTGCCCTTAGCTGGAGGCTTGTCTTAAAAAGGTTTGGCTGAGTTAAATCTTTCTTTTTCTCTCTCTCTCTCTCTCAGTCTTGCGGTGCCTGCAGGTTTCTTGCTTTCCACCATCCTGGGCACAGCGTGTTTGGCGATAGCGAGCGGCATCTATTTACTGGTAAGTGCCCAGTGCTGCCACCTCACCTGTCTTGGAGAAAATGCCCCTCCAAGGGCTTATTCCTGCATGCCAGGTTCCTGGGCCTTGGTTTTCTGAGAACAGCTCCAGGCAGCGCCTGCCTTTTTACTAACTTTGTGCGTTTCATGTCTCTAATCACCTCTGTTTGCTTCTGCTTTAGCCAGGGCTCTAAATGACGGTGTGGCCTAGTGGTTAGAGCATGAGGGTGTCAGAGCCCCTGGGTTCTGTTTCCTGGTCTGGGAGTGAGCAGCGTCTAGTGATTACAGCAGGGACCTGGGACTTCTGGATTCTCATCCTAGCTGCCACAGCATCTCACCTGCGTGGTGTGTGCCTCAGTTTCCCCAGGAACAAACTGAGGATAATCTCTTGCGATTGTCCCCGATGAAGAGTTAATCAATTAGTGTTTGTGCAGCGCTGGCAGGTGGAAGGAGTGGTAAGCAGGAGTTACAATACAAACAATCTCACATCTGAGGCTGCTGCCACCTCTGCTTCTGCAACATCAGTCGGAGAAATTTCCCTGCCAGGCACTGAGTGCCCGCTGCTGGCTAACTTAAATGCTGAGAGTCCACGGTGCATCTAGCCTTACGGGGGCTGGCAGGGGTGCCCACTGTGTGAAGGTGAGATAGACACAGGGAAGGCTACAGCAGGGCTGCCAACTTTACGGCTTCTGCCCTGGGCCTGGGAGGCTGTCTGGGCGGTGGGGCAGAGCAGGAAAAGGGGGGCTGTTTGGGGAAAGAGCGACTCAGCTCTGTGGGGCTGTTTTGCAGGCAGCAATCCGCGGTGAGGAGTGGAGCCCCATCGAGCAGAAGGCCCCAGAGCGGCCACAGCTGGGAGGAGGCACTATCAAGCAACCCCCCACCATGCCCCCACCGCGGCCACCTGCAGAAGTGCGCAAGAAGCCGACCACAGAGGAGGCCGGCCACGTCAATCCCATCACGGTCACCTCTGAGGCCCAGTAATGTGGCATCCCAGCACGCTCCTTTCCAGGAGGGAGCCGAGTATCCCCCACTGCCAGTTCTGTGTCCTGACGGCTCACTCTTGGGGGCCAGCCTGGTCCCCGTCCCATCCTCGGAGAGGCAGTTTCCCTCGCAGCACTAAAGACCACCCCTGCCATGGTGTTTCTTGGCTGTAATGGAGAGCTGGGAGGCCACACTGCCCACAGGAGGCTGTCTCTTGCTGAGCCCCACCCCTGGATGGGGGCATGGCTTGGGGGGGGGGCATGCTGAATGGCATCACTTCATTGTATTGGATCCTTTGGGTACTGGAATAAAACTGAGTGACATAGTCTCTAATCCCACTGATTGGGAGCCCCGGCTGGCTTGGTTTGGGGGGACAGAACCCACCCAGGCTTGCATTTTCCTCCTCACCATGCTGTGCTGCTGCTGCTGCTGAGATGCCCCACCATCCTCTGCTCCCAGAACAGCCCCTGCCCCCTAAGCTTTGCTGCCCCACATGTCCTGCTGCTGCTCTCAGCACGGCAAGCCCCAAAGGCCAGGTTGCAATGTGTGCCCATTTCAGCTGGTCGGTGCAGCTCAGGGGCGAGAGCTCCATGGGAAAGCGGATGTGGCTGATGGCATCACGTGCTGTTTCTTTTGTTGCTGGCTTTGCCAGCGGGCTGTGGTTCCGGGGGTGGGGGAACACAGCTAGGGAAAGCCAGCATTCAAGGGGCTCTGGTGGGGCTCTTTGCCCAGCTCGTTTCCCCTGCACTCATGCTGCCTGCCCCATGGTGGGGGGGGCCCTTTGGCCCCCCCCCCTCAGGCCTTCAGGTGGCTTTGAAGATGCTTAGTGGGGCTCTGGCCCGTGGCATCTCTACCACCCAGCTCCGGTGGTGCCTGTGGACTCTAGCTGCTCCCTGCTATGGGGTAGAAGCCGCTCAGGCCAATGTGGGGTGGAGAAGGTGGCAGGGCGGACGGGATGCTGCCGTGCAGCTATTGCTCCTTGCAGCCGGTGAGCTACCCCTTCCTCTGCTGGGTGCTGGGGGGGGGGGGGGGGGGTTGGTGGCATAGTGATTGAGTGATGATCGCCCTGGCAGAGAGGGCTATGGGGCAGCTGTTGTTGGTGGGTGGACACCCTATAAAACAGAGACAGCAGGCTGGGGGGCAGCGCGTGACTCTCCCCCTGATGCTGGGGTGGGGTGGGGGGTCCAAGAGCCAGGGCGGGGGGGGGTAAGGGCCATCCTCAGCCACCAGGTGGTGGTGGGGGGCTGCAGCCAGGCCGACGCCAGTTAGCAGCCATATGGGGCTAGTGCCTGCGGGCAGGACTGGGCTGGGGCCAGTGGCTTCTTTTGGCCAAGGGCTGGCACCTCACTGGGGTGCACTTCAGGCTGGGTGTGATGCGGCACCAGTGCCTGAGCAGTGCCCAGCACCATGGCTGGGGGGGGGGGGGGGCCCAGGGGTTTTCCTGCCCCTTCCCCCAGGCCCCCCCCGGGCCGGGCCCCCCCCCCCCCACCTGGGCATGCCCCCGGGCACAACTTTGGGGGGGGGGGGATGCTGGCTCAAAGGCCAGCTCCCAGCTGTGCGTTCTACCGCTGGGCCCAAGGGTATGGTGCCCCCCCCCAACTGGTTTCTGGAGTGCACCCATGGGTGCCCACGCTGCTCGGTGTGCAGCGAGGCTTGGTTTCGGGGAATGACTGGGGGGGGGGGCTGCTCCTCTACAGTGGTGGACCAAAGGTCCTCCGAGCCCGGGGGGGGGGATGCTTATAGTTGCCCCCCCCCAACCAGGAAGATAGCCCGGCGCTGCTGCCAGCTGCCTTGGGGAGGCTATAGCTGGGTGGGGTGCATGCGTTGGGGGGCGGGAACGGGAACTACAGCCCCCCCCACCCACCCAGTGCATGTTGACCCTCTTGCCCAATGCAGCCCATTGCTAGCTCTGCAGGGGCAATTGCCCCCCCCCGCACCCCAAGCTGGATGGACAAGGCCAGCACTTCATGGCGTATACGAGGGCCCCCACCCAGCCCCTCCTGACACCCCATGAGATGCAGGAGTCTTATTTTGAAAGAAGGAGGTTGTTTCGAAATAAGAAAAGCCAAGGTCCCCAGATGCAACATTGTTTCGAACCAACTTGGTTCGAAACAATGGTGTTGTTTCGAAACTACTGAAACCCAATTGTGGGGGGGGGGTGCAACAATGTTGTTTCGGAACAACATTTGACCCTCAGCTCCCTGGTCAGTGTGCTGTCCCTCAGCTGCAGCCTCCGGGGGGGGCAGTGGGGGGGTGAGCTGCTGCGGGGGGGGGGTGCCGCCCCAGGAACCAGCTGGGCCCGGCGCCCCCCGCCCCCCCCCCCAGGGCAGTTTGGGGGGGGGGAGAGGGGGGGGCCCGGGGTGGCCCCCCCGGCGGGGGTTGGGCCCCCCCCCCCCCCGCGGGGGCTGCAGCGCCCTGCAGCAGGAAGGGAAATAGCCTGGTCACACCGTGAACCTGCAGTTTCGTTTCCTGCTTTTTCTTATTTCGAAACAAGTGGGGTTTTTTAATTCGGAATAAGATATTTCGATATAGGTCGTTTCGAAACATCTTATATCGAATTAACGACTTATTTCGAAATAATTGATTCCGAATTAAAAACCCCAGTTGTTTCGAATTAAGGAAAAGCAGGAAACGAAATAGCAGGTTCAAAGTGTGAACCTGCTATTTCGCTTTGGGAGGGCGCCTGCTGGGGGGGGGGGGG
>ML682028.1:19663952-19694099 GCA_007922195.1 Podocnemis expansa | reverse complement strand
CCCCCCCCCCCCCCCCCCCGGAGGCTGCCAGCCAGCAGCTGCTGTAAGTAGTGCAAAGGCTAAACAGCCCCCCCCCCCATTTACACGCTACTAAGCCCTGTGTCTCTTGTGCGGATGGTGGTCATCTGTCTTTGGTGCAGCCCACATCCTCGGCTAGCAGGCACTTTATTGTGTTGACAGTGCTATAAAGGGGACAAAGTCAGCTGCCTGGCATGGCCCTAACGCTGTAGTTCAGATGTAGCCGCTGGCGCGGCCGGCTCAGCCAGCAGTGTGGGTGCCATGTGCTGTGGCTGGGCTCTGGGCACATGCGAGGAGCACACGCCGGAGGGGGCTGCTGAAACAGGCACTCACATGACTCAGGTGGGCCCTTGCAGGGCTGGTGTCCTGGCCAGGGTGCTGGGCTTGACCGCTGATGCCCAAGGTGCGTCAGTGAAGGGCTGAATGAGCTGCTGGTCTTGCCTGCAGGTTCAGCCGGGGGGGGGGGGGGGCGGGGGGGCACCATTTTGCTCTCCATACAACGGCACACAGTGGTGGGATGAGCCCGTCTTAGCGCTTTAGTAAAACGAGCAGCTTTCCAATACCCTGAGCCAGGTTCTCGCCACTCCATGGCCTTGGTGTGCAGTGCCCAGGTGGGCCTCAGTATCCCTTCAGGTCGATCAAAGCAGCCAGGCACTTTTTGCTAGCCCACCCTCTCCCCAGTCAGCGGCACAGGGTTCAGCTGAGATGTGGCAGGGAGCTGGGCCAGCGATGCCCTCCCCAACCCCCAGATTACAAGAGTGGGTCCCCAGCTCATCCCAGAGCTATGCGTGGTGCCCTCCATCTCACTCACCCTTCCACAGCTTGTCTAACTATAACTGTGCTCTCCACAGGGCAATGGGCGTCCCTGCAACCTACAGTGAATTGGTCCCCCCCCCACACTTGCACCCAGTGGGCTCTAATGAGGGGCATAGGCCAGCCCCACACTGTGCTTCCATGCCAGGAGGCAAATATGCAACCAGAGAGGTGTACAGAAGGCAGCATCTTACCCATCAGCTGCGCCACACTTGGGCAATGATGGATGTGGGTTGGGGGGGGGGTACAGCTGCAGTCCGCTTTCACAGGCCTAATGCAGCACCCTGGTATGCAGCCAGCGAGGTGACTCTCTCAGATATGATAACAAGCATGGGTGAGCCCCAGACAGGGAAATAAAAACTTTATTGGCTGGCGTTTCCCCAGCCTTCCATACCAGAGAAATTACATCCCAGGAGCAACAGACACTTTAAACAAATCAGTCACATTCCAATCCAGGCATAATTAAATAGTGGGCTTAATATTGTCACAATAAATAAGACCAGCTCGGTATAAATAATAGCAATAATAGTAATAATAATAGTAATAATAATAATAATAATAAAATAATAATAATAATAATTAGGAATAATCACATACACACAAAACAGGAACCATAATACGGAGACATGGGCCTTAAATAAATAGATTTTCTGCCAGAACTGGGGCATTTGCACCACTGGCCCTAAGGAGAGGGTCCCTGGCTACGTTCAAAACAACAGCAGCAGGCGCTGCCGCGACAGTGGCCCTGTTGGCACCAGCTGTTGTGGCTTCTCAGGTCTTGTGCTCGCTTCCTTTGTTACAAGCCATGACCCACAGGGATTTTTTTACAAGGGCATTTTGATGCTCATAAGGGTCTCGAAGCACTGCCTCGGGCTAGGCAAGCACATGGGCTCCACACACAACGGCTGATGGTCGGGCAGGAATCACAAGACCTGCCTCAGAGTCACGTGTGAAAAAGCTTCAGCCCCCTTGGGCCTAACCCCTCATCGCGGAGCTGCAAATCCACTCCTGGAGAAAGCAGCTGCAGCGCTAGCTTAGACCACAGATGGGCCCTGCTTTCAAGTGGTGAATCTGGCTCTGTGTTTTGCCAAAGAAAATGTTTCTCGGTTGGTGCCCGGAGAGGTGAGACTAGGCCCACTAGGGCAGAATCGGGGCATCTCCTTGCTAGATCATTGCCGCCACGTGGTAGCCAAGGTGAGAGCACCCACAGCTCTGAGACAGAGTGTCTCATCAAATTAAAATAAATAAATAACCAATAAATACACAGAACAATTCGGTTTTGCAGCTGGCTCTGGCTCCCTCCCTTCATCCCAGCGGGGGGGGGTCACCTGGCCAGCTTTGTCGTAGCCATTGATTTCTGTGTTGCCATGTCAATGACAGCTGCAGGGGACTGCAGGTTCCCAAACGGGCCAGGAACACAGGGGCACAGGCAAAACGAACTCTGATCACCCCACTTGGCCACTCACTGGCCAACCAACATGCTTGGGTTTGAAAGGGATGTACACCTAAGCCCCCTGCACAGAAAGCACCTTGGGGCTGCAAAAATGAAGCAGCAATGGCGTGAGGCAAAGATGCCATCAGTTTGAAAAACAGTATGTGCAACACCCCCTGAGGGGCAGAGTTAAGGCTACAAAAGCAACTTCCTCTTTGCCATAGCTTCACTGTGCAGCCTTTATAGCCAGTTATTTTTTAAAAGAAAAATTATAGAAACAAACACAACAAGGGTGTGTTCACACAGCAGTCTTATTTCCAAACAACAGAGGTTGTTTCGAAATAAGAAACACCATGTTCACACGATGTACCGTTGTTTCAAAACAACAGGGTCCGTTTTTTTCGAAACAATGGCGTTGTTTCGAAACAACTTAAACCCCATTTGGTGACGAAACAACATTGTTTTCAAATGATTGTTTCGAAACAATCCCGTCTGAACATGTTATTTCGAAACGATGGTGACTCGTTTCGAAATAACTGTTGTCCGAACAGGCTATTTCGCTTTGAGCTTTCTTCCTTAATTCGAATTAACTTATTTCGAAATAATGCCTTATTTCGATACAAGTGGTTTCAAAACAACTTGTATCAAAACAACCCCATGTGTGAACATAGCTCAAGAGTCCTGTGGGACGCTGGAGATTAACAGATTTCTTCAGGCACAAGCTTTCATGAACTCCAACCCACAGAGCATCTGCTGACGTGGGTTGAAGCCCGAGACCGCTTATGCCAGAAGAACTCTGTCTTTAAGGTGCCATAGGACTCTTGTTGTTTTTGTTGTACACAGACTAACACTGCTACCCCCCTGGAAATTTTCACTAGAGAAACGAAGACGAGCCCCAACCTGTGCTCTGCTCGAAAGCATTGGAGCCAGTGCCTTGTACAATCAACAAGGGGGGGGTTAGCACTCGCCTGTCTCCATATGACTCTCTACCTGCTGTCTAGCTACCATAGGGAAGAAAGCAGGGCCTGCTAGTCACTAGGTCTGTAATTAAAATAAGATAATTAGAAAGTGCCTCCCATTAGGCTAATACCAGCTTCTTTAGAGGAAGGCATATGCTCCCCCTTTTTGCCTAAACTATGCACCCAACTGTGCGAGACTCTAGCAAGCAGGAAAGTCCTTCCTGAGCCCCCCCCTAGCCAGCCATCAGTCAGTGCCCTGAAGCATGACGATTTAAAGCTATTTCATTGCATGCTCCAGTTCACACAGTCCCTGAAGCATGAGCTCGGCAGCTGACAGTCTGGATTTCAGGACCACGAAGTGGCAGGCTGAAATCCAACTCCCAGGACAGTTGACTGGCTGGGTGGCTAGTGAGGTTGCCTTGCTAATGATGGGGCAATGGTTCCATAGGGTCTACCAATGAAATAAATAAAAAGTGCTTTAAAACAAACATACTGGTGGTGTGACACGGTCACACTATTGTGCAGGAGTTGCCCAACAGGCTCCACGGGAGCTCAGGAGCTCCAGGTTCCACATGTGCCGCATGTCCTCAGTCGCTGTACCTGGGGCGGACACAGGTGCAGCCAACGGGCACTTTGATGTAGTCCACCTCAAAGGCGAAGGTCCCTGGATTGGCGCTGTGCGGGCACGGCTTACGGCGAAGTACCATCATGGTCTGGTACATGGGCACGGAGTTGAGTGTTTTTGTTTCCCGGCCTGTCTTGAAGTCAATGCAGCCACTGCACAGGCACTCGGCAAAGGCCAGCTTCTGCGGGTAGCGGTTCTCGTCCTCATCGATGCTGCAGGAGAAGAAGAGAAGGGTCATTCCACCACCTGGGGATGGCCAAACTAATGTGACCCTCCCTGGCAGCACTCTCAGCTCACCTGGCACCTGGACAGGGTTAAAGCAGCTTAAAATACCCCTTCCTGGGCAACCTTGTGGGGCACACGAGCTGGCCAGCCTCCAGCCCCAGTGAGATCACAGAGCAGCAGATACCCAGCCCTGATCTAGTGCAGGCTGGCAAACGTTTCCAAGGTTCATCATTCAGTCACTGGACCCAGTTGGCCAGCAAGCGGCAGGGAAAGGGAATTTGCTACAGGACCACAAGGGGTTTATCCTTTGAGACAGACTATGGTGTTCCCTGAACATGGATCAGGTGTCTCTCCGGGCATGGGTGGGTTGTGCAAGTTTTTGCTCCTGTGTTGTTCAGGTGACAGCTCACAGCCCCCTGTTCTCCAGTGGGAACCATGTGCCCCCCTCATCCCTTGCTGAGGATTTGCATACAGAGACACTGTCTCGTTGCAGAAAAGAACCAGCATACGACAGCCATGCTCAGATGCCATCTTCGGCATTCCTGGGTGCAAGTAGCAAGGGCTGGCTACTAGCAGGAGATGCTGAGGCACAGAGAGGTGAAGCAGCTGGTCTACGGGCCAAGCACAGGATAGCCAAGTGCTTAGCCCACTTTCCCCACTTGAAAGACTGCCAGGCAGACCATGCTGCTGGGTATCAAATTTTAACCTGCAAACTCTGCCCCGCCCAGGATGCCCATGCCTACCGGTATCGCCAGGGAGAGAGGGAGCGCTCGTTGGGCTCGCTGTTGGGGGAGGCCTGGAGCTGCAGAGTTGGGCAGCCATCAAGGTGGCGCTTGTGCCGCTGGCCTTCCTTCTGCTGTATCTCCTCCAGGTGTGGCACCAGCTGCACCGGGGTGTAGCGCTCCCAGTGCATGTTCCTGCTCACAAAGTGGGTGGGCACCTCGCCGGCCTGCAGCTCCTCCTGGCTGAAGCAGTGGTGGTGATGGCGGCGGTGGCTCCCAGTGCGAGCTTGGCAGGCAGTCAGCAAGAGCAGGATGGCGCACAGCAGCCTCTGAAGGACAGGTGTGGGGAGAGTGTTAAATGCTTGCAGATAAGCGATGGAGCCAGCTTTCCCCAGAGCGACTGTCCTGCTACAGCCTGGGGCGGACTTCTGGAGAATGCAGCCCCACTGCAATCATCCTTGGCTTGCCTATGGGGTGATGCTGCCTTGGGCTTGGAGAACTGGCACAGCTGCCATTACGTTTTTAGCTACACAAAGATCTGCACATAGACCGTGCGGGGCCAGTGCTGACACCCCCCCCCCCCAAGTGCATGGCTTGCGCACCTAAGTATGCCATCCCGTGCATGCATACACAGCCCATAGACAAGTACCCATGTTGCTACACAATCATAGTGTACAACTATGGCACTGGCTTACCATGCTGGCCGAATCCATGGTAGCGTGGGAAGCCCAAGTGGTTTGGAGCAAGCTATATGTCCTGGGGTTCAGGGCAGGGCGCAACGTCTGTTGGCTCCCTGCTGTGGTCTGGCACACGCCCTGCCTGCCCTGAGGGGTGGTAGCTGCACGGACAGGTGTTCTCTGGTCAGGGCTCTTTCCTGCCTGAGTTTATATAGTGGCCTGGCAGGGTGAGCTACACGCACGCATCTGGAAACTCCAGCCTCATTCTCCTCCCATTTCCCTCTCTACAGTACTTCCTCCTGGGCGAGGACAGGAGGCAGCATGGATTGCAGCAGTTGCCTTTTCCTTTATTCTGCAATCTGTGTTAATTATTGGCCCAGCACTGTAGGGGTGAGGTGCCCCAGGGAGGGGCAGCCAACGGAGGGGGTGTCCTTTTTACAGGCTCACAGTTCACTGACCTTCTCTGTGGCAGCTCTTTCACCCTCCCTAGCGCTGACCCAGCGCCCACACGTTTGAGTCTGGAGGGATGCAGGGGACGCTATGCCTCTGCTGACCTTGCAGGGGTTCCCCATGGCTCAGAACACCCCCCGGCTTCCCTCCCCCCAGCCCCAGGGCTTTGGAGACTCGCTGGCCAATTCTGTGCCAGAGCTGGTGCCCAAAGCAGAAGGACTTGCTTTACTGAGGGCAGTCGCCCGCTTGGGAGCCAGACACAGGGATGAGATGATGCCAGCTCTGCTTGGCTCATGCATGGCCTTGGCGGGACTGGTCCAGAGCACAGCATATGCCTTCACTGACATTTTAAAAAAAACAAAACCAGTGCTCACACTTTGGCACCAGGCACCCTTGATACCCTGCAGGTGTCCGATTTGGCAAAGAGAGCCAGCCTGCTCACCAATGGTGCGGGCTAGGCTTCAAAGCCTCGCATGGGCTGTCCCTGCCATTTGCCGGTGGGGTGGAACTGAGGCAGTGACCAGCGATGAGGTCAAGGGCACCTGGGTGAGTCAGTGGCAGAGACTCAGCCACTGCCAACGGCCAGGGGTAAAGACGCATCAAGCCCCATGGGACTGGCTGAGAACCTGATGCTCATGCTGCTGTGGTCGAGCATTTAGCGGCTTGGCAGCTAGTGGCAATGGAAAAGGGGGGCTGATGTTCCCCACTGTGGGAGGTGTGCCAAGTGGGCAGCTAGCCAAGGGGCTTGATGCTGGCAAAAGGCAACAGCAAGAGCATGGCTTTAGCCAGTCCCACAGATGGCCCAGCACCCCCACCATCCCTCAAGCCCCCTGGCTCTGTGAGGGTATGGCAGACGCAGCGTTAGCCACGTAGCATCTGTCGGATCTCGCTGGTAGCCACTTTCTCTAGCGCGTGTACAGCACCCAGGTGATGCTGGAAAGGTGGGGCACAGGCCCCCGGCATGGCCTTGGAAGAGTTAATGAGCTGTGTGAAACCTCAACCCGCAAAGCAGGCTCTGAACTTTTGGCTGGAGGAAGGTGATCACGGGTTCCCTAGAAACCGGCCTTACCGGGTGCTGCTGACAGCCAGCTCCCCGCTGCACTGGAGGCTTTCATTCACAAAGGTTTGTCACATGCTACCGCCTGGACTGAGGGGAAAACCCCATGCAGCAACTGCAGCTTGCTGGGACCGGCCCAGACTTCGCCAACTGCCGGAAAGAAAGCTGGCTTGAAGCCTCGCTGAGCAGTTGTACCCAGTGCCTGTGAGTGCCAGCGTGGTGATGGGGTGGCCTTGGCCACCTACCAAAGACTGAGACTTGGCAAGGAGTGCTCCAGACACCAGCACGGGGTTGGCAAACCCAAAAGAACAGAAGAGCCGTTTTTAAAAATGCCTTCAATAACCAAGTGTTTTAAAAGCTGCAATGGGTGTAGCCGTCTGGACCAGGGCACCCGCTGCAGGGTCCCATGACCAGGGAAGGGAGCCTGGAACCAGGAATGGGCATCCTGCAGGGTCACCCACTGGTGGTGGGGAGCCTAGAGCCAGGTGCAGGACACCTGCGTGGTTTCTGGTCACAGGTTGGCGTTTGGAGCCCAGACCTGCAAAGGGGACGCCAAAGAGCCACATGGCACCAGAGCCGCAGGTTGCAGACCTTTCCACCAGTCCAACGACAGTGGGTTCAGGTGGAAGGGAGCAGTCCCTTGGTCCCCGTGCTCACTGGGTGGGAGATGGCAGCACAGGCTTGCGGTTGTCTGTGCCACTGGCTTCTGCACCATCCGTATAGGCTGGCATAGGGTCAGGGCCACGTGGTGAAAAGGAACAGTCGGTGTCAGCCTCGGCGGCGCATCACCTTCAGCCTCATGCCTCGCCTCTAGGCAATAGCAGCACCTGGCTCCAACGGCGGGGTGCAGTGCCAGATGGGGAAGGTGGAGCCAGCAGCCCGTCTGTCCAGCGCGCCAGAAGAGCCCGTTTCTCAGACTGTAAAGTCTTTGGGGCAAAGCCTGTGGCTTCATCTGCACCCTCAACCCCCTGCCCTAACTATGGCCAGCCTCCAAGCAGCACTTCTATCCGGCCCTGGGCTCTGAAGAAGCTGCTCGGTTTCTACTTGGGGCCGCAGCCTCAGCTGGCGAGACCTTTGTGGCTGCAGGTCCGCACAGGGGCTCTCTGGGGGGCCGTGATGACTATTTCCCCTGCCTCATCAGCTTCCCTGCCCTCACTCCTCTTTCCATTAAGAGCAACGAGGCTTTGAGACCCCTTATGTGCCCCCTGCGGCCAAAAACAGCTGCCTGGGCTGCCGAGAGGGTAGCCAGCCTTGTCCACCAGCAGAGAAGGGTCAGAGCCTGGCCTCCCCATCATAACTGTGGCACTGAGCAAAGCAGAGCAAGCCCGTGGTTTGGGGCCCTTGTGGCAGACCCACTCATGGTGTCGATGCCCATGTCAGGCCAGACACTCCTTGCCGGTTGATGAGCGTTGGTGCTGAAGCAAGGCGATAAGTCCTGCAGTGGGTAACCTAGAGAAGGGCTGATGGGTGACACCTCTGCTCCCATCACACCCACATGAAAGTCCAGCCCCGACATAGCCCAGGGTGGTGCTTTTGAGCCAGGCTGAAGTGGTTGGTGCAGACATGCCAGGACCCACATGCTGGGGATCCACCATGGCCTCCACCAGAGCATAGGTGAAACTACAAGTCATCGCCCAGCCCTCTCCCACTCATCTTCCATCTCTCCTTCAGAGCCAGCAGCAGGCACATCCGCTGAGTCACAGGGTCCAGCCTTTTCACGCGGCTGAGCCCAGGTGTGCAAGAGAAGCTATATGGACAGAATACTAAACTCGCCTTTGAGGCAGCTGTCGTTGATGTGCCCGGGTGTAGGAGATCGGAGCCAAGCAAGTTAGCTGTCAAATGGGCCTTCAGGGGAAGGGGACGAGAAGGGACTGCTGCGGGCAGGAGAGGAAGGCTCTGAGCCCAGCCTCTCACCTAAGGTAGTAGCAGAGATTTTCTAAGGCACGCCACTGAAGGGGAGCAGAGGTGGTGAGATGAATGATGCTGAGGCCACACGTTTTGTGCAGTTATTTGCAATGCAATGCTCTGCCAGGGCTATGGCACCGCGTGGCTGCTCCCAGCACTGTCACAGGCCCTAGTCAGACGCATCTCCCCTCGACATGCCTAGCCCTGCCCAGACAGTTGGTTTTACACAGCTAGGGCTACCCCATGGGTGCGTGCTGTGGGAGACCCAGCAAGGTGTCTCAGGCCTACTGGCACTAGGCTCTAGCTGCTCAGATGAGTTGCCTTGGGACACAATCAGGGTGCCATGGATTTGCTGCCCTCTTTGGCCTCCAGCTTTTGCTCTGAAATGCCTAGGAGCACAGGGCCCATCTCTGCCCCACAACTAAGGTACTGTTTAATTTAGAGAGGCCAGCAAATCTTCACACAGCTGGTAGGCAACTGCTCATGCCTCAGTGTGCTTTCACCACAAATCTGGCTGCTGCGCAGTTAGTTTTTATTTCCCAAGACCATGCTATACGATCTGCAGGAAGGTGAATGGCTGCAGACCAGGTGTTCCAAAATCCAGCTCTGGCCATAGGGAAAGCCACCGATTTCTGTGCATTGGAAGCATGTTTGCTCACCTTTTGAGAGCACAGTGACCTCAAGGGACAGAGAGCATTACCTGGTATTAATCAAAACCGACTCTGGCGAAGATAATGGTGCAGCTGGACACCCAGGTGGCTCATCCACAAGATGGACTGGAAGCCATGCTTCAGTCTGGCTTACCAGGACTGCACCAGGGGCCAGCCCTGAGGCGACAGGCAGCGAGGGCCTAAATGAAAACAAGCACTTTGAAATAAGAATTGTGCTAAGAGAAAAGTGTCTCTCAGCAGTGGTTGTCAAAGCAGCGAACCATTTAGCAGCAATTTCATGCATCTTTGCTGTAGTATGCTGCAGGGCTTTCCCTTGGGACTCTCAAGCCCAAGAGCAGGAGAGTGACCAGATTGCATCAGTAAAATATTGGGATACATAGGGGTGGGGAGCTGGAACTGGGCCATTGGGGCTCATAGACGCAGGGCCTCCAGCAATGGTGGGGAGCTCGAGGTTTCCATGACAGCAAGGAACCGAATTTTTACAGGAATATCAGGACAAATGATAACCCACTCATATATGGATCAGGACATGGGACAAAGGGTTAAATATCAGGAAAGTCCTTATTTTATCTGGCACCCCAAATAGCAACCCACTTCAGGCCACCAGCCTGCTCTGCTTTTGCAATGAGGAAAGAGCAAACAGGTTTGTATTGTGCCCCATTTTAACCAGCAGGTTCGTGACTTGTAAGTCAGCAGCCCGTGGAGACAGGTCATGGCTGACTGAAGCCAGATTGCTGCTGTCCCCAGGAACCGGCAAGGTTTCAGAAATATGCACTCCCTCCCCTAGGTTAGGAAAATCCAAGCAGAGCAATGGTGTTGGCAGTTTAAGAATGTGGTCATTATGGGGAAGAGGGCCTCCCAGTGCTGGCTGAAGACACAGAGACGCTTTCGCACCACCAGCTCTGTTCTATTTCCATCCCGCCACCCTTCGGAACATGTTTCCATCCCCATAGTTTAGTTCAGCAGCTGTAAAAGCTGAAACACCTGCTCAATAAATCAAGCCTTTTTTTCAGTGAGGTCAGCCATTAAACACCAAGGTAAACTCCCAGGCTGTATATCAGTGAATGAAATACACCTAAGCACAGCCAGTCAGTCATACCTGGGAGGACCCACTTTGGTGAAATTACAGTACACTTATTCTAACTCAGGCCCAACTCTCTAACCTAGAACCTTTGTCCCCTCTGTCCCTGAGAGACCATACCTCATTAATGTCACTAATACAAGGCACTGGGCATCAGGTGAAAGGGGCACAGATACAAGAATTGTTTTCCAGGATTTAAAAAAAAAAAAAAAAAAAAAAAAAAAAATTCTCCAAACAATCATACAAAATTTGTTCTTCCCCATGATTAAAATGAGACCCTGAACTTTAGATTCCTCAGCCACAATATATTTAGGTATCTGTTGAACAGCTTGTTTTATTGATGGACACTAGAAGCCTGCATATCAGTCTATTATTGGGCTCTTTGTACTAACCGAATGACAACTGAGGGGCGTAGGCTGTCAGCCCAGGGCAGATGGGACTGGCCACTGTCGGATGTGCATGCTTGATGGTTTGATTAACATAGGGAGCTGGATAATGGAGGCTCAGATAAATGGGGTCCAGGTATGTTTTTATTTTTTTTCCAGAAACCACAAACCCATTGAAGACTCCCTGTAAAAATGTAAATACTAGGTTCTTCCATGGCAAATGGATTTTAGGATTCTTGCTCCTTACCAGAAGTAGCGGTGGCTTCTCCCTCTTGTGACGGCCCTTCACTCTTTTTGTGACCATGCAGCAAACACTGACTGGGCTAAGTTAGGATGTCAAATTAGCTCTCACATCACAGTCATGAGAAGCATTGTCTGGTACCTAATTCACCAGCCATGCTGGGATCCACCCAAGGCTCTCTTACAGATTTGCTGCATGAACTTGGGAATGCCACTTAGTGCCCAGACCTCAGTTTCCTCACCTGAAAAAGGGGGATTATCACCTCCCTATCTGACGCATATTCTGCAAGAGTTAAACAATACAGGGGGCTTTCAATGGATGTTCTGGCTGAGGCCAATGGTTCCAAGGCACTACGCCTCAAGAAGGGGCTCTGAGCATGAGGTAACAAAGCACTCGTGTGTTAATGCTAACATGAAGTAGTCATGTAAGGAGCTCACATTCAAACCAGTGTGAAGAGAAGCAATGCCGGAGGTGAGAGATCAAAAGGCTCTCGTGATCTGGCTACACTACACTATGCTGGGAAGTCAGCTTGGCTGAAGAGCTTTGGAGACAGGCAAAAAATACCCAAAACAGAGGAGCACAGGTACCCAGAGATCACAGACTGGGATCCTGAAGAGAACAAAACAAATAGGAAGAACTGTTTATCAAAATATTTTATTTCAGGGAGACCCCTCAAAAAAAGACCCTCCTTAGACAGACATCCCAACAATATCTTCACTTTTTTTTCTTTTTTTTTTTTTAAATCAACTAAAACAATCTGATGCTTAAAATAAAAGACAGGTCATATTTCCCAATCAGACTTTAGTCAAGAATATATATATATTTGTTTTGTTCCTGTGGGGCAAGGGAGAGAAAATGATGTTACCAGTAGTTCACAGCGGTTTTCGGTTCTCTCATTACACAGTATATAGAACTGCATTGCTGAAGACACTCAACACACAGCAAGGCTAACTAGAAGAATACAACTTATGGCTAGCAAAGAGGGCAGGGGAGAAAGAGAGAAAGAGAAAGTGAAAGTATCCAACAGGGCTGGAATTTGGAGTCCTCTGTGCGTAATTTACAGGGAAATCGTGGGGCAATGGGCCTCCATCTCGGTCTGTCTTCCATGGCTGAAGCAGAGAGGGGATTCTCCCCAGACTCCACTGTACAGGTTAGGAGCCAGAGTGAGCCATCTTGGTTGTGGGATTTTTCAGCTGACAAACTTTTTTTTTGTTTTGTTTTTTTGATTTTTTTTTTTTTTTTTTTTTTTAATTTTTAAAAAGAATCGCAGCCAAAATCAGACAGAACTGCAAAATCCAGAGTGGCTGCTTTTACACTATTTATAAAAACACGGAAGAGTCTCTAATCCAGGTGGAGACAGAGCTCTGCACACATTGGACTATACTTTCCCAGGGATTTTGGCCCGTTTACGAGCAATGGCATCTTCCACAGCTTTCAACTGTTTCAAGAGCTCCTCCCGCCGGGACAGTGTGCTGGACTTGCCCGATTTCGCACTTGCAGCTGTTGGGCCTGGCTCGGATGCTTTGCCTGGTACACTTGTGACTTTGCTGGAACTCTTGGACTGGGGCGACAGCTGGCGCTTCCTAGATGATAAGGAAGAGAAAAAGCCACAGTGTGGTGAAAACAGATGGAAGTGTGACACAGAGGGCTCTCCCCCTCATTCCTGTACAGCTCTGAGATCAAGCAGCTTTCCAAGAACCACAGGCATTAAACAGCACTTGTAGAAAGGTGGATGAAGCAATCAAGTCTCCTCTGGAGGAAGCTGCTTCACTGCTTTAACTGCTGATCAAAATGAACGCATGTTAGGGCTCAAGACCCGAGTGTATTTTAGGACTCAAGGCCTCAAGCCAGTTGAACAATGACAGACATGGTGGCCTTTAAACCCAGTAGCCTCATTACTACTTCTGCAGCAGCACTGCCTAGGAGCAGACTGCACCCACTGAGGGAGGTGTGATCCCTCTGCCAGAGGTTTACAAGCTACTTTGAGATAAGAGCCAATGAACCTCTGTATAAAACACATGTGGAGAGGAGGTGGGGAAATATCATGGTTAAATCCTGCACAGCGTGAAGGCTCCAAACAATCTTCCTGCCGAATGAGCTCAGCTGTCCCCAGCAGCTGCCCGACCTGGCCAATGACAACACCTGGCTTTTGCCAGCATCCTGGCACAAGTGGTTTGTAAAGAGACAAGTCACTCTCCTGTCATTCTATTTTTACACAGCACTCCACCTCTCTCTTGGCTCCCTTCTTGGTGCTGCAAAACTCCCAAGGAAACCCCCAACTATTAGGTAAGGCAGTGATGAGAGCCAGCCGCCAGGAAATGCAGTCACACACACCCGATGCACAGGTATTGCAGAAGCATGACTACAGCCCTTGGAATTGCACAACGCACCTGTGACCAAACTCTGCGGGTCACAGGGAAAGGGAGCACCTGGAGCCTCATCTCGCTCTCTGTTGGCTGTTATGTGGGGTCCCACTAGTGCCACTCAGATTGATCCAGGACCCTGAGTGCAGCCGAAGCTGAGGCAGCACGTCACACGGGCAGTGAGACTCAATAGCCCACAGTACAGGGACAGCTTGGCAACCCTTTCCTACAGCTAAGCAACTCCTTTGACATTCCTCACTCCCTGAGGAAGGGGCAGGCTGCTTAAATATGACTGAAAAGCATTTAAACCCCTACAGCCAAGCTCAGGGAGGGGTCTCTGTGTCTGTCCCTCACTCACCTAACAATCCCTCAGCTCAGGGCTGCTGTGATTCCCTTGCTCCAGCTGACAGGCACTAACAGCTGGGGTTAGGAGCTCCAGGCAAAGCAGTGAACAACGCTCAGACTCATCTTTACAGCTCAGCAATAAAACCTCCTGGCCACATCACCGGCCTGCTAAGGAGCAGGACTCCCCAATGGTTACAGCCCAGGACAGATTCCTGAGCTCTGAGGTCTGTCAGTCTCTGTTCCACTTCCTGGGCGAGCCCCGATTTCTCTGGGCCTCAGTATCCCCATCTGCAAGGGCCCCACCCCACAGCAAAGCAAAGCAAAGCATGGGGCACCTCCAGCTCAATGCCTGCAAAGCGCACAGAGCTCTCAAGAACAGCGTTACTTGGCTCCTAAATGCATCAAGCTGGACAGAGGCCACCTTAGCTGTACAGCGATGGCACTCCCTACGTTGCTGAGCACTGCACTCCAAGAGAGCCCACACTGACAAGGCACGGTCTTCGTCAGTAAGGCAGCGAGCCCCTAGGAACTGGGTTTTGGGTTCTGTTGTGCAATGAAACGGGCATCTGCTCAGCATGCTTCCAGTTCAGGGACTACAGGAAGTACACAAACCTGCCACCAGAGCCCAAGGTATGGTGGAGTGCATATGGAGTGAGTTTGATTCACTCTTTCACTCCAACCAGAGGCCACGTCTCGGCAGCCTACTCTGGCTTGTGCAAGATTAGCCAAGAGATATGGAATGCGGCACGCTGGCCAGTGGAGATGAGGTCACAGCCAGGACTGATCCCACAATGGACAAGCCCAGCTGTTTCCATGCAATCTGAGCACCACCTTGCCAACATCAAGGGCTGCAGCTCACACTCAAGTAGCTGAAGAGTCAATGTTGTCACTGCTTGCTTTGCCTTTCACAGCACCTTCTGTGCAAGGACGTCAACCTGCACTAGAAACCACTTCCCTCAGAAGTAGGAATTAAACACATTTCACAGGCAGGGAAAGTGAGCCACAGGGGAGAAGCAACTGGCGTCGGAGCAGTGGCAGAGAATTCCTTGCTTCTCAGTACTACCTTAAACTCAATCATTCATAGGCAAATTATATCCTCATTCTCTCAAGTGTTTTTTTTCTTTCCCTTTAAGACCAGGTTCTTGCTTCTCTCTATTGTGAGACTTGTGAAAGGAGGGAAAGAGAGATCTCCCTCCACAGTTCTGAGGGCAAACTACTTTTTTCCCCAGCCAACATGTCCAGGGTTTTGCAATTCTGCACACAAAGTCAGACAAGAGACAGTGCGTCACAGGTGAGCAGGATAACGAACTGACCTGTCTGTCTGAGCAGGAGACGGTTTAGGGTTCTGGCCTCTCTGTCGATCCTGTTTGGGTGACGTGATTCTTGTGGCTGGCTTCCTGTCACGAGATCCTATCGCAGAAGGTAAAGACAAAAGGTTTTAGCCCATCACAAAGCTGTGGTGAGTTACCAAAGTGCACAGCACTGGCTCTGCATTTTAAACAGTCTCCCTGAGACACGCCAGGGAAAGGCAAAGGTCTGGCTACAGCCACTTGAGAAACAACCTCACCTCTGCAGAGACTGACAGCACCTGCAAGCAATAATGGTAATAAGGAGCCTGTGACACACACAACGTTGCCCTCTCACCCTCCACAGACAGCTGCAGTGAGAGCTCCACGGCCTGCTGTCCAGTGAGAGATCTTCAGGCCACTGTTGGATCCCAAATCCCTGGGACAGGACCCTAATCTTTATATTTGATGCATTCAGGCTGTACATTTGAAGGTAGGTCAGTGCCTCCTTTGCTGGCAGTCAGGCCCAGGAAGAATTGGGAGACCAGCAGTAATGATTAGCCCAATATTCCCATCCAGGCCATGGATAAAACAGCTATTCTTGCTTCACAGAGGGCGGATGGCATGAACAACTAGTTTATCTGCACTGTCTCACTGGAGGAACCGAGTCCTAGTGATCTTCAATGTACCCTAATCCGCCAAGTCCCCTTTTCAGTAGTGGCATGCTACAGGGGTATTAGCACTCTAAGGATCTTTTCTGGTCACAAGCCACAGCCAGTGGAACACACCTACAGTGAGAGATCAGGGAAAACAGAACCTGCTCCTGGACGATCCCCCCCGTCATCATCTGCCTCTTTCTTTCGCATTAGCAACAGCCATGGCTGAAAGCAAGCACGGCAAGCGCTGGTCAGCCAACAGGTTCATTTACAGGCACTAACAGCTGGAAAGAGGCTAACGGGCATGTATACAAATAGCTGGGGTTTCAGATCTAAAAAGTTATAAGAGAAAGAAGAGTCTGGCTGCCCCTGTCCATTTCTCTCCATACAGTCAGAGCCCAGACTGTCACACAAAAGCGCCTGATGTTGGGGGAAGGATCTGTTTCACAGGAATTAAGCAGGGTTAATATGATGTTCTGCCCCTCAACTTTCTGTGCCCACTCCTGGGGATTGCTGTAAGCCTTAAAAGAATGGGGCAGTAGCACGAGCTGGAAACGTGGAGAGTTCTCCAACCCGCTGACTTGAACAGCGTACCAGTAAGAGGAGATGGGAGGGTGGCGCAGCAGTGTGGGATGGACTCCAGGGGACAGACACACCACTCTGTACTTATCTGTCACCTGGGGCTGACTTTGTCTTGCTTTGCTCACTGGAAACGAAAGCTCCGTTTTCCCAGGGGTAGAGTACAGCAAATCTCTCCCTTTTTATAGGCAACGCAGCCCTGCTTTGAAGGGTCTGTGCCAGTTAACAGAGGCAGACTTCCTTGGAATCTAAGCTGCCAACAGTCTCGTGACCAAATGACCTGCCTCAGTTTCACAGGAGAGCAGTTTAACAGCTGCCCGCAGAGCTGCATTCAGCCATCGCTCAGATGCCTCACCTCTGTCAGGTGACAGGTTAACTCGTTTGGCTGGAGGAGAACCCTGTCTGTCTTTGTCTGCTGGCTCATATCTCTTCCTGCTTCCTTTGTCAGCTGCCTGAAATGGAAGAAAACAAATATGGTAGCTCCAGGTACATACACATCCCATAGCGAGGACACCAATGTACCTTTGTCGTGGGCATCAAAACTCTCCCACAGCGGTGAGACACATGGCCCCAGTACTTTAGGAGGTTTCCTTGAAACAAGCTGGTAAAGTGCTTCTACATGTACAAGGGAAAGTGATCCCCTGGGAGTCAGGAATCGGGAATATACTGCTCTGCCTTTACAATGAATGGGAGCCACGCAGAGGTCAGGTGGCATATCCTGAGACTCAAAGTCAGTGGTATTTTCCTGGTGAAACATTTTACACCTAAGTTGCAGGAAGAAAAAAGCTGCCTTTTGCGTGGTCTTTACTGGCTTAGCTTAGAGAGATGCCATGAATATTAACAGGATCTACCAGGCCATGTTCTTCTCTTGGCCACTCCCCAGTACAAGGGAGGAGGGGTTCCACCATCACATTACGTGATGCTGCCCTATTTGTGCAACACTTATTAAGTCATTTATCACATCCCATTCCTCAGAGAGGAGGCCAGGCACACTTTCCAAGCTAGCTGCAGAGATCTTGTCACACACAGCAACACTCCTCACTGATGCTCAGGAGCAAGAGGTGGGGAGACCATTGCTCCTACATCTGATCTGTTGAGCAGGATTTCAGATAGCAGAAAAATTCCCACTGGCTGGACAAATCCTCTTCTCCAGCACCTTGGGTCAGGATCTTGACTGTCTTCTCAGTTCCTAGTGGCATGCTGGGGTGTGAGGCTCAGGACTGATTATAAGGGTGGTTCATCAGGTGAGACTCCAAGTCTGCTGCCATTTGGAGTTCCCACTTCCATGCACTCACCCCTTCCAGTGGTCACTTTTAGATTCAACAGGCTAAAGAGAGCCAACTTCCAAGGACTCAGCATGCTTATGTAACATGAGCCAAGCCTGTGGAGATCCTGCTTCCATTTGGCTGCTGGGTGGCTAGGTGCAGGCTTGAGAACCCAAAGTGAGAGGTACCACCTGTGATCCTGCCTAGCTCAGGAGACCTCCTGATATCTCACACCAAGGTGCTATGTGGCCACAGGCCTGAAGAATGCAGCTCGGAAAGCGGGAAACAGCCCCTGATGGTGCAGAAGGAATGTGCCCCAGGGAAGCTTCCAACACAGCCAGAAGTCAAGACAGAGTGGAGGCTGCCCAACAGGTTCTGTTATTTGCCAGCTATCCACAATAAAGAGAATTTCAGAGGCAGAGCTTTCTGTGGCAAGAGTGCAGTAACCTCTCCTCCACAGGCCAGAAAGCCCACCAGTGGTCCCGCCCCCCAACTCTGAAAACCATTTGGGGTACATTATCCCACTTCTCACCTTATTTAACAGTGTCAGTTTGATCTCTTTGTGGGCACTGAAGCCCCCCTGCTGAGGCTGGGGTGGCGGGGGCTGCTGGGGCGTGAGAAGCTGCTGCGATTTATTTGCTTGTGTGGGTTTTGTTGATTTCAGGGGCTGGGCAGGCACCTCCCGTTTCCGTTTCTCCTCTTTAAGACTATCTTCTTTTTTCGATTTTCCTGCTGAAACCAGAATCCCACTGTCAGCGGCTTGCAATAAATCCTGCCCTGCCTTTTAAAAATAAAGGCTCAAAGGAAAGAAGGTGCTTCAGGGAGCAAAAGGGACCCAGGCTGGCTAGCAAAGCCGACGGCACCCAGATTAAAACCGGTAGGAGGCCAGAATTCCCCGGGGAGAATACTTAACATATCAGCAGACAAGGAATGAATAGCTCTTGCCTCAGACTGTGAGACGGACTGAAATGAGCAAAGAGGGAGCTGATGAAGGGAAATAATGGTCCTCCAGGAAGAGGAAGCTGTACTAGCTTCTAGTCTCTGAGACAGACAGCAGGATGGGCAATGGACGGGTGATAGGAGGCTGTGCACCAAAGTGCACGGAGAGCTCGTGAGAAAGACAGACCCCCTTCCCACACAGGCACCGAGCACACACGGACAGCAGCACAGAAATGATGCCCATGTATTCACATACAAGCTCAGCTCTGCCTTATCAGCACTCCAGGCCAAATGGAAGCCTTTGGACTCTCCTATAACCAACCACAGCTGCTCCCACACTTGGCTGTACTTCTCTAATGGGTTCTGTGCTGTATGCAATATCACCCTATCGCCGAGAGCGCTCCAAGCTGATCTCATCCCACCTCCTTCCCCCAGTCTCAGACTCCATTAACATGGAACTGGATATCTCTACCTTTCTTCTGCTGGGCCGGGGTTGGGGATGGGGAGCTGGCTGAGGACACAGGACTGGCCAGGTCAGCATACATGTCTTCTGAGTCCGCGCTGCGTATGGAGCTGCTACTAGAGGAGGCACTAGAGACTGAGGAGACGCTGCTCACACTTAGGGACCTGGAAGAAAGACACACATACACACACACACACACTTACAACCTCTGACAGTGGAGGTCACTAAGAGGCTGTCTGCCACTTAGACAAGGACTGCTCCAACTCCCACACTGCACTGGGAGGGGCTGCCAAAACAGCTCCAAAACCAAGTGGTGCTTATGACAAGATAAGAAGGTTGGCTGCGTTTCTGGATGCACAGATGACATTAGCTCTCACACAGTAAGATGCAACACAACAAAACCCTTCAATATAATCTTATACTCAATTATAGATATTTATTAGACAGTTTATTAACCCACAGATATCAATAAAGCAAGAACAAGGGTATGTCTCAGTGATCTGGCTCAGGACAGGAGTTTCCCCATATCATTCACACTATCTTACATGCAGGGGATAGTCTTCACTGATGGATTCACTGCTTTCAGATTGATCTTCTCAATCGACTGACTAAGTCTGTAAAGATCTGCTTAGCTGACGAGGAAATCGATTGCAGAAGACCGCCCCACCACTGGGGTAGTGCTGAAATGAAGGGAGGCTGTTTCCCTTCAGTTCAGCGCATTGAAGACACTGCAGTAAGTAGGCAGTCGAAGAGAGATATGCAAGGTATTTTATGTAACTTGTACATCTTCCTTCAGCTGCTGCCAAAATCCTGCTATGATGTAGATTTGCCACAAGTTGCCTGATACTTATTTACTAAAGAAGTGTTAAAAGACCTGGCTTCTCCAGGTCAGTGGTTCAAGAGCCACACAAGACCACAGAGACAGAAAGACTGGTACAGGGAAAGTGGCCCACAAGATGGATGCTATCTGATTACATGCTCCATACAATTAAATAGCTGGAGTACTACTGCTGTATTTTTTTCAAATGCAGACTTTGTACTTGGCACTGAACCAGGGAGAGATAAGACAGTCCTTGACCCAAAACCTTTGCTCTAGGTGCAGGGGAATTCAGGGAAGGGCACCTCACTCTAAAACAAAGGACCAGATCCGCACCTCTAGAGTGTTGTGCCAAGAGTTTTTAGAGTGAATCTGAACATGGACAGAGTGAGGACTTGGTGACCAAGGGACTGAATTTCATCTCCAAAGGAGGCCGGGACTACCGAACTATCAGCAGTCTGTTTCAGTTGGGTGACACTTATTATTTCCTATGATCCAAAAGTGTGTTGGTCCTGGACTATGAGTGGTAGATCTGCAGGGTCACGCATGCACAGTTTGCACCCTGCTTGGTAAAACAAGATGGTAGCAAACACTAAGCCAGCCCTGTTTATGTTTAGCCAGAACACCACCACTCAGTGTCCATCTCTGACCTCACACCCAACCTGTGCTGCACTTCTACTGTAAGCGTCACGAGGCAGGGATCCTGCTATTAATAGCTATAAAGTCACAAGCGAAATATCTGATGATGGTTAAGTAATAATTATTTGAAAGAGACATTTGAAATCCGAATCCATAGGCTTTGGAGTGGGCTGAGTTGCAAGGAGAACATCTGAGAGGTAGACTCACCACTAGCCTCTCGCACCATCATTTGGACAGCTTAACAAATCACACGAATATTCAACAAACATGTTTACATCTCTGGGAAAAATAATCTAGCCATTCAACCTTACAGCTCTGCAGTGTACTAAGTTGTGGCCTGGGACAGCGATTTGAACCAGGTTCTAGTCCATTGGTTTTTATACCACAACTGTCATGTCTCAGAACTTTAGACAGAAAAATGGTAAAGCTGTTTACAGGGTCGTAGACAGACTCTTGTGAATAAACAGAGTTCACAACTTAATTTAAACGTGGATTAGAAGGGTACCCATTTCTGGTTCATTAGAAATTGTTAGTCACTGGGATTTGTAGGGAGCTAATAGACAGTACTTAAAATAATTCAGTGATGTCTTGTGGCGAAACGTACAACGGGAACCATTCTTACAACCTTATTTGTTATTTACAATGCAAAGGAGCACCAACAGAGACCCATTAGCTGCATTCTGAGCAAGCAATACTGACATGCCCACCCTCATCCCTCAGGGGATTCAACCATGAGAATCAGAGGTAGTTTAGAACAGCAGTATTCTGTGATATGAAAGCCTTCAAAAATAAACACCCTGTGATTTTTACTCACAACAGCAAAGCAAGTGCTCAGCTAAGATCTGAAAACAGGAAAGAAGCAGCTTTGCCCCAAGTTAAAGTGAGAATGGACAGTTCAGGGCACATGGAGGATTATTGCCTAGAATAAGCAATACGGCAGCTGGTAACACTTGAGTTTTCAAAGCGCAAGGCTCATTTATTCTGAGCAAACGAGTCTTTGCTTGCACAGCCCACACCCGCTTTTAAGGTGGTCCCGTGCAATGTGAAACTCTCCAACCTGTCACGTGCAACCTGTACATACCACCTGAGCCTGTTGGCCTTCATCATGAAACTCAGAGCCTCACCTGGACTTCCTGGACCCTGACGGGGAGTGGGAAACTGAGGCAGACGTTGATCGGGAATGAGATCTAGAGAGAGACCGAGACATGGACCTAGATCGGGAACTGGAACCACTGTAACTGCTGGCACTGCCACTGATGCTGCCGCTGATGGTCCGCCTGCAAGAGAGATCAAAAAGGAACGTTTGGCATCTGATTTTACACAGCAGTAGAGCGGGTCTGGAACAGAGCTGCCTCCTTTCGTGCATGTGATCAGTGGTGAGCAACAGGCTTCTCCCGTGGCTGTTTACACGCTAGACAGAGCATCCAGCCGAGAACACTGTTGGGTCAAACTTTCATGTGCTATTCAAAACAGGATTTCTCCGTCCTAGCCACTGACCCCCATTTCTGAACAGCAGATGTTCTTTGCAAGTCTGAATGATGCTGGTTAGCACTGGACACAGAACAGCCCTCCTGCCCCATCCTAGTGAATGATTCCTGGAAACAGAACTAATAGATTCAGACTCCAAGGTCAGAAAGGACCAATACAATCATCTTGTCTAACCTCCTGCACAACACAGGCCACAGAATCTCACCCACCCACTCCTGTAATCCACCTCTGACCCAGGAGTCCCAAACTCAAATCACCACGAGGGCCGCATGAGGACTAGAATGTTAGCCCACGGGCTACACCATGCATGAGGACTAGTACGGTAGCCACACCACTGAAACCTTTTCATACAGTGACATTGCAAATATTGATAGCGATAATGTCATTGCAGGCCATAAGAAATAACTTTAGGGACCATGTGCAGCCCTCAGGCTGTGAGTTTGAGACCCCTGTTCTAACCTATGGATGAACACGGGACACATATGACCATCCTATAAAAGAGAGTTTGCTGCATCTCAGGACAACTAAAAACTACATGTTCAGATAAAGGAACCATAACCCAGAGCTACTACACTCTTCTATGGGGAGAGGACTTGTAGGAACCCATCTCCAGGTCAGGGGTGTCGTCGGCACCTGGCACACTGGGCACCTGCCCTGAGTCTTGGCACCAGTGCCCCGAGTGTCCCGGTTCTCTGGGCCCTGGCCCCGGCAAGGGATTGAGGTCTGGACACCTTCAGCGGCGCCTACTTCTCACGGTGAGGGATCAGGGACTGGACATCTGCTGCAGCACCTGCCTCTCCCAGCCCCGAACCGGGCTGGGGATCTGGGGCTAGTGTGGAAGTGGCAGCAGTCCAATGCATGATTGGGCCTGGGGCGCCAGATCGTGGCCTAGGGGGCATGGCCCGTGCCTGTGACCAGGGTCTTTCCCTGGGGCAGTGATGTTCATGCTCCAGGTTCAAAGGCAGAAGTGGCACAAGCTTTCCAGTACAGTTCTCTAACAAGGGAAACAGGACCATGCACAGCTAAGAATTGTCCTAAGCAGCTTGTAACTGGAAGGAAAAATAGAATTATGGACCAGGACTTTATTTGTAACACAAGGATCTGAAAAAACTGTTGTTTGCCCGTAAAGGACACATATCAGTTAAGCTAGGTCTGAGGGAAGTCCCACATTCCCGAAGGCTTCATTATGCTGCACGCTCCCTGGAATACACACAATAACCCTATCGGCCTCGTGAGGCTCTTGGGTAATACCAACAGACAGTATAACCTGTATCTAATATACATACACTCAAGCATCATGCAATCGCTTGTATACAATGGGAACTCTAGATAGCATGCTACAATTTCAAATCTTCTCAAGTAAGGCCACAGGCTGATTTTTAGTGCTGCCACACATCTCTAACCACAGCACTGGAGATTGTGCTGAACATATTTTACAACTTTATATCTTCCAGAAGCCTTCCTGACTCCAAGTCAAGGCACAGAGGAGGCTATAAAAAGACCCAGAGGGACAAAAGTCAGGCAGAGGCTAATGACATCTGAGAGAGAGAGGGAGAGAAGAGATGCCAGAAACTGGCAGTCACAAGCCCTTGTGTGGGCAGCAACATCAAAAAAAGCTCTGAGTTGCTCTGTTTCTGTCTGTTGGAAGTCTGGAGAGGGACCCATCTTCGGGCTTGTCACAGTAGAAACTTTCTCTGGAAAGTATCAAATGTCTGGTGAAGGCCAGTGCCCAACTCCTTCTTCCATACATTAGACATTTATTTCATCCTGGAACATTACCCTCTGGATTCAATACAGCTCAGTGTCCTTTTCTTTCTCAGTGGCTGGGCTAACCAATTAGCTGCTCTAAAATGTGTTTTCTCTATAATCCCAAAGTCATATGCTGGTTAGATTCAAGGGTTCCAGCAGGTGTTCTTATCCAAGAGGTCTCTAGAAAGATAAGTTTGTTTATTTTTTTTATTGCCCACAAGTACAGCATTCTGCTTCTCTTTCTGGTACCCTGCCACCCTAGAAAACAGATCTTCCCTCTAAGTCACAGTGAACTCTAGGTGTATTTCTCAATAAGCAAGTATACAGCTCTTTATTCATATGTGAGATCAAGCCTCCCTGCCCAAGACCTCCTACCTCCTGGGTGGAGTCCTCGTTTGACGTTCCTTCCTTCTTGCCTCTCTGTTATCCCCTGGTTTGGCTGGCTCTGGTGCAGCTGTTGCAACTTTAGCCAACGGCGGTGGAATTGGAAGGACAGCTACTTTCTTCACAGACTTCTCACTGCAAAGTTAAAACAAGCTTTTGACACTCGGACTCCACAGGCATGCAATGTGCTGATTTTCTGAAACAACGCAACTCGCTGAGGTAGCCCACTCACTAAGCGTTATACAGTTACTGTTACCATGAGTTCTTCGAAAAGGCAACATAAACCGAATTTCACAGAAACACTCTCAGCCACTACACAACTCTAAAGAGGGCAGTTTATGGCACTCTAAGATTTTTAAAGCCATCAGCTATTACATAAACTATCAGTGTTATGGGACAACCTACTCCAGCAGTTTATAATTTCCCCTTGGACTTAGCTTCTTGACAGATAGGTATCTGAAACACACCCGTCTGCTTGCAAGTTGTGGGTCAGACTTTAAAGTTGGACCTACAACTAACTAACTTGTATGCAAATAAGCAATGCACTTAACAGCATCGGATGTTTGCTTTCAAATGTACGCATCAGTCTGGGCAGGCCTCAGGTTGAAAAACCTGACTCAATTTTTAGTCTTGCATTTTAAAATCGGAAGTGATAGGGCATAAAGAAGCACTTATTTGTGCATCACCTTTAAGCTTTTATAAGGAGCTATCAAATCAAGACGGTGTCGCTTCAGTTAATTTCCATCACTGCTCCTTTCCAGGCCACTGATGTGCCAATCACTTACATAATAGCTGGCTGCTGTCCAGCATATGCTCCAAAAGCAAGATCAAACCTACTGTTAACTAGGGGGAGAACTGGCTGCATGCCTGCCAAAGCTTGTCCTTTCTCTTTTTGTGACCTGTTTAATAGTCTTGTTTTCTGACCTGCAGAACACAAGTAACACGGATGGGCCATGTATGAAAGGTAAAAGAAAACACGGCATTTAGGCAGTTGGCGGGTTGCAGTGCTGTTTAGCAGTAGAGGCACTGTTAACAGAAGAGTACCGACCAAGACATCACTCCAGATGGGGCCCATTCCATCGGAAAGCCCACTGTGGACTCAAGAAAGCGAGCAAATGCTGAATTAGAAATTGGCTGAAATAGTCATTGCCCTGCCGGGGCATTCAGTGTTGTAACTTGTTCAAAAATTTCCATGTCACCTTTAAAAAAATGATCTTACTCTGTGGCAGAGAAATATTTACCAGCCTACCCATGTGCACTATGTTATCGTGAGTGAAATAAAGATGTTGGCACATAAAAAAGGAGCACAAGGGGTGACTTACACCACCAAATATTTAAGTTTACATATTTATTGCACTTGTGTTAATTCACGCCCACTATTGCAAAACAGACACACCTTAACTATACACAGCTTTATTTCTCTCCCTAGTTTAGTACGTATAACACACACTAGCTTAAGTCACATGCTTTATATCACCGGAAACCCTCCTACAAAAAAAGTGTCATTCAGATTCTCTCTTCTGTACACACCCAGTTTAGAACTTAAAGTGTGTGTACATATATACTTGTATATCCGTAGATGTGTATCATTTGTGCACATAAACTATTAATACAATGAAGGGACTACCATTTTTGTAATTCTATCCCATAAGACAATTAAAAGAATGTGATTTATGAAAGGCTTAGAGCTTAAAAAATAAATAAATAAATAAATAAATTAATGCAAGTGGCATTCTGTACTGACAGTTTTCAGTAGGGTGGGTGATTTCAGGGCCAAGGGTCCGAGTTGGATCCCAGGATCCTCCAAGAGCCGTAAGGACCAACTACAGCTCTGAAGTCATCTCTTCCAAATAGACAAAAGGTCTTACCCTTTTCCAGCAGGTGGTGCAGGCTCCCCTTTAGCTTTCACAGGCGCTTTGTATGGAGATGGTGTTGGGGAAGGAGACGGGGAAGATGAGAAGGACCGTGACCTGGACAGTTAACCAAAAAAAAAAAAAAATGTGTAGGTCTAGGAGAAGAAAAGGTGTACATTATTCAGTTCAGTTGCTGGTACTGCAGATAGCTGCCTCACTTTGTGTGGAGTTCCCTATTCTTACCTATACTCTCTTATTCCTTGGACTAACTGGACTCAACTTGTTTTTAGCTTCATACCTGCTCTCTGCTCTAGATGCCAGCCCAGGAGACAGGAATTCTGAGGAAAAATTGGACGTTGGCCAGAAAGTGACTAGCTTGCAGCTATTCCACATAAATGCCTGGGTCCAAGCCCTCCATATTCCACTACAGGCTTCAGGTCTGCAGGCATGTACACTGAATGGGGTTTTATTGAGAGAAAAACTAAATACTAGATCATGCTTGGAAGTAGAAATTCTATTTCAAGTCCTAAGTATTCCTTTTCTGGCCCAGAAACTTCAAATGCAATCTACAGTCACTTAGGCAAGAACAAAAAGGCTTTGGGGAAAATGGGATGGCTCAAACACTTGTAATTTCCTGACTTGTTAGGGGAACAAACAAGCCACTATAGTAAAGCTGAATGATCCAAATGCTGCAGTTATTTCCTGGAGTGGCACTGACAGTGTCAATTGATTTACCAATACACACAAGGTGCCATAACTGATAACTACTGCAGCTGATAAGTCACCTCACTCAGCGATTACAAATCTCTTGCAGCATAACACTTCCAGATTAAAAAAAGCAAGGAGTCTTGTGACAGTTAAAGACTAACAGATCTATTTATTACGTAAGTGTTTGTGGGAGAACATCCCACTTCATCAGATGCTTTGAAGAGGGAGAACTTACAGAATTGGATAAAAATAAATGCAGGGGAGTTTATGACCTGATCCCATGTCTTACACTGTCCTGCATTTATTTTCATCAAATTCTGAAAGTTCTCCCTCTTCAAAGCATCTAACGAGGTGGGATTTTCTCCCACGAAAGGTCATGCGATGAATCTGTTAGTCTTTAACTGCCACAAGACTCCTTGCTTTTTTTGCTTTACTAGACTAACACGGCTGCCCCTTTGGAACTTCCAGACTACTTTGTTTCCACCACTTTTTCATCAGAAAACAAACGATCTTGGGGCTTATCTGGGAGTTTCATCCTTGTCTCTCACAGTAGCCATAGCCACGTTAAACAAGGCAGACTGATGGGTACTGTACAGCATGCACTGAACAAAGGGAGGAAAAGTGAAAAGTTAAATCTCCATTTCCTCCCATTCTCCTATAAGCATGTGTGTCTGCATCTACAGAGCAATACCTTAACAGGGTGAAGAAGCTGGCTCACATGACACATTACACTTGTATTTTCACTCCAGGCCACTCTCAGGTTACACAAGATTTCAATCTTAAAGAGGTGCCAGGAGGAGAGCAATTCCCCCTACTTTTTTCATTTCTTATTCTGGAAACTATAGACTCCTAGACTCGAAGGTTAGAAGGGACCAATCTGATCATCTAGTTTCTAGTCTGACCTCCTGCACAACAGAGGCCACAGAACCTCACCCATGCACTTGTTGTGGGGGAGTGGCAAAATAGTAAACTAAGGCAGGAGTAGGGGACACACGAGTAATTTCAAAATCTCAAAACATCTTCTAGATGAAGTTGCACAGGCTGGTTATGGCCAGTGAAATTAAATCTTCCTCTTTAAAGGGAAATTCCAGTGCTGAATGAAAGAGATTAATAAGAGTAATACCATGCTCTAACACAGCACTTTTCATCTGTAGGTTTCAGTGCGTTTCATAACCTATACTGTATTCCTCCTCGCAACAGCCCTGGTAAAGAGTTAATCAATGAAAAACTCAGGGCCTGATTTTTTAAGCCAGGTACATACATGCAACTGGACAGGAAAACCAGACACACACATGCACAAACGTCCTGACAGATATCACTGGCCATCTGAATGCCCAAATACCCAGTCACAGGTGTGGACACAGCAATGGTGCGTACACACAATGGGTGTACAGTTGCAAACACAGTCCAGAAGAGCCAGGCCTTTAAACACCAAATACCGAAGGGAAAAAGAGAAAGAAACCCTTAGAGGACGCAGAGTAGGAGTAACTCAGCTACTCTGAGAAACAAACAACGGGGAAAAAACAGACTTTAAAAACATTCGTTTTTGGTCATTCTATTGTTTAAAAAGTTGGTTAATTCAAATAGTAACTAAAACAACTACCACAAAAAAATTATAGAATCTTGTTTATAACACTGGAAGTCTTTTGTTTCCAGTTCTTTTCAAAAGTGCAACTGATTCTTTTGGACATAATGTATATGAAGGGCAGTAGCAATAAAATAGCAGCTTCTACAGAGGAAATGCCAGGCCCACCCAGTGAATGGAGCTATTTGGTGAGAGAACTCTAAATGTGGCTCTGAAATAGAGAAAGCACACTACTGGTAATTATTCCTGTATTTTACTCCCCAGGAATTATCTTTACATACAGCGCTTGCTGTTTAAGACCATTACTGCTTTTTGTGTCTGTGTTCAGTTACTGGTTTTTTATCTGCTTTTTAATACCCAAGTAACATAAAAGAGATTTCAAAACTAAGCACCACTTATGTATTTATTTTGGTGAGCAGAAAAGGTTGCAGCTGTTGCGTTAGAAGCCAGAGAAATGGTACCTGGATCTGCTGCCTGAGAAAGAACTGTGCCTGGAAGAGTGACTAGAATAGGAGCTGTAGGAAGAGGATCTGGAACGAGACCGTGAAGAACCAGAACCAGAATAGGAGGATGAGCGAGATGACGACCTGAAAGAAAAAAAAATTAACTCATTTGAGGGAGCACAAAGCTCTCCTTTTCAGTGCTTAGTTCCCGAGACACTTATGGACATCATTCAACCTTCTCACCCATCTAAAGATATATTACCATACAGATCTATAAGTTCTCTCCCTGCATCCCCACTCCATTTGTTCTTTCAATGGAAAAGAGATCTCTTGCCACTGCCACCCAATCCATCTGGAGCAGGCTGACCATCCTCATCTGCCTGAGTGACTCTACACCCCCATTTGGTAAAAGATAGTTCAGAATCCATCTCTTCTATGTGGCCTTTATCCACGTCACCAGCTTGCTCCCTGGTGGGCCAGGATGGCCTGACCACCACTGATATGAGTGAAGGGAAGAATCCAGAGAACATAAAAGTTCTTAAAACAAAGGTAAGTTGGTGTTGATCTTTACAGTGTTTTACATCCTTTTTACTTTTAGACCCAAACCACCCCTGTAAGTTTGGTGTGCTGTATGAATCTCGAGTGCAATTAAGCTGCTTCTTTTTTTTTTTTCAGAACCCAAAGTTCAAGTTTTTAAAGGGAGACAGGCTCCAGACTGTGCCCAAACTCAACTGCATTCAGCACCTGTTTTCCATGGGGCTGTTCTGCTCTCTAATGCTTTGTTTAGCCCTGCTTTAGGCTCTCGTTTAAACATCAGAGCACACCCTTCGTATAGTCAAACATCAGAGAACCCCCTACTCTCTGCTACCCCGGGAGTGAGCTAGGCCTGATTTATGCGGGCCCCAAACCCCAGGCTCCAGGAGCCTTTGCAAGGTTTAGTGATTCTAATTTCTGGGGGATAGTCCACTACCTACAGCGCTTCTCAGAGGACCTTCCCTTGCTCCTAGTGACAGCTCACTGTCACTAAGCTGTAAACCAACACACCCCATACCAGTGTTTACAATAAGCATTGTCCCAAGCCCCCACTGCTGCACTGTTATAAGCTACTCACTTCCCATTCCCACTACTATCAAGTTCTAGAAATGGCGTATGGGAATATTAAATTGTGCTCTAACAGACCGGCCAGACCTGCAATTCCCTGTTGAAAAGGCTACTATGCTGGCCAGGCAACCATATCACAGGGATGGATCCCAGAGGTTCACATATTGATTCTCCCTCTGTCTCTCCAGCTGCCCTCTACCTGGAAGAACCAGAGGCTGATGC
>ML682028.1:19652600-19663942 GCA_007922195.1 Podocnemis expansa | reverse complement strand
TTGGATCGGCGCCAGGGGTCCTTCCATTCATCTGCTCGCTTGGACTGAGAGCTGACGGTAGTACTTGTCTCTTTCTCTTTCTTTGGTGGCTCAGGCTGACGGCTGGAAAACATGTTTTAAACTAGCTGGGGTTTGCCCACTGTGATGGGGTGGATACACCCTGCAGTAGGAGAGTCCCTTATACCAGTGGTTCCCAACCTGGGGTCTGGGGGCCCCTGGGGGTCTGCAAACATGTTGCAGGGGGTCCACAGAGCCTCTCCCTAGTGGGGCCAGAATCCAGCTGCCTCTCCTTGCCCATGGCTGGATCCTGGGACGGGGTGGGGCCACAGTGGCTCCCCAGGAGGGCAAAGGCAGGGGGCCACAGCCTCTGCGGCTCAGCTCCCCAGCAGCGTGGGCCATGATGGTAGCAGCACCACTCGCTCGCTGTCCCAGCAGCACTGCCAGAGTGGCGCGGGCCAGAATCTGCTTATATAGGCCAGATTACATCATTAGCCGGGCGGGGGTGGGGGGAATTATTATTATTATTTATTTATTTATTTATTTATTTTAAAGAGGTCCCCAGTCTGAAAAAGGTTGAGAACCACCACCTTATACCCTAAGAGAGGTGGAAGCTACGCTCCTTAAGCCCTGCTGTGCAAGCTGAGACTGCTGTCCCACTATAAAAGGGACAGCTCAGCTCAGTCTGGGCTGACCAGCAAAGAGGGAGGACGTCTGCTAAGGCTCCTGACATGGAGTTGCATCAGCCCCAAGGCATGGGAGAAACCGTCTCCAGAAGGAGCCCAGAAGAAGAGCTGCCCCGCAACAAGCACCCTGACGCTATCCCCCAGACATTTGCTGCAGCAAGCCAACTCTGGGGACCTGCAGGGAAACTGTCAATTGCTATTCCAAGTGGGAAGGAGGCATGGAGCAACACCTCACAGGAACCGATTCCCAACACCCATGTAGGACGCAGACCAGGAGGCCCGAAGGGTTGTGCTGGGGGTGGAGCACAAAACCAGTCAGCATGTTTGGTCTGGATCCCCGCTGACTTGGTGCCATAACCCCAGCACCAATGGGGCCCTGGGATGGGGCTCAATGGAGCAGGAGAACACCCCTTATAGGAAGACACTCCTTATTGACTCTGTGGCCACTGGGCTGTGCTGCCCTAACCTGGGACCTGCTTGTGGACTCTGTGGCTGCCAGGCTGTACTGCCCTGACTGGAGGGCTGCTTATTGTCTCTGGTGCCATGAGGCTGTGCTGTCCTGACCTGGTGGCTGTGTATTGTTGAAGGAACTGAATGTAAGGAAGATCATGGGGAAACCCCCCAAGCTCATGCCCCTGGTACTCTCCCATCAGGGGGTATTAGGAAGGGCTTACCCTGCGACACCCATATATATAAGTATCTTCTGGTGGTAACGCAATGTCAAATCTGATGGCAGGAGAGATGCTCATTTCTCACGTTCATCTGTTTCCTGGCTGCAGCCATAACCTCAGGATTTTTGCACAGCAGTTACATTATTTGTATTCGGATAGCCCTGACTGGGCTGTTGGGGACTGACTTGGTAGGTACGGCACAGATGCATAAAATGAGTCACACTGCCTCAAAGAGCTTACACTGTAAATCAATGGAGGGCAGGAGAAAGGAAGCATTCTCCTCATTTCACAGATGGGAGATGGAGGCACAAAGGGTGTCTACACCGCACTTAGACCCCCACAGCTGGCCCTGATTCAGGCACACAGGTTTTGGGCAGTGAGGATGCGTAAGTGCAATGTCAATATCCAGGCTCAGGCTGGAGCCCAGCCTTCAAGATTCTGCAAGGTAGAAGTGTCCCCGGGATTAGCTACAGTCCTAGTGGTAAGTCTTCACTACAATTACACAGTCTCTCAGGCTGAGTCACCTGGCTTGGGTCAGCTGCTGGTACCTAACTGCAGCGTGGACATACCCAAAGTGACCTGCCCAGGCTGACAAGTTTTTTGGCCCAGATGTCTCCCAGCCGGCTTGGGGAGGAGGCAGGCTGATGTTAGTTGTGTGTAATCTCCAGTGTAAAATCTATTACTTGATAACTGAATTTAGTCTATTGGGAATCTTATTTTAAACGGTCCAGGGATTCCTGGATCCAAGAGTCCAAGGTGTCAGAAGATCTCATTTCAGGAGTGTTTTATCCTTTTACAATGTTCTAACACCCGCTCTCAGAACCACTTTGAAAGAAAAACCACCTGCAGAATTCTCAAAAGACATGAAGTCCCTGCCTCCAGCCACTGTAGCAATGAGACAGTAACTTCTGTCTCACCTCAAACCTTCACAAGTGACAGGACACCCTCAATACTCCCCACTGAGCAGGATCATGAATAAGCTCAAGAAAGCAAACCCAGCTGCATACACTTACTGCTAGGTCTGAGACTGTGCTTTCTCCCTGCTCACACTTCCTGGAGAAGAGTTTGCCTGGGCAAATAAATAACAGGAAGCCTGGTTTCAGCATATGCTCTAGTGATTGACTCAGCAAGGAGCACACACGCTGGTAATACCAAGGGGAAAAGGATGCTTCTGTAAGGGCATTTCCACAGTTACTCTCCTCAAGAGCTACCTGCTTACTCACCACATAGTAACACCTGACAAACTTGTTCCACTCTTTACCATCAATTAGTCCTGGCTCTGGTCCAATTAATACCCTGCGGTGATATTTGGTGGCCATCATTCAAAACAATGCTAACAGGCTACAAAAATTCTTACCAGACTACAGACAGTTCTGTTTCACAGGTCTACTTCAGTCCACACTTGGTCAACAGCTGCATCTCACCTACACACTGTCTTCCCTTAAGTGAAAGCTGTACATGTTCTTGAAGGTGGGAGCCCATGTGACCTACCCCACTGCTTTTGATTGGATTTACCCACGTGCAAGACACTATGGGGCAAGATGCAGCCCATGGTGTGGTTGGCATGCAGACAGTGAAGAGAAATTAGAGAAGCCAACTCTGCAGCTTCAAGAACTAATGTGGATACCCCTTTGGTACATCTCAAGAAAGTGAGTTTCTTATTCATCTCAGATTGCTGCTAGCATTTGATGCGAGAAAAGATGGGCACAGCAGGGAAGGACTCTAGGAGAGCAGTGACTGGAGAAAAAGCGATGAGAAAGAGTAGCTTACAGGGATTTTACGCATATATGATCCAAGCTTCAGTGTGTCTTGCAGCTTTATGCCTTGTAGGGCAAAGCGACACCACACTGATTGGGATGTACAAATCTGCCAGCAGTAAAGTAGCTAGCACTGACTAATTTCTCTGTCCCATATACAGTGCCCTTTGTACAAGAATTATTTCATATGCTGTTAAAACGTATATATGGACAGTAATGTACTCACTATCTATGCCTCCAGCATGGGCTTGTTTCACAACTGAAAGAATCTGATGATTCAGAGGTTTATTCCACCCCATTGGAAATCGTGTGTAAACTATTAATTCTCTGTCTCACTGCTGGGAGTGAAGTAAGACAATGGAGAACAGCTCATGCTCCTTATTAAATCATCATTCCCTTCACTAATTTGTCCATCTGAGGATTCCAGGAGATTTGCTTCAAACAGAGAAGTATGTGGAAAGCAGGATGTTCTTCATTTGCACGTCCATGGATCTTAATGTAGTACCCGAGCACCTCCATATAGCCTTTTTCATCTTGCAGTACTAAGGAATCGGAGCACAATTAACCACATTTGAATATGGCCAGGACATAACAGGGAAAACTGTTTTGCAAAAATGCATCTTGAAATCTTGAGCGACTTCAAATAGCGAGCCCCTCAATTTTCTGTCCTATCTGAAATATGGAATTTCTGAGTAAAACTGTATCTGAGGAAGCTTCAGTGTACTTACTAAAAGTCCCCTTAGTTCTTTTTGAGGAAGGAATTGTCAGAAAAATTGACACAAGCCACTCCACCCTGTACAATTGTCATTATACCAGGGGCAGGGCAGCTGGATGGAGAGGAGGATAAAGAGGAGAGGGGAAGAAGGAAGATGGAGGTCGGAGGGGTAGGACCTCCGGGACTCGTCCTGGGGGTTTACTATCTGCCCTCCTGGTTGATCTGAGAGCCAACTGTCCTAGCTGCTGTGCAAAGTGGATTGCTAATAAACCCTCTGACTGCTACACTGGCTGAGTGTCACTGCTGATTGGGACGGCTGGGACCCTCGTAGGGGGAGGAAACCCCCCCCCCCAAGGGAGACCAGACAGAGCAAGGATCGGACTCTCTGGGCCTGGATTTGGGAAGCTGGCTACAGGTAGCGTGGAGACCCTGGTGAATGGGAGAAAGCTCCACCGTAGCAGAGACCCTGGTGGGCTGTGAACAGAGGGGATCCAGGAGCCTTTTCTGGGTTCTCCGTGACAACGAGACATCGACTCGCTAATCCACCTGACACAGATCTACAGTGAGGATACTGGGATGTCATTCGGACTGGAGAAGTGTGGCCGGATGGTAGTAAAGAGAGGGAAGGTAGTCAAGACTGATGGGGTGGAACTACCAGCAGGCCACATAGCAGACATACAGACCAGCTACAAGTACCTTGGCATCCCACAGTCGCATGGGAACCACGATGAGGAGGTAAGGAAGACAGCAACATCCAAGAATCAGCAAAGGATAAGACAGGTCCTGAAGAGCCAACTCAATGGGAAGAACAAGATCCACGCCATCAACAGGTACGCCCTGCCAGTCATCAGATACACTGCCAGTATAGGGAGCTGGCCAAAGGAGGACATGGAGGCTGCCGATGTGAAGACCCGGAAGCTCCTCACAATGTACGGAGGTTTCCACCCCAAATCCAACACCCAGAGACTGTACACCAACTGGAAAGAAGGTGGGCGGGGTCTGGTGAGTGTCAAAGCCACTGTCCTGGACGAAACCCAGAGCATCCAGGAGTACATCAGTAAGATGGCACCCAAAGATGAGCTGCTGAGAGAATGCCTGAGGCAGCAGCAGACATGGGAGGAAGATCAAGCAGAAGACGTGCCATGGCAAGACAAGACCCTGCATGGGATGTACCATCGACAGATAGCTGAGGTGGCTGACACTGGGAAATCCTACCAGTGGCTGGAAAGGGCTGGACTAAAAGACAGCACTGAGGCACTGATCATAGCAGCACAAGAACAGGCACTGAGCACCAGATCCATTGAAGCAGGGGTCTACCACACTAGACAGGACCCAAGGTGCAGACTGTGCAGAGTGGCCTCAGGGACAGTCCAACACATAGTGGCAGGATGTAAGATGCAGGCAGGAACAGCATACGCTGAACAGCACAACCAAGTAGCTGGCATTGTGTACAGGAACATCTGCACAGTGTATGGGCTAGACCCTCCCAAGACCAGATGGGAGATCCCACAGAAGGTCGTGGAGAATAACAGGGCTAAGATCCTGTGGGACTTCCAGATCCAGATGGACAGGCAGGTACTGGCCAATCAACCAGACATCGTGGTAATAGACAAGGACCAGAAGACAGCGGTGGTGATAGACGTAGCAGTGCCAAGTGACAGCAACATCAGGAAGAAGGAGTACGAGAAGCTGGAGAAGTACCAGGGCCTGAAAGAGGAACTAGAGTGGATGTGGAAAGTAAAGGCCAAAGTGGTCCCAGCGGTGGTGGGAGCACTTGGGGCTGTGACTCCTAAGCTGAGAGAGTGGCTCAAACAGATCCCAGGAACAACATCAGAGCTCTCTGTCCAGAAGAGTGCAGTGCTAGGAACAGCAGCCTGAGGGATGATAGGGTGTTATTGTCTTTTATCATATTTTATAATGAGTTCATTTGGGAACATAACGATTGTCTGGTTTCACCCACATATTTGTAATTAGTGCATTTAATGCATTTTTAGATCACGTTATGACAAGCTTGTGTAGGACCCACAGATTTTGAAAGCTGTGCTGTTGGGAGGGAAAAAGAGTGTTGATTATTGTAGCAGTGGAGGCACGTCTATAGGTTTTGCATCTGTTTTTCTTGCAGGACCAGATGGCACTTGGAGTTGGGGTTTCTTGGTCTGTAGGGTACTTGATTCTGATGTTGAGTCTGGAGGGTGTTTGAAGGCCACAAGAGGGAGTTCAGGAAAGATTTCCTGTAGGATAGGGTCTCTATCAAGTATGGGTTGTAGCTGTTTGATGATATCCCATCCATATGGGTCCCAGTGTGGGGTGGTAGGTGACAACTGGACTGTACGTTGGAGGCAATTTTTGTACCAAAGCAGGTTCTCTCAGGGTACCTGGGTGGCCCCTTCCATGATGGCATCTCTTCTGGTGGACTGTCCTTGTTTGGTGAAGGAGATTTTGAGTGTGTTAAGGTGCATATCACCAACTTTGTCCTCTGAGTATATTCTGTGGTAACTGAGAACCTGGCTGTAGATAACAGATGTCTTGGTGTGTTTAGGGTGGGTATGGGATGTGTGAGGGTAGGTGTGGTGACCTGTGGGTTTCTTGTACATAGTTGCCTGTAGAGTTCTAAGCATCATGTTCAGGGAAGCTGATGCTGGTGTGGGAGTGTTCTGGAGAGTTTAATGGAGGTGGTTGTTGAAGCTAGTGTGAATATTTATAAGGGCGGGAGTCTAAGTCATCTCCCCAGGGAATTAATATATCATTAATGTATCTCAGGCACATCATAGGTTCACAAATGCACATGAAACTAAAGTAAGCAGCCTGAGTCACCTGTTTTGAGCTCATGCTCAACTGCATTCAGATAATTAAAGAACAGCAGTGAACAATCCTTCACTGCTTGTGGGATTGGCTAGAAACAGATGACTTAATAGGTCTTTCCTATTTTTAATTTTGATTTAGCTCTTAAAGAGAGTAGAAGTGTAGAAAATGGAAGAGACATTTATTTGGAATTTCAAATTGTGGTGATCAAGAAAAGGAGGCAGGCTGCCCGTAAACGAACAAGGAATACAGCCAACTATGTCTGAAATGCATTCATTCTGTAGATCACCACTGCCTATTGTACCCAGGTATCAAACAATCCATTGCTAGGACTTTACTGAGGCATGTCATTTAATCCCATGAGGAAATTAAAAGAGGAAGTTCTCCTCAATTATTTATGCAAATTACCACAAACATTTCTAATCTAAAGCCAGGAAAATAACCTTAAGAGAAAGTGCTTCCTTCCCTTCCCCCACACATGACATCAGTGTAGCATAGGTAATGCAATCTTATCTCACAATAACAAGTGACATCAAAACAGCTTCAGGGCTATTGTTCTGAAGTGTAGTTACATTATCATTCTGAAAGAGGAAAGTTCACCTTTATTTGAAAATTTTTTTTTCTAGCAGGAAGGTGAACTTCTAAATGTGTCACTGACATCATCACACATTTTCCAGCAATGTACAATGGAATTTTACAGCAGGAAATAAAAATCAAGGAATGTTTGGAAGTGTTTATCTGAAAACCCATTAAGGTTCAGTAACAAATAAATTTGTTAGTCTTAAAAATGTAAACAAACTCTGAATATGTGCATTACTAATTTTAAAAAAGTCTCTTAATATGTTATGGCAGATTAATGACCTAAAATTTGGTGACTGGCAGATGCAGTTACGCATTCTGGGCACAGGTTTGACAGTAGGGTTCTTACAGCGCGATCAGCTATAAATATTAACATGCCATGGAAAGGGAGGGGACAGCTTGCATCTCTTGAGCTTTTCAGTCCATCATGTCTGGAATAATTTCTTCAAAACAATGAAGCACAAACTTTAAACTTCAGTAAAGAAGATGCTTTCATTCTGTAGAATCTAAATCTATCACAGAGACAGGGATTAAAACATATCTAGGAAAGGGACCTTGTCCTCTGGGCTAGATATTTGACACTTTACAGCTACAGCTTTCTCTGTTGTGGAAATACAAGTGAAAGTATCTAGTCACTCTGCCTCACTCTCTACAGTAATTTTATAAGAGCTCGCAAACATTCTTTCAAGTTCAAGAGGGGCAGCTGTGTTAGTCTAGTTCAGTCAAACAAACAAGGAGTCCTGAGGCACTTAAAGACTAAGAAACAGACTTCAAAAGTACCACAGGACTCCATGTTCCTCTCAAATAATTCCATCTTTGAACTGGCACTGAGAAAAGAATGCATTCCCTTAGGTCCACGTTCAAGTCATGCAAGCCACTTGCTGATCCCAGCTTATGTTCACAAAAATCTTTCCTTTGTGTTGTGCAAGTGTTGGATACGCCTGGGTAAGAAGGAAGTCTTCGCAGGGATGCTAAATGTTAACAAATGCTACAGTCAACTGAAGGGTTTTCATTGATAACTTTTAAAAAGTTCCATTAATTCCAAAAAAGAATCACATGCAGCAACACTGCAGCAGCATGCAGGTGCCAAGCTTGACTGTGAGATAGACTTAATATGACTGAAACGGACTATATTTTAGCCTAGGGGCAGAAGACCACTTAAAGCATCAGAGAAAACCTATAGGGAAAAGGAAATATGATTTTATAAATCTATCATTAATATTCTAATTGGCTCTGGGTAAGGGTGTTTGTCAAAAACATGAGATATATGAACGGAGTGTCTTAGTGTTTTTAATCTAGCAGTCTTAACAATGACAGCTAAGACGGCTGACAAAATGAAAAGGAACACTAGCTGAAAACCCCAGCCCATCATACAATCTTGTACACTAGGATGAAATCCTGTTATGGGTGACGATAAAATAGTGCTGCCTTTCTAAAACAACAGTGATTACAATACACAATATTGACCCAGCAAGGACACCAAAGCACTTGAAATCAAACAGCAACACAGAGTTGGTTCATCAAGAGCTGTTACGAAAGATGACATTGACTGAGGACCACTGAAAATTATTAACTCTTCTTGGTGAAAGTCAGCTCTGACAGGTTGCAATGGCATACGTTTCACAGCCATGAATCGTAAAATTTGCACCGCTGTATTCTGAATTGCTTCCTCCTGAGATCAGATCTATCCTAACACTTCCCAGTCGACAAACAGTGGGTGACCAAGTGCAACTGCACTGGTTTGGATGCTAAACTCAAAACTATACTATTCTTATGCAATCGCCACAGAGAGTAACTGTCATAAAACATGTTATTTTTATCCTGCCTCACAAACTAGCTCAAGAGTTTAATATACGTGCAAATTCCTTTTTTGGGGGGAGAGAGAGAGACTGGAAAACTATTAGGGTTTTTTTTTTTTTTTTTTTTTTAGGAGGACATGGGGGAAAAACTGGCTAGAGGACTTTATTTTTTGGCTCTGCAATATTGAGAAAATGAATACAAGCAGCAAAAGAACACAAGCAGAAACCTTTGGCCGGCAGAGTTAAGGATAACAAGGCATTTTAAAAACATATTAGGAACTAAAATAATCCTGACAATGGTACTGGGTTACTACAAAATGGAAATGGCAGACTTAATAATAATACAGAAAAGGCAAGAAGTGTTCAGTAAGTATTTCTGTTCTGTACTTGGGGAAAACAGAGAATATGACACTTTTCCCAGTTCATTAATATCTATAATCTCAGGAGGATGTTAAATCACTTAAAAAAGTTAGTCATTTTTAAATCAGCAGGTCCAGATAAACTGCACCCAAGAATTTTAAAAGAGCTGGCTGGGGCACTCGCTGGCCATTAATGTTGATTTTCAGCATGTCTCTGAACATGAGGGAATTTCCAGAAGACTGGAAGAAACCTAATAAAGTGCTATATTTAAAAGGAGTGAATAGGATCACTATGTAATTACAGGCCTCTCATTTTGACAATGATCCCAGTAAAGATAATGGAGTGTCTGACATGGGACTCTATCATTAAAGAGGGTTTATATAAGCAATGCTGCTTCGAGACAGGTTATGGAAAATAGATTTTGTCAAACTAGATGTTTTTTGAGATTACAAGTTTGGCTGATAAAGGTAACAGTGTTGCTACCTTTGTAAGGCAACTGATTTGGTATGGGATGATATTTTAATTAAACATACAGAAAAATATAAAATTAGCCTGGCACACATTAAATGGGTTAGAAGGCGGTTATCTGATAGGTCTCAAAATATAACTGGAAATGGGGAAATCATCATTGAACAAATGTATTTCTAGTGGGGTCCCACAGGGATTGGTTCTTAGCCCTACTATATTTAATACTTGTATTAATGACCTGGGAGAAAACGTATAATCACCACTGCCTAAGCGTGAAGATGACAAAAATTGGAGAAGAGGTAAACAGCAAAGACGAAAGGTCACTGACACAGCACGATCTGGACTGCTCAACAGATGGGCTCAAACAAACAGTATACATTTTATTACAGTTAAATCTAGACATGTGTGTCTAGGAACAGAGAGTATAGGTCATTCTTGCACAATCACAGAATCAAAGAAACTGGAAGGGATCATGAGAGGTCATCGAATCCAGTCCCCTGCACTCATGGCAGGACCAAGGACCTGCCAAACCACCCGTGACAGATGTTTGTCTAACCTGCTCTTAAAAACTTCCAATGATGGAGATTCCACAACCTGGCTAGGCAACTTATTCCAGTGCTTAATCACCCGACAGTAGGAATTTTTTCCTAATGTCCAACCTAAACCTCCCTGACTGTAATTTAAGCCCATTGCTTCTTGTCTTATCATCGGCAGTTAAGGAGAATAATTTTTCTCCTCCTTGTAAGTCTTTTAGGTCCTTGAAAATTGTTATGTCCCCTCCGCCTCCTCTTTCTCAGGCTAACCAAGCTCAGCTCTTTCACTCTTCCCTCCTCATAAGCCAAATGTTCCTGCCCTTCAGTAATTTTTGTTGCTCTTCTCTGGACTTTCTCCAATTTGTCCACATCCTCCCCGAAAAGAGGCACCCAGAACTGAACACAATACTCCAGACGGTGCCTAATCAGCACTGAATAGAGAAGAAGAATTACTTCCTGGATCTTTCTTACAGGTCACTGACACTTTGTTAATACATCACAGAATGTTTGATATTTTTCCAACAGCATTACCCTGCTGACTCATATTTAGCTTGCGGTCCACGATGATGCCCAGATCCCTTTCTGCAGTTCTCCTTCCTAGGTGATCATTGCCCATTTTGTGTATATGCAGCTGACTGTTCCTTTCTAAGTGGAGTACTTTGCATTTGTCCTCACTGAATATTATCCTGTTTACCTCAGACCATTTCACTTGTTTGTTCAAGTAATTTTGAATTGTGATCCAATATTTCAAACGCCCCCCCCTTGGTATCATCCACTAATTTTATAAGTGTACTCTATGCCAGAAATCTCAAACTCAAATCTCCACAAGGGCCACATGAGGACTAGTACATCAGCCCATGGCCTGCACCACTGAAACCTTTTCATGTGATACAAAGGACAGTCAAAATGAAAAAATGAAGAGTAACATTATCTATATCTATATCTATATCTATATCTATATCTATATCTATATCT